>OV121095.1:44073782-44673782 GCA_921293015.1 Phorcus lineatus | reverse complement strand
TGTTACATACACTAAGCATAAAATGTGATCATTAGCAAGACTTGTATTGTCAGATTGTAAGCTTGATGTACATTGCCATGTCAAGTTCAGTTGAACGATGTCAAATTGATATTTCAAGATTATGGCGACTTTTGCTTTGAGCCCTTGTCATCGGCTCTATAGCTCAGTTGGTTAGAGCGTCTGCCTAGTAAGCAGAAGGTCGAGGGTTCGAATCCCCCTGGAGCCTATCTTGTACTTTCTTCCTGAGTACTTTTTGATAAAGTGCTCTTCTTTGACCCATTTATGAAATGCTGTTTTACTTCATGAAAACTTAAACATCGGCAGTCAGAAATAAAGATACATGTATACTTGCCAACATCAAAACTATTTCTTAGAGTCAATTCTTATATTTTTGAGAGACAGATAGCAGCTACAGAGCGAGCGTTGGCTCTATAGCTCAGTTGGTTAGAGCGTCTGCCTAGTAAGCAGAAGGTCGAGGGTTCGAATCCCCCTGGAGCCTAATTTTTTGTATTTTGTCTGAATGTAAAATTGGATGGAACAAAACATGTGTTCCTGAAAGCTTATCGTTTCCAGATATTCTAGTCGGTCCATAGTTGTTGTAAAGGTCCTTTTTTTGCAGATCAAGAAGGATATTTGTTACATACACTAAGCATAAAATGTGATCAATAGCAAGACTTGTATTGTCAGATTGTAAGCTTGATGTACATTGCCATGTCAAGTTCAGTTGAACGATGTCAAATTGATATTTCAAGATTATGGCGACTTTTGCTTTGAGCCCTTGTCATCGGCTCTATAGCTCAGTTGGTTAGAGCGTCTGCCTAGTAAGCAGAAGGTCGAGGGTTCGAATCCCCCTGGAGCCTATCTTGTACTTTCTTCATGAGTACTTTTTGATAAAGTGCTCTTCTTTGACCCATTTATGAAATGCTGTTTTACTTCATGAAAACTTAAACATCGGCAGTCAGAAATAAAGATACATGTATACTTGCCAACATCAAAACTATTTCTTAGAGTCAATTCTTATATTTTTGAGAGACAGATAGCAGCTACAGAGCGAGCGTTGGCTCTATAGCTCAGTTGGTTAGAGCGTCTGCCTAGTAAGCAGAAGGTCGAGGGTTCGAATCCCCCTGGAGCCTAATTTTTTGTATTTTGTCTGAATGTAAAATTGGATGGAACAAAACATGTGTTCCTGAAAGCTTATCGTTTCCAGATATTCTAGTCGGTCCATAGTTGTTGTAAAGGTCCTTTTTTTGCAGATCAAGAAGGATATTTGTTACATACACTAAGCATAAAATGTGATCAATAGCAAGACTTGTATTGTCAGATTGTAAGCTTGATGTACATTGCCATGTCAAGTTCAGTTGAACGATGTCAAATTGATATTTCAAGATTATGGCGACTTTTGCTTTTAGCCCTTGTCATCGCCTCTATAGCTCAGTTGGTTAGAGCGTCTGCCTAGTAAGCAGAAGGTCGAGGGTTCGAATCCCCCTGGAGCCTATCTTGTACTTTCTTCCTGAGTACTTTTTGATAAAGTGCTCTTCTTTGACCCATTTATGAAATGCTGTTTTACTTCATGAAAACTTAAACATCGGCAGTCAGAAATAAAGATACATGTATACTTGCCAACATCAAAACTATTTCTTAGAGTCAATTCTTATATTTTTGAGAGACAGATAGCAGCTACAGAGCGAGCGTTGGCTCTATAGCTCAGTTGGTTAGAGCGTCTGCCTAGTAAGCAGAAGGTCGAGGGTTCGAATCCCCCTGGAGCCTAATTTTTTGTATTTTGTCTGAATGTAAAATTGGATGGAACAAAACATGTGTTCCTGAAAGCTTATCGTTTCCAGGTATTCTAGTCGGTCCATAGTTGTTGTAAAGGTCCTTTTTTTGCAGATCAAGAAGGATATTTGTTACATACACTAAGCATAAAATGTGATCATTAGCAAGACTTGTATTGTCAGATTGTAAGCTTGATGTACATTGCCATGTCAAGTTCAGTTGAACGATGTCAAATTGATATTTCAAGATTATGGCGACTTTTGCTTTGAGCCCTTGTCATCGCCTCTATAGCTCAGTTGGTTAGAGCGTCTGCCTAGTAAGCAGAAGGTCGAGGGTTCGAATCCCCCTGGAGCCTATCTTGTACTTTCTTCCTGAGTACTTTTTGATAAAGTGCTCTTCTTTGACCCATTTATGGAATGCTGTTTTACTTCATGAAAACTTAAACATCGGCAGTCAGAAATAAAGATACATGTATACTTGCCAACATCAAAACTATTTCTTAGAGTCAATTCTTATATTTTTGAGAGACAGATAGCAGCTACAGAGCGAGCGTTGGCTCTATAGCTCAGTTGGTTAGAGAGTCTGCCTAGTAAGCAGAAGGTCGAGGGTTCGAATCCCCCTGGAGCCTAATTTTTTGTATTTTGTCTGAATGTAAAATTGGATGGAACAAAACATGTGTTCCTGAAAGCTTATCGTTTCCAGATATTCTAGTCGGTCCATAGTTGTTGTAAAGGTCCTTTTTTTGCAGATCAAGAAGGATATTTGTTACATACACTAAGCATAAAATGTGATCATTAGCAAGACTTGTATTGTCAGATTGTAAGCTTGATGTACATTGCCATGTCAAGTTCAGTTGAACGATGTCAAATTGATATTTCAAGATTATGGCGACTTTTGCTTTGAGCCCTTGTCATCGGCTCTATAGCTCAGTTGGTTAGAGCGTCTGCCTAGTAAGCAGAAGGTCGAGGGTTCGAATCCCCCTGGAGCCTATCTTGTACTTTCTTCCTGAGTACTTTTTGATAAAGTGCTCTTCTTTGACCCATTTATGAAATGCTGTTTTACTTCATGAAAACTTAAACATCGGCAGTCAGAAATAAAGATACATGTATACTTGCCAACATCAAAACTATTTCTTAGAGTCAATTCTTATATTTTTGAGAGACAGATAGCAGCTACAGAGCGAGCGTTGGCTCTATAGCTCAGTTGGTTAGAGCGTCTGCCTAGTAAGCAGAAGGTCGAGGGTTCGAATCCCCCTGGAGCCTAATTTTTTGTATTTTGTCTGAATGTAAAATTGGATGGAACAAAACATGTGTTCCTGAAAGCTTATCGTTTCCAGATATTCTAGTCGGTCCATAGTTGTTGTAAAGGTCCTTTTTTTGCAGATCAAGAAGGTTATTTGTTACATACACTAAGCATAAAATGTGATCATTAGCAAGACTTGTATTGTCAGATTGTAAGCTTGATGTACATTGCCATGTCAAGTTCAGTTGAACGATGTCAAATTGATATTTCAAGATTATGGCGACTTTTGCTTTGAGCCCTTGTCAACGGCTCTATAGCTCAGTTGGTTAGAGCGTCTGCCTAGTAAGCAGAAGGTCGAGGGTTCGAATCCCCCTGGAGCCTATCTTGTACTTTCTTCCTGAGTACTTTTTGATAAAGTGCTCTTCTTTGACCCATTTATGAAATGCTGTTTTACTTCATGAAAACTTAAACATCGGCAGTCAGAAATAAAGATACATGTATACTTGCCAACATCAAAACTATTTCTTAGAGTCAATACTTATATTTTTGAGAGACAGATAGCAGCTACAGAGCGAGCGTTCGCTCTATAGCTCAGTTGGTTAGAGCGTCTGCCTAGTAAGCAGAAGGTCGAGGGTTCGAATCCCCCTGGAGCCTAATTTTTTGTATTTTGTCTGAATGTAAAATTGGATGGAACAAAACATGTGTTCCTGAAAGCTTATCGTTTCCAGATATTCTAGTCGGTCCATAGTTGTTGTAAAGGTCCTTTTTTTGCAGATCAAGAAAGATATTTGTTACATACACTAAGCATAAAATGTGATCATTAGCAAGACTTGTATTGTCAGATTGTAAGCTTGATGTACATTGCCATGTCAAGTTCAGTTGAACGATGTCAAATTGATATTTCAAGATTATGGCGACTTTTGCTTTGAGCCCTTGTCATCGGCTCTATAGCTCAGTTGGTTAGAGCGTCTGCCTAGTAAGCAGAAGGTCGAGGGTTCGAATCCCCCTGGAGCCTATCTTGTACTTTCTTCCTGAGTACTTTTTGATAAAGTGCTCTTCTTTGACCCATTTATGAAATGCTGTTTTACTTCATGAAAACTTAAACATCGGCAGTCAGAAATAAAGATACATGTATACTTGCCAACATCAAAACTATTTCTTAGAGTCAATTCTTATATTTTTGAGAGACAGATAGCAGCTACAGAGCGAGCGTTGGCTCTATAGCTCAGTTGGTTAGAGCGTCTGCCTAGTAAGCAGAAGGTCGAGGGTTCGAATCCCCCTGGAGCCTAATTTTTTGTATTTTGTCTGAATGTAAAATTGGATGGAACAAAACATGTGTTCCTGAAAGCTTATCGTTTCCAGATATTCTAGTCGGTCCATAGTTGTTGTAAAGGTCCTTTTTTTGCAGATCAAGAAGGATATTTGTTACATACACTAAGCATAAAATGTGATCAATAGCAAGACTTGTATTGTCAGATTGTAAGCTTGATGTACATTGCCATGTCAAGTTCAGTTGAACGATGTCAAATTGATATTTCAAGATTATGGCGACTTTTGCTTTGAGCCCTTGTCATCGGCTCTATAGCTCAGTTGGTTAGAGCGTCTGCCTAGTAAGCAGAAGGTCGAGGGTTCGAATCCCCCTGGAGCCTATCTTGTACTTTCTTCATGAGTACTTTTTGATAAAGTGCTCTTCTTTGACCCATTTATGAAATGCTGTTTTACTTCATGAAAACTTAAACATCGGCAGTCAGAAATAAAGATACATGTATACTTGCCAACATCAAAACTATTTCTTAGAGTCAATTCTTATATTTTTGAGAGACAGATAGCAGCTACAGAGCGAGCGTTGGCTCTATAGCTCAGTTGGTTAGAGCGTCTGCCTAGTAAGCAGAAGGTCGAGGGTTCGAATCCCCCTGGAGCCTAATTTTTTGTATTTTGTCTGAATGTAAAATTGGATGGAACAAAACATGTGTTCCTGAAAGCTTATCGTTTCCAGATATTCTAGTCGGTCCATAGTTGTTGTAAAGGTCCTTTTTTTGCAGATCAAGAAGGATATTTGTTACATACACTAAGCATAAAATGTGATCAATAGCAAGACTTGTATTGTCAGATTGTAAGCTTGATGTACATTGCCATGTCAAGTTCAGTTGAACGATGTCAAATTGATATTTCAAGATTATGGCGACTTTTGCTTTTAGCCCTTGTCATCGCCTCTATAGCTCAGTTGGTTAGAGCGTCTGCCTAGTAAGCAGAAGGTCGAGGGTTCGAATCCCCCTGGAGCCTATCTTGTACTTTCTTCCTGAGTACTTTTTGATAAAGTGCTCTTCTTTGACCCATTTATGAAATGCTGTTTTACTTCATGAAAACTTAAACATCGGCAGTCAGAAATAAAGATACATGTATACTTGCCAACATCAAAACTATTTCTTAGAGTCAATTCTTATATTTTTGAGAGACAGATAGCAGCTACAGAGCGAGCGTTGGCTCTATAGCTCAGTTGGTTAGAGCGTCTGCCTAGTAAGCAGAAGGTCGAGGGTTCGAATCCCCCTGGAGCCTAATTTTTTGTATTTTGTCTGAATGTAAAATTGGATGGAACAAAACATGTGTTCCTGAAAGCTTATCGTTTCCAGGTATTCTAGTCGGTCCATAGTTGTTGTAAAGGTCCTTTTTTTGCAGATCAAGAAGGATATTTGTTACATACACTAAGCATAAAATGTGATCATTAGCAAGACTTGTATTGTCAGATTGTAAGCTTGATGTACATTGCCATGTCAAGTTCAGTTGAACGATGTCAAATTGATATTTCAAGATTATGGCGACTTTTGCTTTGAGCCCTTGTCATCGGCTCTATAGCTCAGTTGGTTAGAGCGTCTGCCTAGTAAGCAGAAGGTCGAGGGTTCGAATCCCCCTGGAGCCTATCTTGTACTTTCTTCCTGAGTACTTTTTGATAAAGTGCTCTTCTTTGACCCATTTATGAAATGCTGTTTTACTTCATGAAAACTTAAACATCGGCAGTCAGAAATAAAGATACATGTATACTTGCCAACATCAAAACTATTTCTTAGAGTCAATTCTTATATTTTTGAGAGACAGATAGCAGCTACAGAGCGAGCGTTGGCTCTATAGCTCAGTTGGTTAGAGAGTCTGCCTAGTAAGCAGAAGGTCGAGGGTTCGAATCCCCCTGGAGCCTAATTTTTTGTATTTTGTCTGAATGTAAAATTGGATGGAACAAAACATGTGTTCCTGAAAGCTTATCGTTTCCAGATATTCTAGTCGGTCCATAGTTGTTGTAAAGGTCCTTTTTTTGCAGATCAAGAAGGATATTTGTTACATACACTAAGCATAAAATGTGATCATTAGCAAGACTTGTATTGTCAGATTGTAAGCTTGATGTACATTGCCATGTCAAGTTCAGTTGAACGATGTCAAATTGATATTTCAAGATTATGGCGACTTTTGCTTTGAGCCCTTGTCATCGGCTCTATAGCTCAGTTGGTTAGAGCGTCTGCCTAGTAAGCAGAAGGTCGAGGGTTCGAATCCCCCTGGAGCCTATCTTGTACTTTCTTCCTGAGTACTTTTTGATAAAGTGCTCTTCTTTGACCCATTTATGAAATGCTGTTTTACTTCATGAAAACTTAAACATCGGCAGTCAGAAATAAAGATACATGTATACTTGCCAACATCAAAACTATTTCTTAGAGTCAATTCTTATATTTTTGAGAGACAGATAGCAGCTACAGAGCGAGCGTTGGCTCTATAGCTCAGTTGGTTAGAGCGTCTGCCTAGTAAGCAGAAGGTCGAGGGTTCGAATCCCCCTGGAGCCTAATTTTTTGTATTTTGTCTGAATGTAAAATTGGATGGAACAAAACATGTGTTCCTGAAAGCTTATCGTTTCCAGATATTCTAGTCGGTCCATAGTTGTTGTAAAGGTCCTTTTTTTGCAGATCAAGAAGGTTATTTGTTACATACACTAAGCATAAAATGTGATCATTAGCAAGACTTGTATTGTCAGATTGTAAGCTTGATGTACATTGCCATGTCAAGTTCAGTTGAACGATGTCAAATTGATATTTCAAGATTATGGCGACTTTTGCTTTGAGCCCTTGTCAACGGCTCTATAGCTCAGTTGGTTAGAGCGTCTGCCTAGTAAGCAGAAGGTCGAGGGTTCGAATCCCCCTGGAGCCTATCTTGTACTTTCTTCCTGAGTACTTTTTGATAAAGTGCTCTTCTTTGACCCATTTATGAAATGCTGTTTTACTTCATGAAAACTTAAACATCGGCAGTCAGAAATAAAGATACATGTATACTTGCCAACATCAAAACTATTTCTTAGAGTCAATACTTATATTTTTGAGAGACAGATAGCAGCTACAGAGCGAGCGTTGGCTCTATAGCTCAGTTGGTTAGAGCGTCTGCCTAGTAAGCAGAAGGTCGAGGGTTCGAATCCCCCTGGAGCCTAATTTTTTGTATTTTGTCTGAATGTAAAATTGGATGGAACAAAACATGTGTTCCTGAAAGCTTATCGTTTCCAGATATTCTAGTCGGTCCATAGTTGTTGTAAAGGTCCTTTTTTTGCAGATCAAGAAAGATATTTGTTACATACACTAAGCATAAAATGTGATCATTAGCAAGACTTGTATTGTCAGATTGTAAGCTTGATGTACATTGCCATGTCAAGTTCAGTTGAACGATGTCAAATTGATATTTCAAGATTATGGCGACTTTTGCTTTGAGCCCTTGTCATCGGCTCTATAGCTCAGTTGGTTAGAGCGTCTGCCTAGTAAGCAGAAGGTCGAGGGTTCGAATCCCCCTGGAGCCTATCTTGTACTTTCTTCCTGAGTACTTTTTGATAAAGTGCTCTTCTTTGACCCATTTATGAAATGCTGTTTTACTTCATGAAAACTTAAACATCGGCAGTCAGAAATAAAGATACATGTATACTTGCCAACATCAAAACTATTTCTTAGAGTCAATTCTTATATTTTTGAGAGACAGATAGCAGCTACAGAGCGAGCGTTGGCTCTATAGCTCAGTTGGTTAGAGCGTCTGCCTAGTAAGCAGAAGGTCGAGGGTTCGAATCCCCCTGGAGCCTAATTTTTTGTATTTTGTCTGAATGTAAAATTGGATGGAACAAAACATGTGTTCCTGAAAGCTTATCGTTTCCAGATATTCTAGTCGGTCCATAGTTGTTGTAAAGGTCCTTTTTTTGCAGATCAAGAAGGATATTTGTTACATACACTAAGCATAAAATGTGATCATTAGCAAGACTTGTATTGTCAGATTGTAAGCTTGATGTACATTGCCATGTCAAGTTCAGTTGAACGATGTCAAATTGATATTTCAAGATTATGGCGACTTTTGCTTTGAGCCCTTGTCATCGGCTCTATAGCTCAGTTGGTTAGAGCGTCTGCCTAGTAAGAAGAAGGTCGAGGGTTCGAATCCCCCTGGAGCCTATCTTGTACTTTCTTCCTGAGTACTTTTTGATAAAGTGCTCTTCTTTGACCCATTTATGAAATGCTGTTTTACTTCATGAAAACTTAAACATCGGCAGTCAGAAATAAAGATACATGTATACTTGCCAACATCAAAACTATTTCTTAGAGTCAATTCTTATATTTTTGAGAGACAGATAGCAGCTACAGAGCGAGCGTTGGCTTTATAGCTCAGTTGGTTAGAGAGTCTGCCTAGTAAGCAGAAGGTCGAGGGTTCGAATCCCCCTGGAGCCTAATTTTTTGTATTTTGTCTGAATGTAAAATTGGATGGAACAAAACATGTGTTCCTGAAAGCTTATCGTTTCCAGATATTCTAGTCGGTCCATAGTTGTTGTAAAGGTCCTTTTTTTTGCAGATCAAGAAGGATATTTGTTACATACACTAAGCATAAAATGTGATCATTAGCAAGACTTGTATTGTCAGATTGTAAGCTTGATGTACATTGCCATGTCAAGTTCAGTTGAACGATGTCAAATTGATATTTCAAGATTATGGCGACTTTTGCTTTGAGCCCTTGTCATCGGCTCTATAGCTCAGTTGGTTAGAGCGTCTGCCTAGTAAGCAGAAGGTCGAGGGTTCGAATCCCCCTGGAGCCTATCTTGTACTTTCTTCCTGAGTACTTTTTGATAAAGTGCTCTTCTTTGACCCATTTATGAAATGCTGTTTTACTTCATGAAAACTTAAACATCGGCAGTCAGAAATAAAGATACATGTATACTTGCCAACATCAAAACTATTTCTTAGAGTCAATTCTTATATTTTTGAGAGACAGATAGCAGCTACAGAGCGAGCGTTGGCTCTATAGCTCAGTTGGTTAGAGCGTCTGCCTAGTAAGCAGAAGGTCGAGGGTTCGAATCCCCCTGGAGCCTAATTTTTTGTATTTTGTCTGAATGTAAAATTGGATGGAACAAAACATGTGTTCCTGAAAGCTTATCGTTTCCAGATATTCTAGTCGGTCCATAGTTGTTGTAAAGGTCCTTTTTTTGCAGATCAAGAAGGATATTTGTTACATACACTAAGCATAAAATGTGATCAATAGCAAGACTTGTATTGTCAGATTGTAAGCTTGATGTACATTGCCATGTCAAGTTCAGTTGAACGATGTCAAATTGATATTTCAAGATTATGGCGACTTTTGCTTTGAGCCCTTGTCATCGGCTCTATAGCTCAGTTGGTTAGAGCGTCTGCCTAGTAAGCAGAAGGTCGAGGGTTCGAATCCCCCTGGAGCCTATCTTGTACTTTCTTCATGAGTACTTTTTGATAAAGTGCTCTTCTTTGACCCATTTATGAAATGCTGTTTTACTTCATGAAAACTTAAACATCGGCAGTCAGAAATAAAGATACATGTATACTTGCCAACATCAAAACTATTTCTTAGAGTCAATTCTTATATTTTTGAGAGACAGATAGCAGCTACAGAGCGAGCGTTGGCTCTATAGCTCAGTTGGTTAGAGCGTCTGCCTAGTAAGCAGAAGGTCGAGGGTTCGAATCCCCCTGGAGCCTAATTTTTTGTATTTTGTCTGAATGTAAAATTGGATGGAACAAAACATGTGTTCCTGAAAGCTTATCGTTTCCAGATATTCTAGTCGGTCCATAGTTGTTGTAAAGGTCCTTTTTTTGCAGATCAAGAAGGATATTTGTTACATACACTAAGCATAAAATGTGATCAATAGCAAGACTTGTATTGTCAGATTGTAAGCTTGATGTACATTGCCATGTCAAGTTCAGTTGAACGATGTCAAATTGATATTTCAAGATTATGGCGACTTTTGCTTTTAGCCCTTGTCATCGCCTCTATAGCTCAGTTGGTTAGAGCGTCTGCCTAGTAAGCAGAAGGTCGAGGGTTCGAATCCCCCTGGAGCCTATCTTGTACTTTCTTCCTGAGTACTTTTTGATAAAGTGCTCTTCTTTGACCCATTTATGAAATGCTGTTTTACTTCATGAAAACTTAAACATCGGCAGTCAGAAATAAAGATACATGTATACTTGCCAACATCAAAACTATTTCTTAGAGTCAATTCTTATATTTTTGAGAGACAGATAGCAGCTACAGAGCGAGCGTTGGCTCTATAGCTCAGTTGGTTAGAGCGTCTGCCTAGTAAGCAGAAGGTCGAGGGTTCGAATCCCCCTGGAGCCTAATTTTTTGTATTTTGTCTGAATGTAAAATTGGATGGAACAAAACATGTGTTCCTGAAAGCTTATCGTTTCCAGGTATTCTAGTCGGTCCATAGTTGTTGTAAAGGTCCTTTTTTTGCAGATCAAGAAGGATATTTGTTACATACACTAAGCATAAAATGTGATCATTAGCAAGACTTGTATTGTCAGATTGTAAGCTTGATGTACATTGCCATGTCAAGTTCAGTTGAACGATGTCAAATTGATATTTCAAGATTATGGCGACTTTTGCTTTGAGCCCTTGTCATCGGCTCTATAGCTCAGTTGGTTAGAGCGTCTGCCTAGTAAGCAGAAGGTCGAGGGTTCGAATCCCCCTGGAGCCTATCTTGTACTTTCTTCCTGAGTACTTTTTGATAAAGTGCTCTTCTTTGACCCATTTATGGAATGCTGTTTTACTTCATGAAAACTTAAACATCGGCAGTCAGAAATAAAGATACATGTATACTTGCCAACATCAAAACTATTTCTTAGAGTCAATTCTTATATTTTTGAGAGACAGATAGCAGCTACAGAGCGAGCGTTGGCTCTATAGCTCAGTTGGTTAGAGAGTCTGCCTAGTAAGCAGAAGGTCGAGGGTTCGAATCCCCCTGGAGCCTAATTTTTTGTATTTTGTCTGAATGTAAAATTGGATGGAACAAAACATGTGTTCCTGAAAGCTTATCGTTTCCAGATATTCTAGTCGGTCCATAGTTGTTGTAAAGGTCCTTTTTTTGCAGATCAAGAAGGATATTTGTTACATACACTAAGCATAAAATGTGATCATTAGCAAGACTTGTATTGTCAGATTGTAAGCTTGATGTACATTGCCATGTCAAGTTCAGTTGAACGATGTCAAATTGATATTTCAAGATTATGGCGACTTTTGCTTTGAGCCCTTGTCATCGGCTCTATAGCTCAGTTGGTTAGAGCGTCTGCCTAGTAAGCAGAAGGTCGAGGGTTCGAATCCCCCTGGAGCCTATCTTGTACTTTCTTCCTGAGTACTTTTTGATAAAGTGCTCTTCTTTGACCCATTTATGAAATGCTGTTTTACTTCATGAAAACTTAAACATCGGCAGTCAGAAATAAAGATACATGTATACTTGCCAACATCAAAACTATTTCTTAGAGTCAATTCTTATATTTTTGAGAGACAGATAGCAGCTACAGAGCGAGCGTTGGCTCTATAGCTCAGTTGGTTAGAGCGTCTGCCTAGTAAGCAGAAGGTCGAGGGTTCGAATCCCCCTGGAGCCTAATTTTTTGTATTTTGTCTGAATGTAAAATTGGATGGAACAAAACATGTGTTCCTGAAAGCTTATCGTTTCCAGATATTCTAGTCGGTCCATAGTTGTTGTAAAGGTCCTTTTTTTGCAGATCAAGAAGGATATTTGTTACATACACTAAGCATAAAATGTGATCATTAGCAAGACTTGTATTGTCAGATTGTAAGCTTGATGTACATTGCCATGTCAAGTTCAGTTGAACGATGTCAAATTGATATTTCAAGATTATGGCGACTTTTGCTTTGAGCCCTTGTCATCGGCTCTATAGCTCAGTTGGTTAGAGCGTCTGCCTAGTAAGCAGAAGGTCGAGGGTTGGAATCCCCCTGGAGCCTATCTTGTACTTTCTTCCTGAGTACTTTTTGATAAAGTGCTCTTCTTTGACCCATTTATGAAATGCTGTTTTACTTCATGAAAACTTAAACATCGGCAGTCAGAAATAAAGATACATGTATACTTGCCAACATCAAAACTATTTCTTAGAGTCAATTCTTATATTTTTGAGAGACAGATAGCAGCTACAGAGCGAGCGTTGGCTCTATAGCTCAGTTGGTTAGAGAGTCTGCCTAGTAAGCAGAAGGTCGAGGGTTCGAATCCCCCTGGAGCCTAATTTTTTGTATTTTGTCTGAATGTAAAATTGGATGGAACAAAACATGTGTTCCTGAAAGCTTATCGTTTCCAGATATTCTAGTCGGTCCATAGTTGTTGTAAAGGTCCTTTTTTTGCAGATCAAGAAGGATATTTGTTACATACACTAAGCATAAAATGTGATCATTAGCAAGACTTGTATTGTCAGATTGTAAGCTTGATGTACATTGCCATGTCAAGTTCAGTTGAACGATGTCAAATTGATATTTCAAGATTATGGCGACTTTTGCTTTGAGCCCTTGTCATCGGCTCTATAGCTCAGTTGGTTAGAGCGTCTGCCTAGTAAGCAGAAGGTCGAGGGTTCGAATCCCCCTGGAGCCTATCTTGTACTTTCTTCCTGAGTACTTTTTGATAAAGTGCTCTTCTTTGACCCATTTATGAAATGCTGTTTTACTTCATGAAAACTTAAACATCGGCAGTCAGAAATAAAGATACATGTATACTTGCCAACATCAAAACTATTTCTTAGAGTCAATTCTTATATTTTTGAGAGACAGATAGCAGCTACAGAGCGAGCGTTGGCTCTATAGCTCAGTTGGTTAGAGCGTCTGCCTAGTAAGCAGAAGGTCGAGGGTTCGAATCCCCCTGGAGCCTAATTTTTTGTATTTTGTCTGAATGTAAAATTGGATGGAACAAAACATGTGTTCCTGAAAGCTTATCGTTTCCAGATATTCTAGTCGGTCCATAGTTGTTGTAAAGGTCCTTTTTTTGCAGATCAAGAAGGATATTTGTTACATACACTAAGCATAAAATGTGATCAATAGCAAGACTTGTATTGTCAGATTGTAAGCTTGATGTACATTGCCATGTCAAGTTCAGTTGAACGATGTCAAATTGATATTTCAAGATTATGGCGACTTTTGCTTTGAGCCCTTGTCATCGGCTCTATAGCTCAGTTGGTTAGAGCGTCTGCCTAGTAAGCAGAAGGTCGAGGGTTCGAATCCCCCTGGAGCCTATCTTGTACTTTCTTCCTGAGTACTTTTTGATAAAGTGCTCTTCTTTGACCCATTTATGAAATGCTGTTTTACTTCATGAAAACTTAAACATCGGCAGTCAGAAATAAAGATACATGTATACTTGCCAACATCAAAACTATTTCTTAGAGTCAATTCTTATATTTTTGAGAGACAGATAGCAGCTACAGAGCGAGCGTTGGCTCTATAGCTCAGTTGGTTAGAGCGTCTGCCTAGTAAGCAGAAGGTCGAGGGTTCGAATCCCCCTGGAGCCTAATTTTTTGTATTTTGTCTGAATGTAAAATTGGATGGAACAAAACATGTGTTCCTGAAAGCTTATCGTTTCCAGATATTCTAGTCGGTCCATAGTTGTTGTAAAGGTCCTTTTTTTGCAGATCAAGAAGGATATTTGTTACATACACTAAGCATAAAATGTGATCATTAGCAAGACTTGTATTGTCAGATTGTAAGCTTGATGTACATTGCCATGTCAAGTTCAGTTGAACGATGTCAAATTGATATTTCAAGATTATGGCGACTTTTGCTTTGAGCCCTTGTCATCGGCTCTATAGCTCAGTTGGTTAGAGCGTCTGCCTAGTAAGAAGAAGGTCGAGGGTTCGAATCCCCCTGGAGCCTATCTTGTACTTTCTTCCTGAGTACTTTTTGATAAAGTGCTCTTCTTTGACCCATTTATGAAATGCTGTTTTACTTCATGAAAACTTAAACATCGGCAGTCAGAAATAAAGATACATGTATACTTGCCAACATCAAAACTATTTCTTAGAGTCAATTCTTATATTTTTGAGAGACAGATAGCAGCTACAGAGCGAGCGTTGGCTTTATAGCTCAGTTGGTTAGAGAGTCTGCCTAGTAAGCAGAAGGTCGAGGGTTCGAATCCCCCTGGAGCCTAATTTTTTGTATTTTGTCTGAATGTAAAATTGGATGGAACAAAACATGTGTTCCTGAAAGCTTATCGTTTCCAGATATTCTAGTCGGTCCATAGTTGTTGTAAAGGTCCTTTTTTTTGCAGATCAAGAAGGATATTTGTTACATACACTAAGCATAAAATGTGATCATTAGCAAGACTTGTATTGTCAGATTGTAAGCTTGATGTACATTGCCATGTCAAGTTCAGTTGAACGATGTCAAATTGATATTTCAAGATTATGGCGACTTTTGCTTTGAGCCCTTGTCATCGGCTCTATAGCTCAGTTGGTTAGAGCGTCTGCCTAGTAAGCAGAAGGTCGAGGGTTCGAATCCCCCTGGAGCCTATCTTGTACTTTCTTCCTGAGTACTTTTTGATAAAGTGCTCTTCTTTGACCCATTTATGAAATGCTGTTTTACTTCATGAAAACTTAAACATCGGCAGTCAGAAATAAAGATACATGTATACTTGCCAACATCAAAACTATTTCTTAGAGTCAATTCTTATATTTTTGAGAGACAGATAGCAGCTACAGAGCGAGCGTTGGCTCTATAGCTCAGTTGGTTAGAGCGTCTGCCTAGTAAGCAGAAGGTCGAGGGTTCGAATCCCCCTGGAGCCTAATTTTTTGTATTTTGTCTGAATGTAAAATTGGATGGAACAAAACATGTGTTCCTGAAAGCTTATCGTTTCCAGATATTCTAGTCGGTCCATAGTTGTTGTAAAGGTCCTTTTTTTGCAGATCAAGAAGGATATTTGTTACATACACTAAGCATAAAATGTGATCAATAGCAAGACTTGTATTGTCAGATTGTAAGCTTGATGTACATTGCCATGTCAAGTTCAGTTGAACGATGTCAAATTGATATTTCAAGATTATGGCGACTTTTGCTTTGAGCCCTTGTCATCGGCTCTATAGCTCAGTTGGTTAGAGCGTCTGCCTAGTAAGCAGAAGGTCGAGGGTTCGAATCCCCCTGGAGCCTATCTTGTACTTTCTTCATGAGTACTTTTTGATAAAGTGCTCTTCTTTGACCCATTTATGAAATGCTGTTTTACTTCATGAAAACTTAAACATCGGCAGTCAGAAATAAAGATACATGTATACTTGCCAACATCAAAACTATTTCTTAGAGTCAATTCTTATATTTTTGAGAGACAGATAGCAGCTACAGAGCGAGCGTTGGCTCTATAGCTCAGTTGGTTAGAGCGTCTGCCTAGTAAGCAGAAGGTCGAGGGTTCGAATCCCCCTGGAGCCTAATTTTTTGTATTTTGTCTGAATGTAAAATTGGATGGAACAAAACATGTGTTCCTGAAAGCTTATCGTTTCCAGATATTCTAGTCGGTCCATAGTTGTTGTAAAGGTCCTTTTTTTGCAGATCAAGAAGGATATTTGTTACATACACTAAGCATAAAATGTGATCAATAGCAAGACTTGTATTGTCAGATTGTAAGCTTGATGTACATTGCCATGTCAAGTTCAGTTGAACGATGTCAAATTGATATTTCAAGATTATGGCGACTTTTGCTTTTAGCCCTTGTCATCGCCTCTATAGCTCAGTTGGTTAGAGCGTCTGCCTAGTAAGCAGAAGGTCGAGGGTTCGAATCCCCCTGGAGCCTATCTTGTACTTTCTTCCTGAGTACTTTTTGATAAAGTGCTCTTCTTTGACCCATTTATGAAATGCTGTTTTACTTCATGAAAACTTAAACATCGGCAGTCAGAAATAAAGATACATGTATACTTGCCAACATCAAAACTATTTCTTAGAGTCAATTCTTATATTTTTGAGAGACAGATAGCAGCTACAGAGCGAGCGTTGGCTCTATAGCTCAGTTGGTTAGAGCGTCTGCCTAGTAAGCAGAAGGTCGAGGGTTCGAATCCCCCTGGAGCCTAATTTTTTGTATTTTGTCTGAATGTAAAATTGGATGGAACAAAACATGTGTTCCTGAAAGCTTATCGTTTCCAGGTATTCTAGTCGGTCCATAGTTGTTGTAAAGGTCCTTTTTTTGCAGATCAAGAAGGATATTTGTTACATACACTAAGCATAAAATGTGATCATTAGCAAGACTTGTATTGTCAGATTGTAAGCTTGATGTACATTGCCATGTCAAGTTCAGTTGAACGATGTCAAATTGATATTTCAAGATTATGGCGACTTTTGCTTTGAGCCCTTGTCATCGGCTCTATAGCTCAGTTGGTTAGAGCGTCTGCCTAGTAAGCAGAAGGTCGAGGGTTCGAATCCCCCTGGAGCCTATCTTGTACTTTCTTCCTGAGTACTTTTTGATAAAGTGCTCTTCTTTGACCCATTTATGGAATGCTGTTTTACTTCATGAAAACTTAAACATCGGCAGTCAGAAATAAAGATACATGTATACTTGCCAACATCAAAACTATTTCTTAGAGTCAATTCTTATATTTTTGAGAGACAGATAGCAGCTACAGAGCGAGCGTTGGCTCTATAGCTCAGTTGGTTAGAGAGTCTGCCTAGTAAGCAGAAGGTCGAGGGTTCGAATCCCCCTGGAGCCTAATTTTTTGTATTTTGTCTGAATGTAAAATTGGATGGAACAAAACATGTGTTCCTGAAAGCTTATCGTTTCCAGATATTCTAGTCGGTCCATAGTTGTTGTAAAGGTCCTTTTTTTGCAGATCAAGAAGGATATTTGTTACATACACTAAGCATAAAATGTGATCATTAGCAAGACTTGTATTGTCAGATTGTAAGCTTGATGTACATTGCCATGTCAAGTTCAGTTGAACGATGTCAAATTGATATTTCAAGATTATGGCGACTTTTGCTTTGAGCCCTTGTCATCGGCTCTATAGCTCAGTTGGTTAGAGCGTCTGCCTAGTAAGCAGAAGGTCGAGGGTTCGAATCCCCCTGGAGCCTATCTTGTACTTTCTTCCTGAGTACTTTTTGATAAAGTGCTCTTCTTTGACCCATTTATGAAATGCTGTTTTACTTCATGAAAACTTAAACATCGGCAGTCAGAAATAAAGATACATGTATACTTGCCAACATCAAAACTATTTCTTAGAGTCAATTCTTATATTTTTGAGAGACAGATAGCAGCTACAGAGCGAGCGTTGGCTCTATAGCTCAGTTGGTTAGAGCGTCTGCCTAGTAAGCAGAAGGTCGAGGGTTCGAATCCCCCTGGAGCCTAATTTTTTGTATTTTGTCTGAATGTAAAATTGGATGGAACAAAACATGTGTTCCTGAAAGCTTATCGTTTCCAGATATTCTAGTCGGTCCATAGTTGTTGTAAAGGTCCTTTTTTTGCAGATCAAGAAGGATATTTGTTACATACACTAAGCATAAAATGTGATCATTAGCAAGACTTGTATTGTCAGATTGTAAGCTTGATGTACATTGCCATGTCAAGTTCAGTTGAACGATGTCAAATTGATATTTCAAGATTATGGCGACTTTTGCTTTGAGCCCTTGTCATCGGCTCTATAGCTCAGTTGGTTAGAGCGTCTGCCTAGTAAGCAGAAGGTCGAGGGTTGGAATCCCCCTGGAGCCTATCTTGTACTTTCTTCCTGAGTACTTTTTGATAAAGTGCTCTTCTTTGACCCATTTATGAAATGCTGTTTTACTTCATGAAAACTTAAACATCGGCAGTCAGAAATAAAGATACATGTATACTTGCCAACATCAAAACTATTTCTTAGAGTCAATTCTTATATTTTTGAGAGACAGATAGCAGCTACAGAGCGAGCGTTGGCTCTATAGCTCAGTTGGTTAGAGAGTCTGCCTAGTAAGCAGAAGGTCGAGGGTTCGAATCCCCCTGGAGCCTAATTTTTTGTATTTTGTCTGAATGTAAAATTGGATGGAACAAAACATGTGTTCCTGAAAGCTTATCGTTTCCAGATATTCTAGTCGGTCCATAGTTGTTGTAAAGGTCCTTTTTTTGCAGATCAAGAAGGATATTTGTTACATACACTAAGCATAAAATGTGATCATTAGCAAGACTTGTATTGTCAGATTGTAAGCTTGATGTACATTGCCATGTCAAGTTCAGTTGAACGATGTCAAATTGATATTTCAAGATTATGGCGACTTTTGCTTTGAGCCCTTGTCATCGGCTCTATAGCTCAGTTGGTTAGAGCGTCTGCCTAGTAAGCAGAAGGTCGAGGGTTCGAATCCCCCTGGAGCCTATCTTGTACTTTCTTCCTGAGTACTTTTTGATAAAGTGCTCTTCTTTGACCCATTTATGAAATGCTGTTTTACTTCATGAAAACTTAAACATCGGCAGTCAGAAATAAAGATACATGTATACTTGCCAACATCAAAACTATTTCTTAGAGTCAATTCTTATATTTTTGAGAGACAGATAGCAGCTACAGAGCGAGCGTTGGCTCTATAGCTCAGTTGGTTAGAGCGTCTGCCTAGTAAGCAGAAGGTCGAGGGTTCGAATCCCCCTGGAGCCTAATTTTTTGTATTTTGTCTGAATGTAAAATTGGATGGAACAAAACATGTGTTCCTGAAAGCTTATCGTTTCCAGATATTCTAGTCGGTCCATAGTTGTTGTAAAGGTCCTTTTTTTGCAGATCAAGAAGGATATTTGTTACATACACTAAGCATAAAATGTGATCAATAGCAAGACTTGTATTGTCAGATTGTAAGCTTGATGTACATTGCCATGTCAAGTTCAGTTGAACGATGTCAAATTGATATTTCAAGATTATGGCGACTTTTGCTTTGAGCCCTTGTCATCGGCTCTATAGCTCAGTTGGTTAGAGCGTCTGCCTAGTAAGCAGAAGGTCGAGGGTTCGAATCCCCCTGGAGCCTATCTTGTACTTTCTTCCTGAGTACTTTTTGATAAAGTGCTCTTCTTTGACCCATTTATGAAATGCTGTTTTACTTCATGAAAACTTAAACATCGGCAGTCAGAAATAAAGATACATGTATACTTGCCAACATCAAAACTATTTCTTAGAGTCAATTCTTATATTTTTGAGAGACAGATAGCAGCTACAGAGCGAGCGTTGGCTCTATAGCTCAGTTGGTTAGAGCGTCTGCCTAGTAAGCAGAAGGTCGAGGGTTCGAATCCCCCTGGAGCCTAATTTTTTGTATTTTGTCTGAATGTAAAATTGGATGGAACAAAACATGTGTTCCTGAAAGCTTATCGTTTCCAGATATTCTAGTCGGTCCATAGTTGTTGTAAAGGTCCTTTTTTTGCAGATCAAGAAGGATATTTGTTACATACACTAAGCATAAAATGTGATCAATAGCAAGACTTGTATTGTCAGATTGTAAGCTTGATGTACATTGCCATGTCAAGTTCAGTTGAACGATGTCAAATTGATATTTCAAGATTATGGCGACTTTTGCTTTGAGCCCTTGTCATCGGCTCTATAGCTCAGTTGGTTAGAGCGTCTGCCTAGTAAGCAGAAGGTCGAGGGTTCGAATCCCCCTGGAGCCTATCTTGTACTATCTTCATGAGTACTTATTGATAAAGTGCACTTATTTGACCCATTTATGAAATGCTGTTTTACTTCATGAAAACTTAAACATCGGCAGTCAGAAATAAAGATACATGTATACTTGCCAACATCAAAACTATTTCTTAGAGTCAATTCTTATATTTTTGAGAGACAGATAGCAGCTACAGAGCGAGCGTTGGCTCTATAGCTCAGTTGGTTAGAGCGTCTGCCTAGTAAGCAGAAGGTCGAGGGTTCGAATCCCCCTGGAGCCTAATTTTTTGTATTTTGTCTGAATGTAAAATTGGATGGAACAAAACATGTGTTCCTGAAAGCTTATCGTTTCCAGATATTCTAGTCGGTCCATAGTTGTTGTAAAGGTCCTTTTTTTGCAGATCAAGAAGGATATTTGTTACATACACTAAGCATAAAATGTGATCAATAGCAAGACTTGTATTGTCAGATTGTAAGCTTGATGTACATTGCCATGTCAAGTTCAGTTGAACGATGTCAAATTGATATTTCAAGATTATGGCGACTTTTGCTTTTAGCCCTTGTCATCGCCTCTATAGCTCAGTTGGTTAGAGCGTCTGCCTAGTAAGCAGAAGGTCGAGGGTTCGAATCCCCCTGGAGCCTATCTTGTACTTTCTTCCTGAGTACTTTTTGATAAAGTGCTCTTCTTTGACCCATTTATGAAATGCTGTTTTACTTCATGAAAACTTAAACATCGGCAGTCAGAAATAAAGATACATGTATACTTGCCAACATCAAAACTATTTCTTAGAGTCAATTCTTATATTTTTGAGAGACAGATAGCAGCTACAGAGCGAGCGTTGGCTCTATAGCTCAGTTGGTTAGAGCGTCTGCCTAGTAAGCAGAAGGTCGAGGGTTCGAATCCCCCTGGAGCCTAATTTTTTGTATTTTGTCTGAATGTAAAATTGGATGGAACAAAACATGTGTTCCTGAAAGCTTATCGTTTCCAGGTATTCTAGTCGGTCCATAGTTGTTGTAAAGGTCCTTTTTTTGCAGATCAAGAAGGATATTTGTTACATACACTAAGCATAAAATGTGATCATTAGCAAGACTTGTATTGTCAGATTGTAAGCTTGATGTACATTGCCATGTCAAGTTCAGTTGAACGATGTCAAATTGATATTTCAAGATTATGGCGACTTTTGCTTTGAGCCCTTGTCATCGGCTCTATAGCTCAGTTGGTTAGAGCGTCTGCCTAGTAAGCAGAAGGTCGAGGGTTCGAATCCCCCTGGAGCCTATCTTGTACTTTCTTCCTGAGTACTTTTTGATAAAGTGCTCTTCTTTGACCCATTTATGGAATGCTGTTTTACTTCATGAAAACTTAAACATCGGCAGTCAGAAATAAAGATACATGTATACTTGCCAACATCAAAACTATTTCTTAGAGTCAATTCTTATATTTTTGAGAGACAGATAGCAGCTACAGAGCGAGCGTTGGCTCTATAGCTCAGTTGGTTAGAGAGTCTGCCTAATAAGCAGAAGGTCGAGGGTTCGAATCCCCCTGGAGCCTAATTTTTTGTATTTTGTCTGAATGTAAAATTGGATGGAACAAAACATGTGTTCCTGAAAGCTTATCGTTTCCAGATATTCTAGTCGGTCCATAGTTGTTGTAAAGGTCCTTTTTTTGCAGATCAAGAAGGATATTTGTTACATACACTAAGCATAAAATGTGATCATTAGCAAGACTTGTATTGTCAGATTGTAAGCTTGATGTACATTGCCATGTCAAGTTCAGTTGAACGATGTCAAATTGATATTTCAAGATTATGGCGACTTTTGCTTTGAGCCCTTGTCATCGGCTCTATAGCTCAGTTGGTTAGAGCGTCTGCCTAGTAAGCAGAAGGTCGAGGGTTCGAATCCCCCTGGAGCCTATCTTGTACTTTCTTCCTGAGTACTTTTTGATAAAGTGCTCTTCTTTGACCCATTTATGAAATGCTGTTTTACTTCATGAAAACTTAAACATCGGCAGTCAGAAATAAAGATACATGTATACTTGCCAACATCAAAACTATTTCTTAGAGTCAATTCTTATATTTTTGAGAGACAGATAGCAGCTACAGAGCGAGCGTTGGCTCTATAGCTCAGTTGGTTAGAGCGTCTGCCTAGTAAGCAGAAGGTCGAGGGTTCGAATCCCCCTGGAGCCTAATTTTTTGTATTTTGTCTGAATGTAAAATTGGATGGAACAAAACATGTGTTCCTGAAAGCTTATCGTTTCCAGATATTCTAGTCGGTCCATAGTTGTTGTAAAGGTCCTTTTTTTGCAGATCAAGAAGGATATTTGTTACATACACTAAGCATAAAATGTGATCATTAGCAAGACTTGTATTGTCAGATTGTAAGCTTGATGTACATTGCCATGTCAAGTTCAGTTGAACGATGTCAAATTGATATTTCAAGATTATGGCGACTTTTGCTTTGAGCCCTTGTCATCGGCTCTATAGCTCAGTTGGTTAGAGCGTCTGCCTAGTAAGCAGAAGGTCGAGGGTTCGAATCCCCCTGGAGCCTATCTTGTACTTTCTTCCTGAGTACTTTTTGATAAAGTGCTCTTCTTTGACCCATTTATGAAATGCTGTTTTACTTCATGAAAACTTAAACATCGGCAGTCAGAAATAAAGATACATGTATACTTGCCAACATCAAAACTATTTCTTAGAGTCAATTCTTATATTTTTGAGAGACAGATAGCAGCTACAGAGCGAGCGTTGGCTCTATAGCTCAGTTGGTTAGAGCGTCTGCCTAGTAAGCAGAAGGTCGAGGGTTCGAATCCCCCTGGAGCCTAATTTTTTGTATTTTGTCTGAATGTAAAATTGGATGGAACAAAACATGTGTTCCTGAAAGCTTATCGTTTCCAGATATTCTAGTCGGTCCATAGTTGTTGTAAAGGTCCTTTTTTTGCAGATCAAGAAGGTTATTTGTTACATACACTAAGCATAAAATGTGATCATTAGCAAGACTTGTATTGTCAGATTGTAAGCTTGATGTACATTGCCATGTCAAGTTCAGTTGAACGATGTCAAATTGATATTTCAAGATTATGGCGACTTTTGCTTTGAGCCCTTGTCAACGGCTCTATAGCTCAGTTGGTTAGAGCGTCTGCCTAGTAAGCAGAAGGTCGAGGGTTCGAATCCCCCTGGAGCCTATCTTGTACTTTCTTCCTGAGTACTTTTTGATAAAGTGCTCTTCTTTGACCCATTTATGAAATGCTGTTTTACTTCATGAAAACTTAAACATCGGCAGTCAGAAATAAAGATACATGTATACTTGCCAACATCAAAACTATTTCTTAGAGTCAATACTTATATTTTTGAGAGACAGATAGCAGCTACAGAGCGAGCGTTGGCTCTATAGCTCAGTTGGTTAGAGCGTCTGCCTAGTAAGCAGAAGGTCGAGGGTTCGAATCCCCCTGGAGCCTAATTTTTTGTATTTTGTCTGAATGTAAAATTGGATGGAACAAAACATGTGTTCCTGAAAGCTTATCGTTTCCAGATATTCTAGTCGGTCCATAGTTGTTGTAAAGGTCCTTTTTTTGCAGATCAAGAAAGATATTTGTTACATACACTAAGCATAAAATGTGATCATTAGCAAGACTTGTATTGTCAGATTGTAAGCTTGATGTACATTGCCATGTCAAGTTCAGTTGAACGATGTCAAATTGATATTTCAAGATTATGGCGACTTTTGCTTTGAGCCCTTGTCATCGGCTCTATAGCTCAGTTGGTTAGAGCGTCTGCCTAGTAAGCAGAATGTCGAGGGTTCGAATCCCCCTGGAGCCTATCTTGTACTTTCTTCCTGAGTACTTTTTGATAAAGTGCTCTTCTTTGACCCATTTATGAAATGCTGTTTTACTTCATGAAAACTTAAACATCGGCAGTCAGAAATAAAGATACATGTATACTTGCCAACATCAAAACTATTTCTTAGAGTCAATTCTTATATTTTTGAGAGACAGATAGCAGCTACAGAGCGAGCGTTGGCTTTATAGCTCAGTTGGTTAGAGAGTCTGCCTAGTAAGCAGAAGGTCGAGGGTTCGAATCCCCCTGGAGCCTAATTTTTTGTATTTTGTCTGAATGTAAAATTGGATGGAACAAAACATGTGTTCCTGAAAGCTTATCGTTTCCAGATATTCTAGTCGGTCCATAGTTGTTGTAAAGGTCCTTTTTTTGCAGATCAAGAAGGATATTTGTTACATACACTAAGCATAAAATGTGATCATTAGCAAGACTTGTATTGTCAGATTGTAAGCTTGATGTACATTGCCATGTCAAGTTCAGTTGAACGATGTCAAATTGATATTTCAAGATTATGGCGACTTTTGCTTTGAGCCCTTGTCATCGGCTCTATAGCTCAGTTGGTTAGAGCGTCTGCCTAGTAAGCAGAAGGTCGAGGGTTCGAATCCCCCTGGAGCCTATCTTGTACTTTCTTCCTGAGTACTTTTTGATAAAGTGCTCTTCTTTGACCCATTTATGAAATGCTGTTTTACTTCATGAAAACTTAAACATCGGCAGTCAGAAATAAAGATACATGTATACTTGCCAACATCAAAACTATTTCTTAGAGTCAATTCTTATATTTTTGAGAGACAGATAGCAGCTACAGAGCGAGCGTTGGCTCTATAGCTCAGTTAGTTAGAGCGTCTGCCTAGTAAGCAGAAGGTCGAGGGTTCGAATCCCCCTGGAGCCTAATTTTTTGTATTTTGTCTGAATGTAAAATTGGATGGAACAAAACATGTGTTCCTGAAAGCTTATCGTTTCCAGATATTCTAGTCGGTCCATAGTTGTTGTAAAGGTCCTTTTTTTGCAGATCAAGAAGGATATTTGTTACATACACTAAGCATAAAATGTGATCATTAGCAAGACTTGTATTGTCAGATTGTAAGCTTGATGTACATTGCCATGTCAAGTTCAGTTGAACGATGTCAAATTGATATTTCAAGATTATGGCGACTTTTGCTTTGAGCCCTTGTCATCGGCTCTATAGCTCAGTTGGTTAGAGCGTCTGCCTAGTAAGCAGAAGGTCGAGGGTTCGAATCCCCCTGGAGCCTATCTTGTACTTTCTTCCTGAGTACTTTTTGATAAAGTGCTCTTCTTTGACCCATTTATGAAATGCTGTTTTACTTCATGAAAACTTAAACATCGGCAGTCAGAAATAAAGATACATGTATACTTGCCAACATCAAAACTATTTCTTAGAGTCAATTCTTATATTTTTGAGAGACAGATAGCAGCTACAGAGCGAGCGTTGGCTCTATAGCTCAGTTGGTTAGAGCGTCTGCCTAGTAAGCAGAAGGTCGAGGGTTCGAATCCCCCTGGAGCCTAATTTTTTGTATTTTGTCTGAATGTAAAATTGGATGGAACAAAACATGTGTTCCTGAAAGCTTATCGTTTCCAGATATTCTAGTCGGTCCATAGTTGTTGTAAAGGTCCTTTTTTTGCAGATCAAGAAGGATATTTGTTACATACACTAAGCATAAAATGTGATCATTAGCAAGACTTGTATTGTCAGATTGTAAGCTTGATGTACATTGCCATGTCAAGTTCAGTTGAACGATGTCAAATTGATATTTCAAGATTATGGCGACTTTTGCTTTGAGCCCTTGTCATCGGCTCTATAGCTCAGTTGGTTAGAGCGTCTGCCTAGTAAGCAGAAGGTCGAGGGTTCGAATCCCCCTGGAGCCTATCTTGTACTTTCTTCCTGAGTACTTTTTGATAAAGTGCTCTTCTTTGACCCATTTATGAAATGCTGTTTTACTTCATGAAAACTTAAACATCGGCAGTCAGAAATAAAGATACATGTATACTTGCCAACATCAAAACTATTTCTTAGAGTCAATACTTATATTTTTGAGAGACAGATAGCAGCTACAGAGCGAGCGTTGGCTCTATAGCTCAGTTGGTTAGAGCGTCTGCCTAGTAAGCAGAAGGTCGAGGGTTCGAATCCCCCTGGAGCCTAATTTTTTGTATTTTGTCTGAATGTAAAATTGGATGGAACAAAACATGTGTTCCTGAAAGCTTATCGTTTCCAGATATTCTAGTCGGTCCATAGTTGTTGTAAAGGTCCTTTTTTTGCAGATCAAGAAAGATATTTGTTACATACACTAAGCATAAAATGTGATCATTAGCAAGACTTGTATTGTCAGATTGTAAGCTTGATGTACATTGCCATGTCAAGTTCAGTTGAACGATGTCAAATTGATATTTCAAGATTATGGCGACTTTTGCTTTGAGCCCTTGTCATCGGCTCTATAGCTCAGTTGGTTAGAGCGTCTGCCTAGTAAGCAGAATGTCGAGGGTTCGAATCCCCCTGGAGCCTATCTTGTACTTTCTTCCTGAGTACTTTTTGATAAAGTGCTCTTCTTTGACCCATTTATGAAATGCTGTTTTACTTCATGAAAACTTAAACATCGGCAGTCAGAAATAAAGATACATGTATACTTGCCAACATCAAAACTATTTCTTAGAGTCAATTCTTATATTTTTGAGAGACAGATAGCAGCTACAGAGCGAGCGTTGGCTTTATAGCTCAGTTGGTTAGAGAGTCTGCCTAGTAAGCAGAAGGTCGAGGGTTCGAATCCCCCTGGAGCCTAATTTTTTGTATTTTGTCTGAATGTAAAATTGGATGGAACAAAACATGTGTTCCTGAAAGCTTATCGTTTCCAGATATTCTAGTCGGTCCATAGTTGTTGTAAAGGTCCTTTTTTTGCAGATCAAGAAGGATATTTGTTACATACACTAAGCATAAAATGTGATCATTAGCAAGACTTGTATTGTCAGATTGTAAGCTTGATGTACATTGCCATGTCAAGTTCAGTTGAACGATGTCAAATTGATATTTCAAGATTATGGCGACTTTTGCTTTGAGCCCTTGTCATCGGCTCTATAGCTCAGTTGGTTAGAGCGTCTGCCTAGTAAGCAGAAGGTCGAGGGTTCGAATCCCCCTGGAGCCTATCTTGTACTTTCTTCCTGAGTACTTTTTGATAAAGTGCTCTTCTTTGACCCATTTATGAAATGCTGTTTTACTTCATGAAAACTTAAACATCGGCAGTCAGAAATAAAGATACATGTATACTTGCCAACATCAAAACTATTTCTTAGAGTCAATTCTTATATTTTTGAGAGACAGATAGCAGCTACAGAGCGAGCGTTGGCTCTATAGCTCAGTTAGTTAGAGCGTCTGCCTAGTAAGCAGAAGGTCGAGGGTTCGAATCCCCCTGGAGCCTAATTTTTTGTATTTTGTCTGAATGTAAAATTGGATGGAACAAAACATGTGTTCCTGAAAGCTTATCGTTTCCAGATATTCTAGTCGGTCCATAGTTGTTGTAAAGGTCCTTTTTTTGCAGATCAAGAAGGATATTTGTTACATACACTAAGCATAAAATGTGATCATTAGCAAGACTTGTATTGTCAGATTGTAAGCTTGATGTACATTGCCATGTCAAGTTCAGTTGAACGATGTCAAATTGATATTTCAAGATTATGGCGACTTTTGCTTTGAGCCCTTGTCATCGGCTCTATAGCTCAGTTGGTTAGAGCGTCTGCCTAGTAAGCAGAAGGTCGAGGGTTCGAATCCCCCTGGAGCCTATCTTGTACTTTCTTCCTGAGTACTTTTTGATAAAGTGCTCTTCTTTGACCCATTTATGAAATGCTGTTTTACTTCATGAAAACTTAAACATCGGCAGTCAGAAATAAAGATACATGTATACTTGCCAACATCAAAACTATTTCTTAGAGTCAATTCTTATATTTTTGAGAGACAGATAGCAGCTACAGAGCGAGCGTTGGCTCTATAGCTCAGTTGGTTAGAGCGTCTGCCTAGTAAGCAGAAGGTCGAGGGTTCGAATCCCCCTGGAGCCTAATTTTTTGTATATTGTCTGAATGTAAAATTGGATGGAACAAAACATGTGTTCCTGAAAGCTTATCGTTTCCAGATATTCTAGTCGGTCCATAGTTGTTGTAAAGGTCCTTTTTTTGCAGATCAAGAAGGATATTTGTTACATACACTAAGCATAAAATGTGATCATTAGCAAGACTTGTATTGTCAGATTGTAAGCTTGATGTACATTGCCATGTCAAGTTCAGTTGAACGATGTCAAATTGATATTTCAAGATTATGGCGACTTTTGCTTTGAGCCCTTGTCATCGGCTCTATAGCTCAGTTGGTTAGAGCGTCTGCCTAGTAAGCAGAAGGTCGAGGGTTCGAATCCCCCTGGAGCCTATCTTGTACTTTCTTCCTGAGTACTTTTTGATAAAGTGCTCTTCTTTGACGCATTTATGAAATGCTGTTTTACTTCATGAAAACTTAAACATCGGCAGTCAGAAATAAAGATACATGTATACTTGCCAACATCAAAACTATTTCTTAGAGTCAATTCTTATATTTTTGAGAGACAGATAGCAGCTACAGAGCGAGCGTTGGCTCTATAGCTCAGTTGGTTAGAGCGTCTGCCTAGTAAGAAGAAGGTCGAGGGTTCGAATCCCCCTGGAGCCTATCTTGTACTTTCTTCCTGAGTACTTTTTGATAAAGTGCTCTTCTTTGACCCATTTATGAAATGCTGTTTTACTTCATGAAAACTTAAACATCGGCAGTCAGAAATAAAGATACATGTATACTTGCCAACATCAAAACTATTTCTTAGAGTCAATTCTTATATTTTTGAGAGACAGATAGCAGCTACAGAGCGAGCGTTGGCTTTATAGCTCAGTTGGTTAGAGAGTCTGCCTAGTAAGCAGAAGGTCGAGGGTTCGAATCCCCCTGGAGCCTAATTTTTTGTATTTTGTCTGAATGTAAAATTGGATGGAACAAAACATGTGTTCCTGAAAGCTTATCGTTTCCAGATATTCTAGTCGGTCCATAGTTGTTGTAAAGGTCCTTTTTTTGCAGATCAAGAAGGATATTTGTTACATACACTAAGCATAAAATGTGATCATTAGCAAGACTTGTATTGTCAGATTGTAAGCTTGATGTACATTGCCATGTCAAGTTCAGTTGAACGATTTCAAATTGATATTTCAAGATTATGGCGACTTTTGCTTTGAGCCCTTGTCATCGGCTCTATAGCTCAGTTGGTTAGAGCGTCTGCCTAGTAAGCAGAAGGTCGAGGGTTCGAATCCCCCTGGAGCCTATCTTGTACTTTCTTCCTGAGTACTTTTTGATAAAGTGCTCTTCTTTGACCCATTTATGAAATGCTGTTTTACTTCATGAAAACTTAAACATCGGCAGTCAGAAATAAAGATACATGTATACTTGCCAACATCAAAACTATTTCTTAGAGTCAATTCTTATATTTTTGAGAGACAGATAGCAGCTACAGAGCGAGCGTTGGCTCTATAGCTCAGTTGGTTAGAGCGTCTGCCTAGTAAGCAGAAGGTCGAGAGTTCGAATCCCCCTGGAGCCTAAATTTTTGTATTTTGTCTGAATGTAAAATTGGATGGAACAAAACATGTGTTCCTGAAAGCTTATCGTTTCCAGATATTCTAGTCGGTCCATAGTTGTTGTAAAGGTCCTTTTTTTGCAGATCAAGAAGGATATTTGTTACATACACTAAGCATAAAATGTGATCATTAGCAAGACTTGTATTGTCAGATTGTAAGCTTGATGTACATTGCCATGTCAAGTTCAGTTGAACGATGTCAAATTGGTATTTCAAGATTATGGCGATTCTCTTGTACCTTCTTCCTGGGTACTTTTTGATAAAGTGCTAATCTTTGACAATTTATAAAATGCTATTTACATAACTCGTAACGGCGTTGGTTGGAACTGATTGAGGTCTTTGCTTCACTGCTTGATGTCACTGCTTGAGGTTACTGCTTGAGGTCACTGCTTAAAGTTACTTCTTCAGGTCACTGCTTGAGGTCACTGCTTGAGGTCACTGTTTGAGGTTACTTCTTCAGGTTACTGCTTGAGGTCACTGCTTGAGGTCACTGTTTGAGGTTACGGCTAGAGGTTTTTGCTTCACTGCTTAAGGTCCCTGCATGAGGTCACTTCTTCAGGTCACTGCTTCAGGTCACAGCTTCAGGTCATTGCTTGAGGTTAATGCTTCCGGTCACTGCTTGAGGTCACTGCTTGAGGTCACTGCTTGAGGTCACTGCTTAGTGTCACTGCTTAAAGTTACTTCTTCAGGTCACTGCTTAAGGTCACTGCTTGAGGTTACTGCTTGAGGTTACTGCTTGAGGTCACTGCTTGAGGTCACTGCTTAAAGTTACTTCTTCAGGTCACTGCTTGAGGTCACTGCTTGAGGTTACTGCTTGAGGTCACTGCTTAAAGTTACTTCTTCAGGTCACTGCTTCAGGTCACTGTTTGAGGTCACTGCTTGAGGTTACTGCTTGAGATTTTGGCCAGAAGTCTTTGCTTCACTGCTTGAGGTCCCTGCATGAGGTCACTTCTTCAGGTCACAGCTTCAGGTCATTGCTTGATGTCACTGCTTGAGGTCTTTGTTTCAGGTCCATGCTTGAGGTCACTGCTTGAGGTTACTGCTTGAGGTCACTGCTTGAGGTCACTGCTTAAAGTTACTTCTTCAGGTCACCTCTTGAGGTCACTGCTTGAGGTTACTGCTTGAGGTCACTGCTTGGGGTCACTGCTTGATGTCACTGCTTGAGGTCTTTGTTTCAGGTCCATGCTTGAGGTCCATGCTTGAGGTTACTGCTTGAGGTCACTGCTTGAGGTTACTTCTTGAGGTCACTGCTTGAGGTTACTTCTTGAGGTTACTTCTTGAGGTCACTGCTTGACGTCCCTGCTTCCGGTTACTGCTTAAGGTCACTGCTTGGGGTCTTTGATTGAGGTTACTGCTTGAGGTTACTGCTTGAGGTCACTGCTTGAGGTCACTGCTTGAGGTCACTGCTTGACGTCCCTGCTTCCGGTTACTGCTTAAGGTCACTGATTGAGGTCTTTGTTTCAGGTCCCTGCTTGAGGTTACTGCTTGAGGTCACTGCTTGGGGTCACTGCTTGAGGTCACTGCTTGACGTCCCTGATTCCGGTTACTGCTTGAGGTCACTGCTTGAGGTTACTTCTTCAGGTTACTGCTTGAGGTTACTGCTTGAGGTTACTGCTAGAGGTTACTGCTTCAGGTCACTGCTTCAGGTCACAGCTTCAGGTCATTGCTTGAGGTTACTGCTAGAGGTTACTGCTTCACTGCTTGAGGTCCCTGCATGAGGTCACTGCTTCAGGTCACTGCTTCAGGTCACAGCTTCAGGTCATTGCTTGAGGTTACTGCTAGAGGTTACTGCTTCACTGCTTGAGGTCCCTGCATGAGGTCACTGCTTCAGGTCACTGCTTCAGGTCACAGCTTCAGGTCATTGCTTGAGGTTACTGCTAGAGGTTACTGCTTCACTGCTTGAGGTCCCTGCATGAGGTCACTGCTTCAGGTCACTGCTTCAGGTCACTGCTTCAGGTCACTGAGGATTGAGCTTAATGTAGTGCCAGCCTTTCAGGTTGGTAAAGTCCTCAGCCCCGTAGTGCTTGTAGAATCTGATCGCGTCATGATTATCATGTCGTGTTATCAACTGCACATCGCCGTAACCCTGCTCCTGAGATATCTGGATAAAAGAAACATTAGGCATACTTATTAATGGCAAGATTCCCAAAAGATGTTTTCTTTTAGTCAAATAGCTATGGTTGGTTGGTTTTTGTACTGTTGTGTTGTCGACATTGAGATAGGTTAACAAATCTCAAGGATGTATTATAGATGACATATTACTCGTGTGAGAGCAAGTTATATCTCCTAAGCGATGTCGCTTTAAAAGAAGATTTTGCACAATGCCGTCGGTAACAACATGATGTCATAATGTGTTTTACGTCATCAAGTTATGACATTATGATAACATGTATATGGTTACTGGCATAAGCAATGTTTTTCAATTATTCTATGCCATTGTCATAGAAATTTTTATGGCAGACTGAGAAATGTGAAGTATATAAGGTATATCTATAATATATTAATTTTCGTTGATCAATAACAAATAACAGAAGTCCTAGGTGAGATTTTATATATGTCGTTAATTTCTCTATAAGTCAAAAGGCCCTGCGAGCTCCTTATAAGCGTGTAACAGCATGCTTTGGTATCACGTTGAAGAAAGTTTGACTTTAAAACTTGTCCCTCAGCTCTTGCGGAAGTTGATTATTCCTAAATACCAAGACACACAATTACATGACCTTATGCGAAAAGGTTTAATTAGTTAATCGTTTTATTACGAGATCAATGGCACTGTTACTGTAACTCGTACGAAATCTCCCGCTGATGAGTCCGAGGGATGATGTTTGAAGAGTTTGGGAACATTTAACCTGGATGATAAGGAAAGTCATACAACACGCAAATACAACACCCACCCTGATAGCTCTCTCTAGCAGTTCTCTGCCCACCCGTCTCCCCCTGTACCCCTCCGTCACGTACAGGTCCTCTATATACATGGACGTGTACCTCAAGGTCACCTTGTGCACCCACGTGTACACCAGAACACCGACCAGCTTGTTCTTACCTGAGAAAGAAGATATGCATGATATCAAAACTCATCCACAAATCTGGCCTGTCTTATTCTACTCGAGGCGAATTGGGCGACTTGGTGAGCTGTTAGTAGGGTGAATGCTGTTGTATCCTGGCTCTATTGTGGGTTCGATAGCTGCGAGTTACTCGGTTGGAAAAAGTGCAGAAAGTTATACTATCGCATGTTTCCTTTTTTCACTATTCAGATAGAATGTATGTCTAAATACTTAAGCTTTGTCAGGTCCAAATGAAGGACGACCTCTTACCTTCCACGTTTGTACTCGAATCCTCAGCTACTAAATAGTGACACCTTTTGTCCTCTCCGAATCCGTATTTTCTCAGCCCTATGAAAGAAAGTATTTTATCAACGTTTAATTTACAAAGCATATTTATCTCCAGGACTGATCAGTTAACATCAATCATGACAACCAATGTTTATGAGTTTTCAAAAGTAACTTCATGAACATATAGATTATATTTAACAAATTAACATTCATAAAAATAAACGCTATAACACTGAAGATGAGGTTTGAGCAAACGGAAGTAAAACAAGTTATTCCTAACGCGAACTCATCGGCTGCGTGAAACCTCATATGTTCCAAATATTAATTTGCTTATGAAAATTCGATTACAAATCTATCGAAAAGGGTGACCTACGTAACTTAGATAAGGATAATTGTTGTATGCCTACAACCCTACAACCTATTGTTCTCTGTGAACAACTGCTTATGTCCTGCATCCTGCTAAATCAGCGTATATGAATCCGCCCTCGCTCCTTCCTGATACCCTGATCTCTTAAGGGCTAAATCCCTCATATGGCTGGCTTGATATTAGTGGCTATGCTCAGCTGTTGTTTTTTTTGCCAATGAAATGTCGTTAATTAAACAGCTTGAAGCTACTAGCTTGCACTCAATGGATTTTTCCATCCGGGTTGTGCCGCTGTTGCTGAATGCGAGTCGTCTCATTGGCTGGTTAGATAACTTGCGATACGAGGGTTTTGGCTTGAAAGAGATCAGGGTATTAAGAAGGAGCAATAGCGGATTCATAAACGCTGATTTAGCAGGTTGAAGTCCTGTGACGTTTTTTTGTTCACGTAGGCCCATTAATTAAACAGTTTAGAATCGAAAGACAAAATCTTCCAAATAATTTACGTTACGACTATTCATAATTGAATTATAACACATGTTTTTATTGTGTTTATGTCATGTTTATGATGTCATCTGGACTCACATTCATTATCTGCGTGCATTGCGGCGACGTCATCTTCAAACACCGCCAATTCCTGTAAATAGCATCATCAGTATCATCAAATATTAAGATTACTTTTAGAATTGCATGTTACGGGTTAAAATCTTGACTTGATCCGACGATTCGACTAAACAAATACAAAATCTTTCATTTTGTAACTATCCGAACGGCTTTACTACTTGCAATATTATCATAAGTTTGACAGGAATTTTAAACATGACATTCGTCTTTCGTATTCCTCCTCGAATATATATGGATGGTATTCTGTATATTTTAAATTGAAATCGAAATACAGACGTACTTATTTTGAAGCTGCTAATGAATATCACACCTTCCATTTAGAAGGTTAGTGGTTGTGTACAGACCAAACACTACCAACCTCAGTTTGTCTAAATGTGGACTAAGTCTATGTCCAGATAAAAAAAATACGGATGTCCCTTGAAGTATATAGGTCAACTATGCATATTCAATCACGTTGAACATGCTTTATCACAGGGATATGATACTGAACTGTCGTGTCGTGTTTGACCGCCAAGTTTTATATTTGACTAAACATACTAAATGACAAGAACTCACTTTCAATAAAGCCAGAATCTGTTCGCACTCCTCACTGCGGGCATCGCGAACTGTTATGGAAGCCATGTCAATGGGTCGGTCCTCTACCTGTACTGGGTCAAGGCTACTGAAACGTGTCAGGGCGTCTTGGGTGAGTATGTAGGACACGTCTTTATCCCCCGTCACGAAGTAGAAGGGGGTGTAGATTAGGCCTCCATCCATTGGTCAGAGCTAAAGGGCAGCCTTTCTCAGAAACCGTATGTAGCTTCATGGTGTCAATACCTTGATGGAGTTAAAAAAGTTAATAAAAGCGGTAAAGTATTTATTCCTGAGTAATTGCCCTTGTAATTTGTTTTATTTTGTTCGAGGTATTAAAAAAAGGACAGCATTTCTCAGAAACCAATTAACTTAGGGTTACCTAAATGGAGTAAAAAAAATTGAGAAGCGCGCAAGTATTCTTTTCATTTAGTTATTGACCTTGTTCCGTTTTTAAATCCGTTTTAGGAAATTATAGAAACTTTTTATGAGTTATCATGAGAACAAATCTGTCGGGGAATTTTGAAGACTATGACTTCTTGATTTGAGTATTTTGTTCAAATATAAAATTCGTACATACAGATTAAAAAGGCAAACATGAAATAAGGAAACAATTCCAGTTAAACAGATTAAATACATTATAAAGAATAATAGATACATGTTCATGTGTATGTATAAAACGATAAGAGAGCTCAGTCGTTGAGTCACTTTCCCTTTATCAAGTGTAATGTTGTAAACCATCGTAAAGCTGTTGTATATGTCATCGTGGGATTGAACTCCTGGTGTCCACTTACTTTAAAGCGACTTGGAGTATGTTGTTGGAGTCAGTGATCATAAATTGTGTTATTTTATTGAGAAGTACTCACTGACAACCCATAACCCTTTATTCTTGTTGATGACTTATGTCGAAAAGGTTTGGGTCGGATTTCTTTTTACTAAATGACTAGATAAATCAAATCTCTTTGCAATGTTTGCAATGGTTTTACAGTGAGGAGAATAGCACTTCTAATGTTATCCTTTTCCCCCTTTTAATGTTTTTGGAAATACAATGTGAGAAGTACTAATAAATGACGAAACTTCAGAGAAGATTTCGTGGCAGAAATTCATACCAGATCTTGGTATGGTTTTGTCTTCATTATTGAAGGTTAAGAAACCTTCCGTATATATAATCTTTAACTGTGTAAAGACAAAGCGCGTAGGTAGATAACAGTGACGACTAAAATAGCTTTGAGATAATTTATACTTATATGTTTTACACATTTACAGGTTAAATATATGTTGCGTCTTTTTTTAACATTTCCTAAAAATATATAACCAGAGAGCTAAAAATCAAACATCCTTGAAAACCCTATATCTTTATAAGGTCCGGTCAATTTACTCAGAAAGAATACTTAAATTGTAATAATTACCAACACTTGTTTGCTATATGTTTCTAGCTTGACAAGGGGATAGTTCTCATTTCAATTCTTACACATAACAATACGATTCAAGTTAATTACTGAAATTTGTAGTTTCGAGTAATGTGGAAACTTAAAGGGATTGGCTGCACCTTCACAATTTACTACAACAGGAACTAATTTTAAAGGACTTTAACCACCATAACGCACAGCTTGATAGTCGTCATGAAGAAATGACTGCCTCAGGATTGCCCAATAGCAGTCGGGACACTACCCAACAAAATTTAATATGTTGTCAGAGACAAGTTTATGAACTATTTGGTGTTGAAGCAGGGATGTTTGGAGGAAACAGGATGGTATGCCAACCCTTGGTCTCAGACACGTTGATTCCCCCGAACTTCTCGTAAAATCTCACGGTGTTTGTATGATTAACCTGAGTGGTTAGCTGTATACTTCCGTACCCTTCTGCTTTAGAAACCTGTTGGAACAAATATGTACAACTACAGTATCCGTAAAGATATAAAGGGATTTCCTTTACACAGTCAGTTCCTTTAGGTACACTCAAATTACTACGTCGATTCACTTAATTGTATATTTGACCCGATTTTACACAAAATGGGAGCTCGTTTCTCTCCCTAAAGAAGCCTCCTCGAAATCGCTTTTAAAATGTATGCAGTTCTTTTAAAAAAATCTAGCGGTGAACATTTGCAAAATGAATACCATCCATGTGTCAAATAAAATAATCCTTTTCATTTCTGACTGAGGTCTGTCTGGCTAGAGGTAAGAACACATCGTTCGTCTTCTAAGTAATATCGGGAGCAGACACAGTGTGAAACAACGTCGCTTATTTCACGACATCCAATCAGGATCCTGGTTTTCAAGCAAATAAACTCTTCCACGTGTAAGAGAGGTCAGTTGGGGAGTGGAGACAGAAAATGGATTATCTTGCATACCATACTAGTAATCGATTATCGTTGACTGCAAAAAGTACAATAATCTTTGCTTTTGCGGGTAATTTTATATATTAGTACAACAATGTTAATAAAAACAAGATGAGCACCTGGATAGCTCTCTCCATGAGTGTTCGGCCCACTCCCCTCCCCCTGCACCCCTCTCTCACAATGAGGTCTTCTATGTACATGCACGTGCAGTCCTCCACCACTCGGTAGATCCACGTGTATACCAGAACACCAACCACTTTTGTACATGCTGAAAGTCAGAATTGAGGAGTATACTCTATTAAGTAAGCAGCTATAGATGAACATGAAGCGACCATCCGCTTATATCGGTATATACAGCTTAGATAGATTAGAAGATGAAATATACGTATGATACAAATCAAAACAAACAATATTCATTGCAACGGAAACGGGAAAATTCTAAATATATATTTGATTTATAAAGGGATTTTCCAACACCAATTAGATTTTCACCGCCGTGTATATTAACGAATTTATAATTAATTGTATGTGACATTATATAAGTTCAAGTCTCAACATTTTGGAAGTCTTCACATATTGGAGGTCTCCACATTTTGGAAGTCTTCACATTTTGGTAGTCTTCACATTTTGGAACTCTTCACATTTCCCCTTATAGCTAACCTTGTAACCAATGCAATGAAAATGGGAAATTTATATTTGAGTTTTTAAAGAGATAATATACCATCCATTAGACCTTGATCTCCGTGTTTATTAACGGATGTATAATTGTATATGACAATATAATGTTCATGTCTCCATATTTTCGAAGTCTCCACATTTTGGAAGTCTTCAAATTTTCGAGGTCTTCACATTTATAGCTAACCTTGTAACTTTTGGTGTTTTGATACATACGAGGGGTGTCCCACAAGTATTCGTTTTGCTTAATGTTTGCAAAAAGGACTCAAAGCAAAGTCACAATACAAATCTTTACACATCTGGTAAATATGCTCTTGGGTAGAGTATTAACCCTGACACATTGGAAACAATCTCTTTAACATTTAGTACAACGACAATCACTTCTCCCACCTGTGCCTCTTGTATGATGGTAGATTACGCCTTGCAGCCGTGTCAGTTAAAACATGTTCATGGCATGATTTCAAGTCACATTCAATGATCAAACGTTTGGATTACTTGATTCATATCTTTATGAAGTTTGTTATGAAGGACAAAGCTACTTCAGTCTTATAAAATCAATGTGTCAACTGTGGAATAATTCATACACCGGTGAGACCATTCAGTTCAGAGTGTGAACCTTTGCCATCATGTTTTAGAGAATAAAAACAATACAATAAAGGAAGTCATTATGATACGGTCGTTTTAACATGATACATATTGTCTCGCAAAAAAAGATTTCGTAACTATAAAAAGGTTTCTCTAGGTTTGTGTAAATTTAAATCACGTGTTTATCTCTATCAACGTCCCCAATGCATTCAACTGAAGCTCCACATATGTTACATTGTCATACTTACTTGAATATTTTGTTTTAAGACATTGATATATATCATTTCTGATTTGGATGTTTTCGTTGTTTCCATGGTAAGAAATCAAACAAAGTGGGTATCGTGATACTGAAAAGTAGAACCACGTTCCAGAATAATGAAAGATACTAATGAAAACCTCAAAACATTAAAACAAACGAAATTTTATCATTTACTACTTGACACAAGCTACTTATTGAACACCCCCCGTACATATATGTTTGGGGATAATAGAAATTAACTTTTATATATAGCCACTAAAAGACACGTATTCTTCCTCCAAGTAATGAACTATAATAGTCCGATAAACGATTGAGAACTTTACCTTTGTCTGTTTGAGTACTCTCCTCGGCCACAAAGCAGTGGAACTTTTTGTCCTTCCCGAAACCATTTCTCCTCAGTGCTTTTGATTAAAAGAATGCATTAAATGTCCACACTTTTCTTAACATTGTATCTGTGTTTCTATGCCTGCAAACTGTTTTGAAAATGATTATATGATTAAATTTAAGGTACTGGAAGTTGTAACTACAAAGCTTTTCGACAGTGTTCTACGAGTATACACTTTTAAGTCAATAAAACTTTTCATCTACGGTGCAAGCCGCCGTTAAGCACACGCGTAGACAGCTTAAGCTACACGTCTACATTAATTTCATGATACTGCACAAACGTTTTACGAAAGCATTCAATAAAATCTTCTTTAAACATTCAATCATATAAGGATATCTTAACATAATGACTTCTTCAAATGGCAAATAAAATCTTTTACAGTTCCTTTCTAGTTAAAGGGAAAAAGGAGACAGCATATACTTCGAAACGTTGTAATTTCACAATAAAGAATTGATATACAGAAAACATTGTTGTTACCATTTCATTCATAAAGCGTACCATAAAATGAAATATGATCAATAACATTTCTTTGTAAACCACACCCATAAGTAAATTTACATACACTCAACATCAGTCTTCAACAGTTCTTCTTCCCCCTCGAGAACCTGCAGTTCCTGTAAAAGACAGGATCATTTAGTAAACTTCGAGTTTTTAACGCCATTGTAGGTCACCTGACCTTCAAGAGAAATTCTTCTTCTTCATCATCACTGACTGGCTGGTCTGTTTTAACTCTTGTTTTACTTAATAGCCACTTATTAAGGTTTGCTGTGTACTACCTATCTAGTGAACCATAAGTTGTGCAACATTTCGTCATACGGGCACATGTGCACAGATCATGCAGGTAACAGGCAATGATTCAGCAGTATGTCATTGCCTATGACGTCATAAAACAATTTTTCCTTTCGCCTTCGTACGAATGAGTTTTTTACACTCGCTCTCCTTTGTGCAATACAAGAAGTTGAGATCGCATATTCATTTTTTTAATTCAATTTGAAAATCATACGACACACTTCACTGTAGTATTTCTGTGCATTGCTTATATGATAAACATGCGGAGCATACATTTGTTGTGGATTCATAATTTTTTTGTACATGAGAAACCTTTAGTTCAGTTAATGAATGAATGAATGTCTTTATTTCCTCCGACAAACGAAGATCACATAAATGTAATTACAAAGTCATTGACAAAGCAACACAATAAATCCACAAAACAAAACATATCAGAAACTGTACATTAGAGATGATTTGAGTGTAGATAGGTACACAGCAACATATAATACAATGATTTTCTTTATTGGTACAGTTACGTCAGGTATCACATTAGCGCCACTGAATAGAGCTATAATAGCATCATAATTATCAATCATTTCAATTTGAACATACAATTCAATATCAGTTGTATCAATAAGATTCCTGTAAAAAGTGTTTCTTTGGTTCATAAAGTGCTCGCAGTGAAGAATAACATGACAATCATAATCAAAACAGTGTGTTTGACATTGTATACATTCTCGTGAGGTTTTACCTCGATAGTTCACCAGTATGACGAGTTGTATGACAGTTCTATATTCAGGGTTATCATACATTAAATCATACAGATTATGCATGCGTAGCTGAGTTTGTACTTTAGCATATCTAGCCATAACCTGTCTGGCAGACAAAATTGTCTTCCATTGATTTTCCTCTGAGGATGTAATAGCTATAAGCACAATATTGTGCCATGCTAGTTGTTGGGGGAAAGTAACCATAATGTACATAATCAATAACAAATCCATGTAAATCATATTTTCTCGCTGTGCTTAAGAGACAAGCACATATACTTCCCGACTTATTTAGTGATTCAAAATTGAACGTCATAAAACAATTTTTCCTTTCGCCTGAATTTCAGCGTAGCATTGCACCCAAACCTGACTGCGTGTAGAACAGTTCTCTACTACAGACAAAGTTGCCGATATCAAAATCAGAATGCTAAATTCAACTGATTTATCTAGCTTTGAACCGTTTCCCCACAAGTGTTCTCTACACGTATATGTTGATTGTCTGCCACCCGAATTCTGTACAGTCATTGATGGCCCCGAACGTCTTGTAAAACTTGAGTGCACGGGTATTCTTCTCATGGGCCGTCAGCTGAATCCGAATGTAGTTATTTTCTTTACACACCTGAATAAAAAAGTATACATTAATGACAAAAGTTTGACGCATACATTGAAGCAAAAAAAACGTACAATAGCTAATTTGTATTCTACATCTATTGTCTCAAAAATGAATTTTTATTGTTAGCTGTCATTAAACAAGAATCGAAAAAATCTGAAGAAATTGCTTAACCATAGTTATGAAACGGGGTTGAGTTTGTATATATATATACAATGTCACATGCTGAAAGAACCCCCACCCCTTACACAAACACAGTCACACACGCACACAGAGGGAGAGACACACAATCACAGACGCACACACAAAAACACACACGCAAGCATGAACTCACGCACACAAACATATGCAGACACACACAAAAACACAGAGACACACACACACAAGCATGAACTCACGCACACACACTCACATACACACACACACAAAACACACACATACACACACACGTCCATTCACAGAGACACAGACAAAGACATACTCTCGCAGACACACCCTTCCCAATTCTTAGGCATGCGTAACACGGCCCATTCACAAGTCTAAACGAACGTTTATGTTATACTGTTCATTTTATTTGTTCATGTTTTTATTCATGTTACGCTCATCTTTTTTCATTTCCTGTTGAGTTAGTCCAGGCTAGCTATTTCTACACTGTAATAGATCAGTATTCTATAGTTACCATCAAGGCTTTCTCCATAAGTCGTCGTCCCACCCCTTGACTCCGGTAGTCTTCCTTCACATAAAAGTCTTCTATGAACAAAACGGTTCCCTTCTTCAGAATTTTAGGTATCCACGTGTATAGAAGAATTCCAATAACTAGCTCCTGTAAATAAACATCAATAAAAACTTCATTGCCGAATATTTTAGTGTTTGAAGCGTGTTCAGGAGTGGCTTACAGAAAGGATAGGAAGATAACAAGTTCTTCATTGAGAAAATACACGAACTTCAAATAAACGCTACTAGACTTGGATACAAATACTGAAGGGGTTCAAATAAAAGCCTGTTCAGCGACTATGTTTTCCATATACGATACGCATGTTATTTAATTAATTCTGTCCACGTTTCGAGGATCACTATTGGTTCTCTGATATCTTGTGCTCTCCTGCGAGTATGCAACGATGCTCTTAAGGACATATCGTGATACACCATTGCATGTGTTTCAATCACCGTTCACGTTGTTGTCGAAGTTTTGCTTTCCACTGACGTGCTCCAACGGATATCGGTTGAATTTAGGAATGTGTACGAAATCTTCGGTATAACAATAATTCCAAGGATATGATATCGTTTCGGCTTATCCACTTTACAGGCTAAGGGAACAACAAGCTTTGATTTACGGCTTGCCAGTAGAACCTTTGGGAATGCCAAGAGGCTTAATCCTGTACCTGTGTCGAGAGGGAAACTGGGCCAGAACAAAGGATCTCAGTTGGTTCTCCTGTACCTCAAAACTTGGTCATCAACACTGGATAAAACATTCACCCCCTATTGGCACACCAATATTTTGTATATAGGCCTACAACGCGTGCACAGATATTACATATCTCTTGCGATCGGCACTCCGGTAATCTACCTCGAAAGTTATTAAACTAAAATGTACGTAGTCAGATTATAGAGTTGATTCTAAAAGACCGGAAGTCTTTGATGCAACGTATCATTAAATCCGCCATGAACTACAATATCGGAAATATTCAAATTTTGTTCACAGCCAAAAGAACGAAAGCGGCAGCCGTTATCTTAATCAAATAACAATGTCTATACTACATATTTTAAATCGGTTTGTAACAAAATTGCTACGATACACAATATTTCACCCTTTATTCTCAGCTCAGAGTTTTGGTAAATTCGAAAACTGCACACATTAATAGTCCAGCCAATTTCAACTGACCGTATTTTATTTTATTTTGTGCCCAGCTGCATCATGACCTTAGATTTTTTAAATCTCTAAGACGAATTCGGCCGTCTAACATTTTCCTAGTTGTAAAGAAAAAAAGTATTTCATTGCATGATCGATAGAAAGCTAACGTCAGTGCCTTTAGCCTCATCTGCCTTTAAAATAACCAATTTTAAACGAAAAAGCGTGCTTATGTGCCTTTAACATGAAAGTGAAAAGTGAAGTGAAAGATTCCCCTCAATGAGAGTGCATGCAGCTGGTAATACCTACCGGTGCGTGGTTTGAATCCTCGGTGACGAAACAGTGAAACCGTTTGTTCGGACCAAATCCATCTTCTTCTAGCGCTTGGAAGATATAAGATTACAATATGATACAAACGTTATTGAGCTTGGATTAATTTGTATGCTTAGTCGTCAAGTTTTTGGGTTGTAATCCATCAGAAATTAACAACTTTCATAAAAGCATTAACACATAGTTACGCAGATATAATATTCGTATATAGTTGAGATCATAATTAATGTGCTATCGGTTTCCAAGAAATGACTGTGTTTGCATTTGATAAGTACATCAACTTGATTGCACACTTTGTGACCTAAAATCTAGCAATGATAGAAACTGTAAATAATTATTTGACGATGTCAGTTTTATATAAAAATATCGTGTAATGTATATTTTAAACTTTAATGCTCTCGAGTGTTCAAAACTTACATGAAACGTCTGCCCTCATTTCATCGATATCGCCTTCTTGAATGGCCAAGTCCTTCACAATGAGAAAATTATGTAAAAGCAAAATTAACCGATTCGTGTTACTTCTCATATTTCATATAGAGTTTTCATGTACAATGATCAGCATCCATGCTTTGTCGAGAGTAGGTATCCCTCAAGATTCAGCGTCCAGGGGTTAACCCTCATACCTAGACGACTAATAATACAGCCAAGCAGTTCAGGTGTGCTCACGGCTACAACTAGGTGTTACCCAGTGACGAAATGAGTCTATCCCAAAGACAACGAGAGGTTTTCTACAAGTGCCTCATGGTATATTTTTACATTTGCATTTAGCGTCTCATTGCCGTATCAGGCGTACTGGAGATACCTCGCTTTTTCGTAATAACTTTATAAAATGCACTATAGGGGAGAGCGGGGCAAAGCGCGCCATGGGGGCAAAGCGAGAATCGCATTTTTCTTTAAAACATATGTAAGGCGACGCTGCACACGTCGTTCAGCCAATGGACATTAGCGTTACATATCACGCTAGCCAACGCTGCCGCCATAACCGCGCCAGAAACAGATAAGAGGAGTAAAAAACGAAATTTGACTATTTTACTATAAGAGTTCTGTGAAATGAAAGGCAATTTTGTAATACATAGAAAGGGTGGGATTAATCTATCCATATGTTGCCTCAAAGCATGTTTACTGAGGTTAACAAAAACAGTTTTGATATATCGTTTGTTAATAACCTTGTAAGGCTGTGCCTGAAATTATAACATATACTAAATGGGGCAAAGCGCGCCGTCAGTGGCGCCCTTTGCCCCCTTAAATTTCAATTGTTGTTTACATATATGAACTGATATTATAAGTGATTGGGATGAAAGTAAACTTTTATTTTATGATAGTTTGATAAGTAATGATCCAACGGATAGTGAAATTATTAGAAATAATGAAATAATTGTTTAACTGCCCCAAAATACTAAAATGATAACTATAATGAATATGCTGCTATCGGCTATTCCGTGTCTGAATATAGTAGGCTACAGAAGCAAGTAAATGATATATAGACCTAATTTCATTGCATTTTGTTTCTAAATCACGTTATATCTTTGTTTCAGGATCATGTTAGTCGATGTATTAAACTGCCAAGTTAGTGGCGTTAGTATTGTAAAGCAACTGTATTCTCGTGAAACTGGCCAAAGGTTTAATTTTTGAACAACAGTAAAAACCAATCGTCTTTGTCGATCCTTAACAATTCATTTTTGAATTTTCTGGAATTCTTTTCTTTTGTCGTTTCCATGGAAACGTCAATTTTTTTTACTTAGTTATATGGTGTAGAATGGTGAAATATTTTCTCAGAAACTATTAGTTGGTAGCGCAAACCTTAGTTGTATGATTGATAATGTCTCATTGCATGCTTTCCTATGAGAATTCAGACGGGGTGCGGGGGTATGTGAGCCATGCTCACTTGTTATTTAGGTCACTATTTATTCGATGAACAGTACTCAGTCATGCAAAAAGTATTCGAACGGTGACTTTATTTCGATAGACATACATGTTAAATTTGTTTTGCATAAAAAATTCTGATGAAATAAGTTCTTGCTGAATCAATGCAAAACTTTGCATGTTGAATTAAAACCAACCCAGCTTTAAGAACATAATTTTCAATTAATTATCTGATTAATATCTAAATAATGACATCAGACTCACCGATAAATGTACAAAAATAAAAAACGTTTCATAGATCACCATCTTAAACGTTTTCATAACTATGAATTCTTGTTGTTCCATAGACACACAATGGAAAATCAAACAGAACTTGTGAGATTGCAGTTAAGATAATTTCCTACAAACGTGAAATAAATAACAAGATCTGACAGAAATTAAATGCATGCGAATTATACAGGCTACACTAATTTAACATGTATGTCTATGGATATGACGTCGCCGTCCAAATATTCTTTTGCGCGAGCGACACTGTAACTAAAAACACGGCAGGCAAGGCACCAAATTGTCAATAAATTATTGGGGGGCAAAGTGCGCCCCTAATGCGCGCTTTGCCCCATCATGCGGGGCAAAGTGGGACAATAAAATAAAAAAGTATTTACAGTATTTCAAAAAAGATAATCAATCTGGGCGAGATTCTTTGTGATTTTATTGTGGGGAATGTATGAGAGATTAATACAGCATATAAAGTGTATAATTATTTATTATCATTTAAGGAGAAATTGCAAAAAAAGCTTAAGGGGTGCGCTTTGCCCCGCCCTATATATTAACGCAGACATGTTCTAACTTGACTTCTTAGAGAGGCATTTAGAAGTTGGTGAGATGAATAAATACAAGTTGTATGGCTTTACAACTTTTTTATGGCAGGATTACGTCGTGTTTATTTCATCACTTGCTTGATAACGATGGTAGTAATTACACACAAACACGTAGCAATCCTGCAATAAAGAATTTGTAATTCCAAAACTTTCAATGTTATAACTTATTTCGATATTTGGTGAGGAAGAATACCTATGAAAAATAATACAATTACTTACTTGACTATTCATAGCCCACATAAAGGATAAATGCACACAGCTTTCTATGGATAATTTCCATGGAATATCAAGTCTTGGTGGACCGTGGGAAAATATTGCAGAAATGAACTACACATGAAAATAAACATGGATTTACCGGACACCATCCAACAAATAAAGCAAGGCTTTTGCCCGTTTGCCTTCAAGCATCCGTGTTCCGTATATTGATGCTCAGAAATTTTATTAAAATAAATTATCTACATTGAGAACCAATTACAATGTATATGACCTGTCCTAGAGCAAAGCTGAAATAAAATAAACGACAAATTTATGATCCGTTTATTTAGTATTGTGTGGCGGGTAGAATCTAATGTGTTCCTTCCAGCCACAGCTAATGACATATCTTTAAGCACAGCTGGTATAGTGCAGTAATCCCGAACGGACCTTACGAGTTCGACTCCCGCTAAAGGTTATGGTACAACCACTTCTGTAACTGCGGTCCCTTTATAACTGTTTTGTTATTCTTTACTCATTTTAGCCTGTCGCAATTACAATTAGTTCATCTCCATCCAACTAAACTTTCACTACAGCTGACATAAGAGTCAAAGCAATCGGTCGTTGCTTCAGTGATCAGAAGGGATACAACAGCAGGGAGATACAGCTGGGGCGCTACATGCGAGAGATGTTAATCATTTCATAGAAAGCCACTCCAAAACTCTCCTTTACAGAGATAGAGATCAAGGTTACAGTGCCAATTGAGTATCTTCGATATAGTTGAACTAGCTCTTATGTTGTACGTCGCAGGTTGCATGTCCATCTCTATAGCGTGTTTCAGTTAAATTGCTTTTGAATAACTTATCTGTATTTGCATTGTCTATTTTGCAGGACAGTGACGTTATGGTATAGAGAACAACATTATCAATCTAATGGTTTATTTTGATGTCGATATGTACAAACATTGATAATAATTTAACACAATTGAATAGGTACTGAGAAATTTGTGAGGATCATAAAAAAAAGTCGATTTATTTACGTAATGGTTTGGTAGGACACGGACATAACTGCCTCAGCTCAGACACATTGCCTATATCAGTACTGCAAATATTCTCTCAACCTATCTAAGAATATTGAATGACATAAGATACCTACAGTCGACACCGATCTCATCAAATAGGCTCCAAAGTCGTTGCGTTATTGATCTAGGCACGTGTCCATGAGGTCATGTGACCTTTGCTCTCCAGCCAATTAGGGACGAGGTTAGAAAGCCATCGCAACCATTTGATATTTTACCGTATTTTATTGAAATGGGGCGAGCCTATTCAAATGAAGGAAGTCTTCATCTATTTATGGCACACGCCGAGAATAATTACATGAGAGGATGGTATTAATAATTCTTAATTTTTATTGAGAAACGTTTCATTTCATTATTTCTGGTACGAGTACAAAATGACAACCATATTTATTGCAACATATACATCAATAAGAGTCGCAGATTTCAATAATCTGTTATGTCTATAATACCATAGCCACACAAAACAAGATAAATATAATCGAACAAATATTATATTATGTATAAATGTTTATCATTTGACAACCGAATTCACTTGTGTCATTGATGTATCCGAATTGTTTGTAAAACTTGAGTGCCCGTGTATTCCTCTCGTCCACTGTCATCTGGATCCGAATGTACTTGTTTGTTTTGGACACCTAATTCAACACAGAAAACATAACTAATTACTTTATTTAGACTGAAGAAGACTTCCTACCAACCATCCATTTCTCAGTCTCTGTCGCTCTATCTCTCATATGACGTTCTGTCTGTCTGTCTGTCTGTCTCTGTCTCTCCTAGCATTACCTCGACATTTACTGTCATTGATATATATCATCACAACTTCTTCACCAACACCGAACCCTGTCCACCCACCTGGATAGCCCTCTCCATGAGTTGCCGACCGATCCCTCGACTCCTGTATCCCTCCTTCACGTACAGATCCTCTATGTACATTGATGTTCCACTTTTTATGATCTTGTGTAACCACGTGTAGGCCAAAGTTCCAACTATATGAGGAGAGGACGTTTCTGCAATCAAGCTTTATGTTAATATAGAGCTACGTGATTCAAAACATACACACAATTAAAGCACGCAGCGGCCATCTAAATATTTTCATTGTTGATTGTAGGTCAATTGAAAAGGATGATCAATATTTCATTGCATCGATAGATAGCAAACAGTGTGTATTTCCAGTCTCATCACGTGATGACCTAGCCTGTTACTCTTGTACATCATCAGATTCTGAACAAAAATGTCTCTCTTTAATTCATCACTCGATGAAGTCGTTATGTCTCCCCCCCCCCCCCCGTCACCCTGAGAGACAATAACCAGAGGACACGAGATGCCCTCTGTCATTGGCTTCATGAATTAAGTCCAGTGTCCAAGTCAACAGAACTTCACATCTATGTCATGAGACAGTGTGCGGTCATTGGACATTACCTTCAGAAGATTTGCTGGAATCCTCAGCGACGAAGCAGTGAAACTTTTTATTGGGTCCAAATCCATCCTTTCGCAGAGCTAAACACAAAAAGAGATGCTACTAAATTCACAAAAATTAAATTTTCAAAATATCATTTTTCATTAAAGACGTCTTAAAGATGAACTTATTGATCAAAATTATTTATATATTGCGTGAAATTCCACAGACAGTATCGTATTTCAAAGATAACATACCAAAGAATGGTTAAATTGATTTTAAAATTCTGGTCTACTCAATAATGGTACATTCGTAGATAATTTCTATCATAATGCTCACAAGCAATTCTGAAAAATGGTGTTTACTTACATTCAACATCTGCTCGTACACCCTGGATGTTATCCTGTACCGCTAGTTCCTTCATATTGAGATAAAACAGACATTATTACCTCCAACAAGTGTGTCATGTGACTGAAATGAGACGTGCGAAAAATTAGCAGAAGGGTTAAACACGCCAGCTTATGTTTCCTAAAATTGAAAGGGCAAACTTTTAAGTGTCGTTAATTTTTTAATGGCCATTCTTTCTTATCTAAAACGCAAAAAAGTCACTCTGTTTCGTTGACTCTACGCTGACGCCATGAACAATTGTTTTACCGCGCCATAGACGATAATATACGGAGTTCGCTTTCAAACTATAATCTTGTTGCAATATGATATATGCACATGTGCAATTATGAACTAAATGACACTACATATGTTCAACACAGGGGTAATAGCAGCATTTACTGACAAAACTGTTAAATTACCTATTTTCGCAAATTTCTTGCCACCACTTAATGCAAGACTTATACAATATATTTCAATAATCCATCGTACTCATTTTTTGCGCGTGTGTGTGTGTTTGTAATTACATTTATTTATTAGCTGTATTTTATGTTACATCGTGTCTCATCATGCAGTCTATATAGATTTGACTTTGCTTTTTACTTTTTGTCGTAAGTGTATGCTTCCAAGTATGTATACATGCAAAATATGACACTAAAAAATCGTTTTCTTCTTCTTCGTCTTCTTTGAAAATCAACGTTGAAGCTTCCTATCTAAATTTGCCAACACTAACTGACGAACTACAGGTCAAACCTACTCTGACCTACATTGCCTGTTAGATTAGTAAGACACAGAGTAAAGCATCAACAACACTTCAGTGCTTAGTTGATAAGTTAAATTGGTTTTTGATAAAAGTGAGATCCCTTCCGTTTAGACAACGTTATAAATGTGAATGTACACAACTTATAATATATATATGAGAAATTATCATTATGAAAGGAAGGTCAAACAAGCCAACAAATAAAGCATGAAAGGTCTAGGCACCCATTTGGCCTTATTTTGGAAATTCCAACGTTACGCAAGCCCCGTATTTCCTCTAATAGACGCCGGGCCTCGAATAGACGCCGAGGGTATGACTGTTTTAAATAATTATACCCCACTTCCAGTCTCGTTTCTATGGTTTCCTTTGTTCTAACTGTAGGTGTATTGACCGATAGACCTCTATTCTGTTGGTGTATTGACCGATACACCTCTACTTTTCTAATACACCTACCCTTTTTTGTACATCTAAACTTAGTCAGGAGAAAAGCTCTTCATACTTTGGCAAACAAAGGGACTTGTAAAACTTGGAAGTATAAATCTTTGAGAGTTATAAACAACGATGTAGGGAATCGAAACTGGAATCTTTACACTGCGGAACAGCGGGCTGCCGACTGAGCTATTGAGGATAGATACAAATAGATGTACTTTCTGTTGCTTCGCTTCGCTACGCCTCGGAGACCCACGATTCAAACAGGAGGTGTATTGAGCGTTGCATCTTGGGAAGTGTGGGTATATCTAATATATACATGCCGGGTCTCAAATAGACGCCGGGTCTCGAATACACGCCGGGTGATTAGTTGATTGTTGTTATTGAAGTTACAGAGAATTTGCCAAAATTGCTCCGATTTCCTACCAAAAATTAATAGACGCCGGCCTCGAATAGACGCCGGGGGTAAAGGGGGTCTGAAAAAATAGACGCCCCGGCGTCTATTCGAGGAAGTACGGTAATGGCTAAATAACAATACCGATTCGGTTTTTACTACACTGAAGGTACAAAATCGACGGATCGAAACTCAACCCCAGGTAATCAATTCACTATGGCAAACCCAGGCAACAGGTGTACTGTCCTCGTTGAGAGTTCAAACAATGGGTTTGTTACAGCCTTCAACCATACACGGATTGTCTGCAATGGTATACACACTTTCCATGTTTATACTGAATGACCCACTTACTAACTTGGACACGTGTTAAAATAGTTCAATAGCCCTGTTACTCTAGTCAACCTTTACTAATTACTTCGTTTAAACGTAACACATAACCAGGGCAGATTCTGATTTCAGCATTCAACACACGAGTCTTACACCGGTCAGTACATTGAGCCTCGCTGTGTAACAAACTGGGTTTTTATGTCAAACATGTGTGGCACGTGTTCGGCGATTTCCCTCTGTTTCATTATTACATTGGTTGAGTTGTTTAAAAACTAACCTTCATCAAGGCCAGGATCTGTTCACAGTCCTCAACACACGCGTCCCTCACTGTCACACCGGCCATGTTGACACTCTGTGAGACAACTAGCGAACTGGGACACTGTTACAGCTGATGGATGGCAGATTCAGCATTGTGTTGATTTATAGTAGTATTATTGAACCGCGCATTTATCCGTGACAGATCATGCTCAAGTCGCACAAATTTGTATTACTACCTGAAAAAACTGTCGATATTAACAGGGCTACAGATAATTATTCGTATTCAGGGGTATTTCACTCCTCAAAATAAGGAGTAAAATTACCTCATGAAAAACAGGAGTATTTTCAAGGTTATCGTTTTCAGATCCTCATTCCAAGTTAGCATCTTTGTCGATGTTAGACGTTGATTATATTTTCCACACGTTTAATCTGAAAATAAATGAGTGTTTCTCTTTGATGAAAAATATAATCTGTAATCTTTGTTTTCATACAGGTTGGCATCAAGTTGACTACTATTTAGATGTAAAGATCAGACATTTAGAAATGAAATTTTATTTTGACAAGTCACGATTACTCCTGTTAACAAATATCTGACTCGTATTCTAGGAAAGTTGTTCGTATCTGTCACTCTTTGATTTCACTTTTTATGCGTTCATCGGAATTACCCGTGCGTATTTTACGCAGATACGCATCTGATCTTAAGCGATATTCCTAAACCATCTTTGAAGTCCGACAACCCGCCGTCCATGATGTGGCCCCATTGATCTTATAATGACCCTTGACACTTCGTGTAATATTACATATTATCTTTATTTCTCGCTAGACAAGATATACTTGCATGTAGACTAATGGTCACACATTGCATTAATTTGATTAAAGTTTGCAAGTTAACAACAATATATAACATTTTATTACTATTTGATATTTATCTTAAGCTTTGACTGAGCAGGAATCAGTTTTGTAAGGAATGAAGAGAGTACAATGGGTTAAGGATAACATACAAGTAACCGTACATTCGTGAAAAAGAATGTACGAGCCGCGAAGCGGCGAGGACATTGTTTTCACGAATGTACGGTTACGAGTATGTTATCTGACTTAAAATACAGCCTAGTTTAAAGTGTTTTTAGTATGACCTGCTTTGGTTTATGATAATAACATTCGTATTTCATTGCATAATTATAACACAAAAAACGTTTTTCAATAAAACAAAATCCTTTAACAAAATTTGAGATGGTCCCAACTGGTTCACCGGTCATTCTTAATGCACGTGCAACGTAACCATCTTGCCGGTACATTCTTAATGCACGTGCAACGTTACCATTTCGCCAGTACATTCTTAATGTACGTGCAATGTAACCATCTAGCTAGTACATTCTTAATGCACGTGCAACGTTACCAGCTTAATTCACGTGCAAGACGTTTGAAACCGCAATCAGCTTGGGATTTGGTATAAAAGGAAGGTGGTCTTAATTCAACTTAGACATTATGTATGGCAATTTTGTTGTTGAGTGGGAAGACATGGCCGAGTATCCACACTTCGAAGACATTTCTTCAGAGGATGATGTTGTGTTATCAAATAATGAAACCAGTTCCCTTCCGGGGACCATCTCAAAATTATTATTGCTCAATTGTCCACATAGAAGCAGTAGATTCTTGTAGGATAATGTATGATTGAAACAATACAATGACGTCACTGCTGTATTTTAACTATGTATCACGTCATGGTCTTGGCTATGATATCGATGTTCTTTCCGTCAATACTTCTCTAATATTTGCTATGAAGCATGATCCTCACTTGATTTGACATACAAGAAGGCATATAGTGTTTTCATTTAAACTATTGTGTATCTCAAGAGCTCAGAGTAGCTCTGATAGACATAATTGAGAAAAATAAATCCAGGGGCTCTGTAGCTCAATAGGATATGTGGTGTAAGATGTGGAGGATGGAAACTATTGAAACTTCGTTGATATTCGTGCAAAGGAAATTGATTTTAGAACTAACAGTCCTCAATGACAAAGATGTTATTTCCCAAATTCAAGCAAGATGTGGAGGACGGAAACTATTGCAACTTCGTTGATATTCGTGCAAAGGAAATTGATTTTAGAACTAACAGTCCTCAATGACAAAGATGTTATTTCCCAAATTCAAGCACGATGTGGAGGACGGAAACTATTGAAACTTCGTTGATATTCGTGCAAAGGAAATTGATTTTAGAACTAACAGTCCTCAATGACAAAGATGTTATTTCCCAAATTCAAGCAAGATGTGGAGGACGGAAACTATTGCAACTTCGTTGATATTCGTGCAAAGGAAATTGATTTTAGAACTAACAGTCCTCAATGACAAAGATGTTATTTCCCAAATTCAAGCACGATGTGGAGGACGGAAACTATTGCAACTTCATTGATATTCGTGCAAAGGAAATTGATTTTAAAACTAACAGTCCTCAATGACAAAGATGTTATTTCCCAAATTCAAGCAAGATGTGGAGGACGGAAACTATTGCAACTTCGTTGATATTCGTGCAAAGGAAATCGATTTTAGAACTAACAGTCCTCAATGACAAAGATGTTATTTCCCAAATTCAAGCAAGATGTGGAGGACGGAAACTATTGCAACTTCGTTGATATTCGTGCAAAGGAAATTGATTTTAGAACTAACAGTCCTCAATGACAAAGATGTTATTTCCGAAATTCAAGCACGATGTGGAGGACGGAAACTATTGCAACTTCATTGATATTCGTGCAAAGGAAATTGATTTTAAAACTAACAGTCCTCAATGACAAAGATGTTATTTCCCAAATTCAAGCAAGATGTGGAGGACGGAAACTATTGCAACTTCGTTGATAATCGTGCAAAGGAAATCGATTTTAGATCTAACAGTCCTCGTTGTACAAAGATAATATTTCCCAAATTCGCAACCAGTATAACTCGTTTCCTTGAGAGAGATCGACGAAAGTTTCAGGATAGAACTTCTGGAGGAGGGCCAGGACCCCATATATAAACTTACCTCCAAATAACAGTAAAAGTAAGCTAGCAAAACGGTTGTTTTAACAATTGACATCAAGGAACAATAATTATGCAGCGTAGCTCATTATGATGCAAATGTAGTCATGACGTCACAGGTCAGGTAGGTTCAGCAATCATTGGGGAATCAACTTCCTGATGCTTATTATCCGCGTCAGCTCTGATAAGATGAGGAAACAAAAGGGATGAATGAGGTACAGGACTATCTACAGCAGCGTGTTTAGAAGAGACCATTACAGCTGCATCCCGTAAGTTTGTTCACTTACTTGTCTATCGTAGTGTAAATATCATGTAATTTTGCTATTTCATTAGGGAATCATACCATTGACAAATCACAAACGACTATGTTTTGATTTGAAATCAGAAGCGACGATTTAATGTTCCATAAAATAATGTTAGTCCAAACCAAACACTTAATAACTTAACAGTTTTGGCAGCTCATTGAAGTGACCAGGGAACACAAATTCAAACTCATTATTTTACATTTCCCTTGTAAACTCGTTAAAAAGTGATCAACTGCGTCACACATTAGTCATGTAGTCATTTAAGGACTCATTCAATGTTCTATGACACAGTTTGTTTCAATAAGTTATAACGACAATTATATTGAAAAAAAGAATATCGAAAATTTGAAAATCTGAACCCATCTGTCTACTTCTTCTTGCCAGAATTCAAAATGAACAGACTTTCGGTATGCAGCTGTAGCACGAGTTTGAATCGAGCTCCAACTGAGGGTTTTTGTTAAAGTGTGGACTGGGATTTTACTTTTCCTTACTTTTAGTTTATTTTTATGTTTCGCTTTGTCAATAGAGCCCTCGCTTTTCATATCTCACTTATAGCTTAAGGGGCCACTTCATGAGTTGTTGTTGTGTGTGTGTGTGTGTGTGTGTGTGTGTGTGTGTGTGTGTGTGTGTGTGGGTGTGTGTGTGTGTGTGTGTGTGTGTGTGTCTCTCTCTCTCTCTCTCTCTCTCTCTCTCTCTCTCTCTCTCTCTCTCTCTCTCTCGCTCTCTGTCTCTGACTCCCTCTGTCTGTCATTCTGTCTGTGTGTGTGCCAATTCAGACCGAGAGGCAACCAAATCAAGTGAATCTACGCGAGTGCGATGTACCGGAAATATAGTCATTGCAGCGCCGATACTTATGACAGACGTATTCTTCATTGAGTTTATCCCTTTTTTTGTTTCTTTATGTTTTGTAAAGGGTAAGCATTAGCTATTTTCATTGCATATCCAGCTGGGAAATTACATGTGTTTTACGTCATGGCTTTTGCGAAATGACGGGGTAAGGACTGACGCTCGAACATAGGGTAAGGTGTTTTGAACTTCATTATTGAGGACTTGAATGTACGTAGAGTTCTACACATTGTTGCAAACGTCAGGGGAAAGATTTCTGTGAGTGAAGAACTATTTGTCTGGCGTGCATTACAATTTGCCTTACAAAAATGAGCCTGTGACTTTATATCCTGACAGATGTTCATAAACATGTACCCTAAGAATTTTAACTTGAGGGGGGAAGAGACCTGGTTGGGTTCACCGTTACACCCATTCAATCCCCCGTGATTAGTTGACGCCAGGTTAGTACCCGTGAGAATACGGTCTACTGAAGACACCCCATTCTACACGTACAAGTACTCCAAAATGGTACATTCTTAAAACATTTCAGATATATATTCACATTTCAGATATATATTCACATTTCAGATATATATTCACAAGCAATTCTGTTAGAAAGGTGCTACTTACACTCAACATCAGCGCGTAGATCCTTTATGTTGAGCTGTACCGCTAATTCCTTCATTTTGATATAAAACAGAAATTATGTGACATTCATTGACATAACAGCGAGGGTTATATAACTTGCATTTGATTTCCAAGACTGAAATGACAAACTTTCGGGTGTCTCAAGTTCTTCTTTTTCAAAGTTCGTAAACTCGGTGCGCGTATATACAGGACAATTTATTAGCTGCAAGACAAGTGACCTTTACTCGTACGATAACCGCCGATTAGCTGCAAGACAAGTGACCTTTACTCGTACGATAACCGCCGATTACCTGCAAGACAAGTGACCTTTACTCGTACGATAACCGCCGATTAGCTGCAAGACTAAAGGCTAATGATAAAAAGGATTGAAATTGAATTGATAGTTCCAACGATGAATTTGCTATAGCATGCTACCAAGTATGACACACTAAGTTTTTATGTTGATACTGAGTAACCTACTGACAAGCTTGGACACTATGCATTAATTATCCGTCATAGACCCGTTACATGTGTTAACCTTCTCATGTTTATCTAGATATACATGCCGTTAAGATAATGAACAAATACACCGGTGTAATATTTGGGATCACACCATCTGTAAAAGTAAAAAATTTTCGGGTCGAGTCCGTTGCGGAATTAAAACCCATACTTTTCTCATCGTTTCTTTTGTGGACACGGAGCTGCTATGCAGGATTTAGACTTTATGCATCAATTTGATTCATCAAAAAGCATTCATTTGGAAATAATGATGTTCTCATCAATCATCTTACTGTTTTGGTCAATTGACAAGTAATAAAATATGAATTTATATATGATCAATTGAATTTAATGTTTCTTCAAAGAAACAGATTTCAGAGCAACACCAACAGTCAGGGAAGAGAACTGTTGTGTGTCCAACAAATCGAAATTCTATGATGCGAGGTGAGGCAACATGGGCTTTAACGCCGAGTATTTCACTTATGTAATGGCCGCTAGTTTTATTGCAGGGAGAAAGCCCGCAACCGTATAGTGGCTATGCGTTGCGGTGGAACCTGCAAGCATCGGCTGGAACTAGCCAACCATGGGTGATACAGTGCTGAATTTCTGTTTAGCTATGCACCCAAACCTTACTGCATGTAAAACAGCTCTCTACTGCAGACAAAGTTGCCGAGCCCCTGGCGGGAATTGAACCCGGGACCTCTAGTTCCAAAGACAAATTTTAGAACCACAGACAAATTCGCTAACCACTGCGCTATCCCGCCGCTCCTTAATACAAAAGAACTAAAGGCTGCAGGTATTTTACCTAAGTTTGTTGACAAGGCAAAGAAAAAGGCTCAGTTATCGGATTGGCTTTATTCTTAAAGTAATGTGTGTGTCCATCTTATGAGTATGATCATCTGTTGAATCAAAATTAAAAATAATAGGCGGCTTCTATGTGTTCAATCAGTTATGTTATTTTACTCAAGCCTTAAGAAACTCCCTAATGTAAATAATTTTCAGAAAATAGTGTCACTGGAGCACATTACGATATGTGGTGCAAGATGTGAAGATGAAAACTGTTGCAAATATGATCCTAATGGTACTAATGTAATCAAATTCAAGTTTTAGATAAACTTATTAAGCACACCAAGATGCCATTTCCACAATAAAAGCATTGTAGCCTAACTGGTTTCCTGGAGAGAGATGAAATGTATATTTGAAAGGAGGGGAGGACCACATGTACAAACATTGATCCCCGAGGAGCAGGGTGCCTCTCCCTAACATTCCCAAGTTTTGTGGTTATGGAGCATCTATGGAGTCATTCTTAGATTCTTGGAAAAGTGCTGATCACAATATACTTGGTGGGGTCATGATCATATATCAGACTTGGGATTCCCTTGGTGGAAGGTCATCATTGTTTTTTAGTTCTGCTTCTAAAGGGAAGCTGCTATTAGTCAACACATTTCCATGGAAATGAACAATTCTTTAAAAAACAGAAAATAACATGACGATGCCAAGGTCAACCAACTGGATTTGGCCCCAGCACCATCGTGTTCTCTTGAGTAGCTATGTGTCAGAAATGGAAGGAAACCATGCAGTGAATGGTTCTCCAGATATCTTGCCGACAAGCTTAACATCCAGATTTCTGTGTAGAAAATTAGGGGATTTGTGGTTATCTTAAACAATATAAATAATTTCAATGTTGCCTTGATCAACTCGGAATGTTGGGTTCCCTTTGGGAAGCTCTGTGTAAGATATGAAAGGAATTTAGTGCATAGTTCTTGAGTTACATAGCTCTGGTAAATTGTCCAAGACGTACTGTGACCTTGAAATGACAACGAGATTAAAGACAACAGAACAAGTTCTTAATACATTTGGTTTTGCTTTATTTTGACCTACACACTTGCAGGAAGCTGTGTGAATCTCTATGAAATGATACAAAGCTAGCCCAAATAAATATCATGCAACATACCCTTCAGACTGCATACCATACCTGTTTCCCCGACAAACACAGTGAACTTCCCTACAAACAAAGTCCTTGACTGTGCCACTTGTATTTGAAGGGGAGACAGGTAGGCTTTTGTACATATCTGTTGCTCTAGGGCATAAATGAGAGAAAGAAAGTCGTCAGAAATACCTACATAAAATTTTAACATATTTCATTCCTAAATATCTTTAAAATTTTAAAAACAGACAAATTTTGCATACACCAAAAAACCCCAACTTTTTCAACTTATTTTATGCATAGAATAAATCAAAATGAATTTGACATTGTACTATATTGCAGAAATGAAATTAAACTCTTATTTCTATGAAGTTTTCTTTTGTTTTCTTAAGCTTTAAAGACATATGGAAGTACAGAACAAAAAGCGATGAACTTTGAACTTAGTGTTGTTCTCTCCTTCTGGAAGACATGAACAGGTAAAAAAAAATTGAAATATTTTCAAAAAAATTGTGACTCACAAGAAACAAGTATACTTGACCATGTTTAAAACATTTCACATCTAGCTTGCTACTCAGACCAATCGACGACCTTATTAAAAGAAACAAAGATTGCACGGTTCTTCTGTTAAAAGCATTAGAGTATCACAAGGTAGAGAATTCCTATTGAAAGCAGGTTTTATACAGAAATTTGTCATCATAAATACAAAACACACGTACAAAATCCTTTACAAGACAAAATACAAAATATGATATTTAGTATAAGACGTCAAACGCAGATATTTTGACTGAATTTAAGATCAACAAAGGAATATATATACATGAAACCATGACAGCATATATACATTGCTTTAATCCACCACATAGCATAATGCCTTCAAAATGAAAATATTTCCGATTTCAGATCTGATTCCAACAAGGTTTCTTTGGTGGCGACTGAATCCATCAATAAGAAAATAATTCGAGAACTCAATATAAATATGCAGAGAATCGGTAGATGTCAGTCAAACATATCTTCATATTTACAGTATGTACATTGAACTGACTGTAGCTTGTTGACCAGGTACTAAAAGGGGAACACGCCTGCTTTAGGTGAGACGTATAAAAAGAGAATCGATGAGAAGACACCTTGTATGAATTCCTAATTAAAATTTTGATTTTAAAACGTTGACAAAATTGGTATAAAATATTCAAATTTGATAAAGTGAAGGTTAACAATTTCAAAGCTATCTAACTGATTTTGACTTTGGTTGATTATTGATAACAAACCCCACAAAGTTTATAAATAAATGGCATTCCATGGTACATCATTCACAATCATATGGCACAATTTTTACAAGTACACAGTTAATAACAGATTGGAATTTACAGTTTTCTACAAACAACAAAATTCTTCATGTCAGAAAGAATGCCTCGCTTAATAAAATCAGGAAATAAGTTTGATTTTCATGGCCTCACATATTATAGATTTAGCAGCCAATACACAACTATTCAATTTTTAAACATCTGTATCATCGCGAGCTGTACCCTGTTGACTCTGAATGCTGAGATCTGTTTGATGTATCCAGATAATGTACAAAATGCCCTGATCTATACACAATACCAGCATTCACATATGGTTCCCTTTTTTTTTACAGTTTATAAAATTACATTTTCGGATCATTTTGTCATTCAAGATTAACCCACTCCCAGCTGAAGACAGCCCGAGTTGGACTAGTCTGGCAGGATACAGACTCACTGACCCTGCAAGAGGTATAATTATCTCTATTCCATTTATGCTGTAGAAGGCAAAGAGTTAACACCATGAAATGAAGCAGTAATTAACTCTATACCTGCTGCTTGTTGCACAAGGCGCTGAGCGACCGGGAGACAACACAACAACAGCCCCTATTCCCTGACGCTCAACAAGCAAACTAACACAGTGACTGTAACGTTGCAGACTGGAAGAGCAGGATACACTTGAGCTGTTGGAGGAATTATCACCACACATTTCTGGGTAATCAAATAATAAAAGATACTTCTTGTTACTAAAGCATTGGGTCAAGGGTAACCAATAGACCTTTACAGAGTATTATTACATATTGATTCTTTAATTTTAACATTCTATCTGCTGCTGACTGACTAGGTTGCTGGTGTTCTGGGAGATATGACATCTGAGAGTCCATATCCGAATAGGGCTGGGAGAGGGTTAACCTGATAGGTGTAGACAGTCTCTTACTGCTCAATGGTAAAGCTTAAATACATTGCATATTGGTGAATAAGAGTCTCAGACTCAGTCTCAGAGAAGAATATGATAAATAGGTTGACTAGAAGTTGAATTGTATAGACATGGAGCAGCAAGCAGCACCAAAATCCATTTGTTGCCTCTCGTACACTTCCATACATTCCTCTGCTCCAGAAACAAACCTTCAGTTTTACATTAATCTATCCTATTAGGTACAAAAGATATGGTTACGAAGGCCTCCAAGTTTTATTCCAAAAGTTTTCTTACAGACAGAGAACTTACAATTGCATTGGTGTTATTGAAACCTAACCACATCGGCTACCATTAGAACCTTGTGTGGAATAATGCTGATAAATTTTGTTTATTATCGTAACATTTTCTCTCCGAGGTGAAATAATTCAAATAGCTGCAAATGTCTGGAAGTGCACTAAGCTGAATATCTAAAAGAATATATTTTACTACTGTACAAATCTATCTGTTTGGTAAACTTTATAAGATAAGGTGATTGATAAAGCGGAGTCTAAGCAGAGACGGGAATGAATGACAAGTACGAAGACTGCAGAGCGAAGTCCTCTTTCTATACAGAGCCTATTGCTAGATACACCAGGGGAAGGAAAGGATTGCTTCCTTAGAATTATTGCAGGGAATGGCAAAGCACAGAGACAGTTGATCAGGCAGACAGACAGACAGACTGCAGTTTGTCAAGTCCTTACAGTGTAATATTAACACTTGTCACTGGATATGTCCTTCGATTCTTAAAGGTTCTTATAGGAAGTGTCCATATGACTTCATGCCCCATTGATATATCTTTGACACTGATAGTTTCCATTGAGGATGTCTTTTATCCAATTTTGGAAATCTCTGATATCATTTGGGATATCCTTACTTGCTGAAAGTTACATATCCGGTTGAAACCTTTTTTTCATTATAATGACTGTCCAACAATTGCAGTTCAATCTCTTCCTGCTGGAGGGTATACATCAAACCGAGCAACAATAGGTTTCACACATGACACTAATAGAAACCTCTCTTTGTATCCTGTCCCGAAATAGGCAAAACATCTACAGCAGTTCACAATAAGAACTTTGTATCTAGTCCTTGCAGATTTTAAAAGAGTTGTCTTTCTTGAGAGTAACAATAGACACACCATGTGTCGATGTATTTTAAAGACCACAGTTGATGACACCTACTGTGACCAAACCTTTAGCACAGATATGCTTTTTGCATTGGAAAACTCAGATCTTCCAGCTTAGGGTTAGTCCATTTCCATGTAAATAACGTTAACTTGTATATTCAATTTTGATATCTCTGATTCGAATGCTGTTTTGATCACAAATAGATAAGTCTCGATATTTCAGATCCACATGCACATATCCAGCATTCTTGCATGACGAAGTCCTCTCATGTTTAAAAAAAGGTATCTCTCATCTAAAAATCCAGATATCAAACAATCTGTCGTGCACACAAACAATCAGCCTTGATGCAAAGAGAGTCAGACAACGTCATTTTATGGATGGGGCATCTCCCTCCGTGCCAAAAAATTGTCACTGTTAATGGAGATGAGGCTAGGTCCAGCATGTCAAAGATAATATACTCAGATCCCTCAAACTGATATCATCTCTTGATCTGATCTCATAGACTGACAGACCATCAGACCAACAGACCATAGAGACCGATAGATGTGATAGCCAGACAGATCATCATTAGAAAGCAGATGAAGCAGAGCAGCTCGTCAGTCTGTGTGTGGAGAGTTCTGGCACCATGTGACAGTGAGTGAGTATTTATGCAGCTTACAGCATATATATGTAGTATTTATATATGTATGTCTCTGTGGTTCACAGCAAGCACCTGTTGGAGACTGGCTCTGGATCACCAGTTGGCCAGGCCCGGTTTACTCAGGGTCATGAAATAGATTTGACAAGACGATCCCGATCTTACCGACGAAAAGAATACCTGCAAAGAGAGGAGCTTTGTTAGGTTCCTGTTTAATGGAGAAGAATATGAAGCATAAACAGGCAATTATAAATATAAAATCATTAACAAACTATTCTTAACACAATTTAATTAGTGCCAAATCTTCAGTGACCGAGTAGGAGAAAAAAAACAACTTTGAAACCAGGCCTTTTAAACAATCTTAGCAATATCGATTCCAAAGATGAAAAGTAACATTTACTTAATTTCATTTATGCTTTCTGACCATTTTTTACAATTTGTTAACGAAGAAACAATCCATGGTATAATTTGCCATTTAGTAAAAGAATACTATCTTTGAATATTGAAGTTCTTGCACAAAATGGTGAGCCATGTCTGGTACCTTATCATTCCTCTCACACAGGAACTTGAGTTTCTGTGCCTTCTTGTGCATGAAGACTCCATCAAGGTGTCCTGTCTCCGCTGACCGGATCTCGATAGCCTTGTTCCCCCAACCCATGATCTGGCCCGTGCTGATGTAGGCTGATAATAAACATACACATGGTCAGAGTGGGCACAGTTTGTTCAGATGACAGGCAAGAATTTCTTGGTCCATTCCATATAGAAGTTATTTTCAAAGAAAATATATGTATGTCAGCAGTTAAAATAGTTAATAAATATTGCTGAATAAGTGTTTATTTCTTCCCTGGCTAGTATGATGGCAGTTAACTTATAACTAGAGAAGCCTGAGTTTCAGCACATACAAATGAGACAACTTATTTTTCAGTTTGAAAACAGACCAAGCACATTAATCAACCACCATCATGAACTGTCAAGTTCATTGGTAACATTCTTAAAGGATTTCTGAAGTACAATAGATCTTTGTATGTCAGCAATCATAACTCATATCTATAGCTCCTATGTAAATTCTAAAGGATTTAAAACTATGATAGACAGCTGCATGTCAGTGGAAGTAAGTAACTCACCAACAGAGGTGGGCAGTTCTCCCCACTGTAACACCACGTTCTTGGTTATCTTCCCGTTCGTATCTACATACACACCTTCATCTGAAACAGAAACACTCAGTCTTAATGAAGTGAGAACTGTTTACAACAGAGTATTGATAAAGAGAGTAACACTATGAAGGATTAAATAGCAGAACATTGTATCACATTCAAGTTTCTACAAGTACAACATTCAAGTTTCTATGAACAACAAAGTAACACAATACAGGCTAATAAGAATGAAAGTTTAAGAGAATAACAAAGTAAATCTTTACTGTCATAGTAACACAAAGTAACAAAGTAACAAATTACTATCATACTGTGTAACATTTGCTGTAAGTTTCTGTGAGTAACGAAGTAACTTCATACTTTAATAGTAGAACACTGTGTAACATTTGCTGAAAGTTTGATTGAGTAATAAAGTAACATAATACTGACTGTCGTAGCAAAGGAGCAGCTGGAGCCCGTTGGTGTTGGGCAGGATGACGATGGTGTGTGGAGTGATGGGCCCTTGAGTCTGCAACACAAGAACCTAGCATCAACAAGTTGTCTCCCTTTGAGCAGAGAATTATCTCAATTTGAGAATAGTCATCTCATTTAGGGCAAAGAGTTACCTCCCTTTAAACAGGTAATCTTTCTTTTAGTCTAAGGGACAAACACCTCAATATAAATGTCGCCAAAAATCTACATTATTGAACATAACAATTTAAGGCTTATTTAAGGCAATTAAAATAAAAGACCTTGATTTATCTTGATAAACTTAAAGATCATTCAAAAGCTAACAATGGAAGATATATTACTGGATAATTTCTATTGAAAAACAAACCTAGCTCAAGCCATGCCAGCTGAAAATTACTTCAGTACATGCCTTGTCTTAATAAATATTAATTCTATTTCTGGACAACTGATTTGTCATTTCAATGTCATGAACAGTATGTTCAATACATAACTGTTTGAAAATGCAGTTTAATGAACCTAGTTGTTATGAAAGAAATATCATGAACTCAAGTCTTAAATTGCAAATGAAAAAAAAGGGAGGTAATCCTAGACCAAGGAACCAGCGCTAGAATTGTGTACAATATATGAAACCCATTGCAAAATCTCTAGAAACAAGGCAGAAATTAAACAAAAATTTGAAAATATGATACATGCATTAGGGAAGGTCGATGAAATAAGCTGAATCACTTGAGCTTCTCAGTCAAAAAGGGACAGGTTTTAAGCTGATAATGGCATAAAAGGTGATCAACTGATAGTAACATGTGACCAAAATTACAAAGCTATCAAATTTCATGCATGAACAATTACACAAAAAACATTTAAGTTAATAGCAATACAAAACTTAACTGATAAACTTTTCAAATCTCACTTTAACACCAGTACATTGTTTATGACTCATAATGACTTATTGCACATATTCTTTGAACTAATATGGTACTTTATAGAGGCATACAAATAAATCAAATTATCACTTAAACATACACATTGTGGGTTAATAGGTAAAAAATATATTTTATTCAAACAAGATTGTATACATATTTATATTATTTTGAAAAAAGGACTACCATTGCTAAAATTGCTTTTCTTGACACATTGTAAATGCAAGTCCTATACTGATGGGACCATTTTTAGCAAATCTTTTCAATATTTCATTTAATTAATCCACATTTTGAGCTGTCCCTTTTTGACTCTGGAGTGTGAGATGATGGCAGTACAGAAGGATGGAGGGAGCTGTAAGCGGTGGAGGGCGGTTAGAACCGGTTACCTGGTTAACGTAAAATGTGACACTACCACCATGATGTGGCGAAGCATCGCTGTTATCACGGAGCTGGACAGAACACAAGGAAAGATGTTAGGGAGAGAAGGGCGGGGCCTGAGCAACGTTCCCTACACGACATAACTAGCACCAGTCTCCAGTTCCGGCTAATTTAAGCCTTCATGCATTGAGCTGAAAGTTTCTTCCCAAAGGCTATTTCTCGCACAACCATCAAGGTTCAGTGCAGTGAACCAAAGAGCTGGCACAGAAATGTTGAGGAAATGCAGTTAAACTTAAATAGGTGGTGATTAAGACTGGAGTTACGCCTTGTAGGGAAGTTTGAGCTTTAGTATTTCAGCACTGGTTATGGAAAGAAAAAGAACTAATTTAGTATTGTTGAAGGATACAGCTTGAAGAAGCATTAGAAAATTGAAAATTAGTTCAGAAAGTATACATTTTCCAATAACAGTTTATAGTTTGAAGGTTGAGAAACATATATCATCATCCGAGACAACTTAATTTTCTTCTCCCATATTTGATTAGTGATGTCAGTACCTTGGATAACTTTCTGAAGGATAGATTTCTTTGAAACAAAGATAATCGTCAGAAAGACAGCCATACAAACATAAATGACTAAAAGTTTGGATATTAGATGCTGTGGCTGTGACATAGGTCTGTGTTAAGAAGATAAAAATGTCTTTGCACAACTAAAACAGAAAATAGCGGAGACTTGTTTGAATCTGTATTTTTGTGTTATGAAGTCAAAAGCTAGCAGAATGAAAATAAAAACTGAAGTTTTCCTAACTCAGCGTGCATTTCAAAGTTCTCACTTAAACAGCATTGTGTTCCAAAGAAAGAGGTCAAATGAATAAAATGAGTAGTTCAATGTATGAGCTACTGAGCTACAGGCAGCAGGAACAATACTGCTAGGAAACCATCTGCAACATCCGCTGGACACTAATACCACGTTCTCATACAGGATAGAGTTAAATCAAATTCCGATGGCCTCCGCCTTTAAAATGCAAGAGTTATTCCAGGAAAAAAATCATTGCAACTGTCCATTTTGATTAAGCATGATAGCTTAGTCTGGAAATGATGAACCACTGCAACTCCACTGTACTTCAATGCAGCCCTTAATTCAACATCTAACAGACATACTACAAGTCTTCTCAGACCTGGTGCAACAAAAGGTATTTGATTTAGTTAAATTCAGACCGACTTATCATTAAAGGCATATTTCTTTCAAGGCCAATGTCATTTCAGAATTTCTTTCATTGTCAGGAAACCAGCGAGGCTGATGGTTAGGCTTTGGATAAGACTGGTCCATGGTCTAAATGTTTGTTATGTATATAGAAGCAACACTGCAATGTTCTACTCACATGAGATGGAATGTAAAGGTCGAAGTTCTGAGAGGTGTCAAGGTCAATTGCGTGGAAGCCATGATGGGAGCCGTAGATGACCTTCAACCTCAAACCTTCTTCCACGGTCAGGTCGACTAGCAGAGGTTTGTAGGTCAGTTCGGGGAAAGACTGAAATAGACAAGTCACCATATATATCTAAAGATTTGGAAGGTACTGATGGGCTTTAGTTGTGTCATAGAATAAGACACAAAAAGATTTTTATGTCAGTTGGAGGAAGGACTGGAGTAGACAGTTATGATAAATAGAGGTTGTCATAAATAAAGGTTATCATAAATAGAGGTTGTCATACATAGAGGTTATCATAAATACAGGTAATCATAAATAGAGGTTGTCATAAATAGAGGTTATCATGCGAGTGTGATCTAGGATAAACTGATATCCTCCATTATCAATAAACATTTGCCTAGATGAGTCTTATAAACTTACCTTGAAGGCCATGAACTTGTGGTAAGGCTTGGGAGCCCATGCATAGATCTCTATACTGTCTTGTAGCGCTATCACCAGGAACTTGATCCGCTCGTACTTCACTGAAACATGTCAGATAATATCGTGTTAGAGAACAATGAAAATGATATGTAAGGTGAGGTGAGGTGAGGTGAGGTGAGGTGATTCAGGTTTAATGTTGTATTTCCTTTTATCATGGCTGCTAGTATCATTGCAATGACAAAACTCGAAACTCTATTGTGTTTATGCATTGCTGTGAAACCTGCAAGGCCGAAATGGAACTTATTCAGCAAAGTAAGTAAGATAACAAATTCAAATTTATTTCCGATTATACAGAGATTAATTGCATAGGTAGTGTTGATAAGTAAATTTTTTTGTATCTGATTTTGAAATGCTGGTTACATAAAAAAATTGCAATATTTTATTCAGCAAAAGAATATAGAACATGGTTAGATACTTAATTTGCTACAGAAACTCACAAATTTTAAAATGTACACATAAATTATGGTAAGTACTGAATTTGCAACAGAAACTCGCCAAGTGTGATATGAACACACAAATGATGACAAATATTAAGGTTGCTATAGAAACTCACCAATTTTGAAATGTACACATCCCTCCAGTTCTCCCACATTGACCCAGCCGTTCTTCTTGTCACTCTGTCAACAGAAAACAGATCCATATTAGAATCTCCTGATGACTCATAAACACATCAAAAAAGAAATATCATTTACAGAAGTTTAGTTCATGCTAGTTGTTAGTTTACCATAGGCTCTTCGAAGAAAGTAAGTCTGTAATAGCGTTGACTAAATAACATATGGTGAGATAACATATGGAGCAAGTAAGTTCTTGTTAAGCGCTGCTTGGGCAACATTTTAGCCATTAGTGGCGAGTCAACATAATATGAAACCAAACAGATAAAGTATAAATCTAGAAGTTAAACATCATGATTTGAGCCTGAAAGATCTTACTAGCTTATTTTGTGAAAAGATTAATAAATCAAGTGGAATCAATCCAACAATCTAAAATTTGGTACCCTACCCCTTCGGTCTTGAGGATTTATGTAGCAAGATCTAAACTAAATCTGGCACCCTACCCCTTCAGTCTTGAAGATCTTGCTCTTGAGCCAGGACAGATAGTATACACGGATTTTGTTCTTCTTGCCCGAGATGGTGACCAGTATGTTCTGACCTTCCAAGACTTCCATCTGCTGGAAGCGGCGCCGCGATATTAATGTGTACACTGCAAAGAGACACACTTACTGAAACTCTCACTCATCCAATACAAAGATCTGATATAATGATAACATTTGTTGGACGTCTATCTCCTAAAAGCTTATAAATACATACTTCAAATAATTCATTCAATATAAACATTTGAAACAGCAATAACATTTGTTAAGAGCCTTTCTTCAATTAGAGCTTTAAGCAGAACTTTATCATGAGTCTGTCATGCCAATGCATGTTAATAAAAAAAGAAAGGATCTGATGGCTGGAGAAAGGGTCTTTGTTGAATGGTTGGTTCTTACCTTTTCCCTGTCCACTCCTATCAAGAAGCATCAAACCGTTTTCTGTTCCAATCAGCAGATTCACTCCTGAAACATACATCAGCACATTTTTGTATCATATTCTGGAAGGTTCTCATGTACGTTCATGACAAGAGGACCCAGTACAGTACAGTACAGAAACACTATTTGTTCACTGTCCACTGTCTAAACATATCCTGTAATTAGCACAGTTTTCGATAAAGGTCTAGTTTGAAGGATCAATTACAGCAGAAAACGTAATACACAAAACTAGTGAAATAAAAACTGTTAGATTTTTATGGGAACAGTGTTTTTACAAACTTTATGTATACTTAATAAGAGTGCCGATACATAGGAAAACACCATCATTTTTTATTTTTATACAGTTGCATCTTGTTATGTAGCATCTTCTTTCAGTAAGAAAACTTTATGAATAACAACCTTATTTATTGTCCTTTTATATTTGCAAAAGAGTTGATGTTGAACAAGTAAAATACTTTCTGTATCACGAGAAAATTATTTTCAATCAGATATCAAACTCACCCCACAATGCTGCACACAAGATGTCGGAGCCGAATCGTTTCTTGTACTTGCGTATCTCAGGCGTGTCTCCCGTTGCCTCTGTTGTCTGCGAGGGGGTCACGTTGACGTTGATCTGCGAGCCGCGCCGACTCTGTTGGGACGAGACAGAACCGACGGTTGAGCCCCCCGCTCCAAACCCGAATGCGGAGAAGGAGCGTTGGTGCTTCATTCCGACGGATGTCTGCTTGCTGACAGCCTGCCGATACTAGAAACATATAGTCACTGTGTACACCCATTCATACCAAACACACCAAACACGCGTGCCGTGCACATACAGGCAGCATCTAGAACCGTGTCACAGAGGTCAGTATGGTGGCAACATCAGTGTATGAAATCAGCTTGAAATGTAACCAGACAGAATATGCTACTGGCTTTCAAACTTATTTCATTCACTGGCACTGTGCCTTCAGGTAGGGTCATTGTGGTCACTGTTTATCCATGTTGAGTCAAAGAGCCCCAACAAAAAAACAAAAGACTCTTTAAATTATTCAGAGACCCCCTAAAACACTGACCCCCCTTATTGGTATATGTAGGAAAGTAGGAGGCACAAATAATCTCCTTTTGCTAGTCCTTCTCGAAAGGAACTAAAGGACTGACATATGACAAAATGTCATGAAAGGGAAAAAGTCTAAAAGGCCGAAGACCCCTGTAAGGGACCCGATTAATAAGAAGACAGGATGAAATTGTTTCCCACAGTTTTTTAACGATGGATTTTTTGTTGTTGACGTTTTTGTGCAGCTGTGGTTTTGTCAAGTGACTCAATGTTCCCCTGATGTGCACACACACCTCGAGCCCTATCACACGGTTCTCCTCCACCCAGCTAGGACTGTGCAGGATACAGCCTCACTTGCAAAGCATAGTACCCAATCATGTACTATATATATGGAAAGAAATCACTTTGAATAAATATTTACTGAAATATCAGCCGAAACTGTACAATTTATTATTTTAAAAAATAATGAAGCAATGTGACATAGAATGATATCATTATCTCTGAATAAAAAGAGAATATTTATTGTTTCATACACTCAGTCTCTTCATTTACAAATGTTAAGAAAATGAGTTGAAGAGAAAGGAGAGATTTGACAGGGTAAGAAAAGCTCTGGCTAAAAGTAACTTTAGAACATCATTAGAATATCATCATACTTGAAATGATACGAAAAATGAAAATCATTCTTAAATTCATAAAAACTTTGAATGAACATTGTAAAAGAAAAGATACAAAATTTCTGTATACACTTGCACCTTGATTACATATATATACATATATATATATTGCTGTCACCAAGAGGCTCATAAGACTAGATTCTACTTTGAGCGTTTGCATGGATTAAAAGGGTAAAAGCAGTATACAGAACTTGTCAATATGATTAATATTTGAATTTTTTTACCTAGATACAAATAATTAATGCATTGACAAGTCTTGTATATATGGATACAAGAATGCATTTGTCGAATACAGGGTTGTAAAACTGCGTCGTAGTCATGGAGACCAAATAAAGGAGTATATATAAGCAAAATATCAGATACTAACATTTTGGAACAAAAAATCATGATGAATAAAAAGGAAAAGTTTAATGAGATGGTTTTAAGCAGACATTTGTCACATCAGAAACTAAAGATATGCATAATAAAATTTAGATTTAAAACAAATATCATGCTTTCTTTTTCGATGCAATATCTTTTCTCAGACATGCCAGGACAATAAAGAGATGTGATTGGGGAAAATAAAAGTGTATTTTGGAGTGAGGGGTGGGTTCCGTAATACAAATAAATATTGGAAAGGTGGAGATCAGATCTTGGAATATGGCATTAGGAATTGTTTAAGTTAAGTAGCTATGTTGAGATGGGCTATCAATGCTTTAGTAGTGTGAAGTTGTGAAATATGATGGCAGTCTTTCACATGAAAATAAAGACAATAAGATGATGGAAGTATACAGATTAGATGATGCTACAGTAGTAATGTCTCACCTTGTGTCACAAATGATGAAATTTATCTCAGAAATTTAAAAGATTAGACATTGCATGGTTTATGAATTAAATTTCTTTACAACTGACAATGCATCCAATATTCCAAAATTATCAACTTAAAACTTGGGAGTGCATTAAAAAGCTCAAGCCACAGATGTTTCCAATATAAATATAGACAAGAGAAATATTATTTCTTTAATTAACCATTTTCAAATTAGGTTTGAGAGATAGAAGAGTTTGACAGCTTCTCCCTTGCCAAAGATCACAGTTGGACAGAGTTGCCTCCCTTTCCAAAGATCACATTTGACAGAGTTGTCTCCCTTACTACAGATCCAGCACCAAACCCTCAAACAAGGCATGCTGACAGAAAGACAGAAGATGTTTACCTCATCTGATGTGGACTTGTCCTGGGGTCTCTGTGGGGTAGGGGGAGACCGGGGCTGAGGGGGAGTGCGAGGGGGGAGAAGGTCGGGCAGCACGTTCTGACTGTGTCGCGGGGACTGCATACCTATAAACAAAGTAACAATTTCTATATACGTGATAAACAGTATGCATCAAATCATTCCTAAAGGTTCCACCACCACACACAGTTTATAATATCTTGGATATCTTAGACTTGACCTTACATATATTATAAATATGTTTGTCCGTTTTGCAATAAAAAATTGCATGGCAATGCATAATGAAAATTATGTCGAAACATGAGTTTCATTATTCCTGTTGTAGGCAAACTTATCTTATTGTAGAGAAGTGATATGAGCTATCCATCATTGTTACTTAAGTTTCTTATATCAAAATACCAGAGTATTCTCATTTTCTTAATTGCCTCCAAGGTTCATATCACGGGATTTAATATCTTACTTTCAGAAGGGCTATGGGTTATCGATTACCTTTGGTCAGATCTTAATTCATATTTGAAAATGCAAGAGCAGGAATGTTTAAACATTACATCTATGTGCAGCAGTTTAAAGTTTGATATCTGAACTGCAAGATAATGAGGGTACATATTGCTGATATGTGCACCAGTGCAACTCACCGAGGGCCCCAGGACATGATGAGTTGGAGGCAGTGCGGTGTATGTGTTGCTGCTGGTGACCGTGGGGCGGTTTAGCACTGCTACGCTGACCCTCCCGGTCATTCCGGCGATACTTGTCTGCATCAAAAGCGGGCTCTGATTTGTTCTGAAAGGCAAAAATAATAATAAACACATAATTTCAAAATTGACTTTGATGTCAATGAGACAAAACTATTGGATTATTGGATAAACAGATAAGATGACTGTGGTGTTTGAAATGTAAGTGTTCGGAAGGTGTGTGTTTTGTGGTTTCAATGCAGCAGTCATCATTCACACACTTCTCAAGATTATGAAATGACATTTAGTAATCGTGAAGATTGAAACAGCAATTCAAAACAAACATTTTCAAGAACTCCAATGCCTCCAGCATGTGTGAATTCTATCAGACAAGATGTTTAGACTGCTGTGACCTGTGGCCAGTCTATCACACCTCACTCTGTTTATACTCAATACAGTCCAAACTTCTACATGTTTTCATTCATGTTGGACTGTGACCACAACATTAACAGATCGTTGTTTCAGCATCCCCATAACCATCTTTGACTGTTTTCAGCCTGTTAATTTGTCTTCCATTTTTTTCTTAAGGTATAAACATTTAATTTGTTATCCTAATCCTCTCAGTAATCAATTATTACATTTTTAATTGATTCTACATTGACTGCATTACATTTAAGGAAATCTTTTTAAATATTTCCTTACGAATATAAATTAACCTTATTATGAAGAAGTATCATTTTTATTTTCTAATGAGATTCCATACAAATATGTGAACAATCTCTAGATGGAATGTGTAGAGAAACTCTTCACCACTACTGAGAGAGTGTTTGTAACAAAACAATGACAGCTGAGATGAAAGCCTCCGCCCACAAAGTTTCCAACAAAACTATCAATTCAACATCAATGAACAAAACAATTGATGGCATTAAGTCTTTCCTGTTTTTACTTTCAGGCATTCTAACTATGTAAGTGCACACCCATATCCAATACAGTGACTAACAATCCATTCCGTCTTTATTCTGTGTGATTAGCCAATAAAACACACTTGAATGGAAGTTCTTTGATATCGCCCGAGGACTAGGCTATAACGACCCAGCCAGTTGTTATTGCACGTATCAAGCAGCACCCAGAGACATCACTTCTGCACTGTGATCAAAGTTAGGTCTACTCAAGCTACTAATTCATCAGTGGCTCTCCCTTTCTCAGAATCATGCATGTTGAGTTAATCAAGTTACACAGTTAACATCATTGATTGCAGCAATAATGAGATAAGCAGGCGCGAGACTGAAAATAACCTCAAAATTTACACTGTAATAAAGGCTTACAAAATTATGTCTGGTGTCAAGTTTCCATACATCATGTTCACGGACATGGATTTAAAGTAACCACGGTGTAGATTTCCTAGCGTTGTGGTCGTAACATTAGTTAGGAGTCCTCTCTCACATGCTCGGCAAACACGCAGCTGTAATCTACACTGGGCTGTCATAATGCTTGGAGAGGCTTTGTCAGCTTCTGTCACAGTTCCTGCTAGAGGTAAAGTGCAAGTGCCCAAGTGTTGAATCAAGTTACTGATTTTCCAGGAAAATTTACACACAAATTCAAAAGGGGAGGACAGGTCAAACAGGCTGTCACAGAGCCATTAGCAGCTTCCTTACTCAACTTTACAGCTCCCTTCAGCCTCTCAATATCTGTTACTATCATATCGACAAAATGCAAATTCTAATTTCCATCCCCATAGAAGTAAAGAGTTTTTCTAAAAAAATATATGATGGTAACGCATTTTACACGCTTATAATACTGATTTCTTTTTCTAAATAAATAAGCTATTCTTCTAAAGTGATTTTTTATAATGCATTCTAAAACATTGTCATGGTAATACTTTTCCTTATTTTCAAATTTTATGTTAAGTGCAATTTGTTTTCTAGATATTAGGCGCTATATAAATCAATTACCATTCATGCGTCCAGAAAATATGCCTACAATACATTTCTATGTGTATTGAATGAAATATTTGTGTCATTTGATAAAGGAAAGCTCTGTCAACCAACCATTATTCCTACGATGATCAATACCTATAAAAACAGTTTTTAACCACAAAAATTATTCAAAACATAATCAATATCTATGAAAACAGTATTTAACCACTACAATAGGACTGTGTTCACACCAATTGTCCTACAAAACCAGCTCATTACCAAATCAATACAAACAATTGGTGTAAAGAGAGAGTATTGACTAGCACACATGAAGGCTGAGGAATTAATCCTCACCTCTCACAGAGAAATGATTAATGCTCCTAATGATATGGTCAATTCTGGGAACTTTTTTCTGGAATTATTCAAGAACAATTAACGCACATTTGTCAAACTGGAAGGACAAGTTAATTTCCATGCACTGCCACTGAACAAATATCAAAATGGTCATTAGAAAAGAGGAAATTATTGGTAAATATCCAGCTGAAGACAGCTGTGTTGAGTCTAACCACTGCTGTTTAGAGCTTTGGCTTCCCGTGTTTGGTTTATATTGTCATGCTAACCAATCATAGTTCCTCCTCTCTACTAATGGATGTTTCCCCTATTAACTCTCCATAATATATCTTTCCTAACGAATGTTCTACACAGAGTATCCATATGGTATCGTGGATTTAACAGAAGATGAATATGATATCTTACATTTTGATTATTTGTTTCACAATTAAAGAATTTCCAAAAAATACATCAATGTAATCAATTTGGTGATTTTAACCATTTATTCAATGATATTGAATTGATAGTGAATGATATTCACTTTGCTTTGCAAGGTTCAAGTTTTCTTTGCAAGAACTGTAACTAGAGTTCGCACGTAAGAAAAAGTTTGATGAACAAGGAATGAGCAATGACAACTGAAAGTCTTTGTCCAATAACTCAAAGAATAACCGAATGACCTGAGATGACCTTTCCACTCAGTGTCAATCCATTCTGATTATAACAGTGTGACATTGTGGATCATTCCAGAACCTGAATCAAATTGGCCCGAAAATTTGCTCTAACAACATTATTTCTCAATGAGGAACACATTTAATTTTAATCTTAACGCCAACAGATCCCCCAGATTGCATCATGGTCCCTTGCATGCCGATTATGCCAACATTAATCTTGCAGAATAGCTATGGGCTCGACAGGGTGCTGAAAAAAAGGTGCCGGTAATGTAGCGCTCTTCCCTCGAGTGTGTCCAATCTAAATGCAAAGTGCAGGCGAGAGCCTGCGGTCTAATTGGGGATGTCCCTAGTGATGGCTAGTTGAGAAACAGCTTCTGTCGGGAGACAGAACCCATCTCAACTAATGTTCACCTTGAGTTCCTGAGGTGGCCAAGTGCTAGTGTGCTCTTGTGTTTCAGCTTTTGTTTCAGTCAAGTGATAGAACCCCGCTCAACTCATGTTCTTGTTGATGGGCAGACGTGACTAGGAGCTTCAGGATACAACACTCCTGAACTATGTTCCCGAAGGAAACTAAAGGCATGACGCAAACATGACCCATATATTGGATTTGATAACAAAAAGTCTCTGCCAAAAGATTTACTCTAAAGTTAGATTTCCATGAATATCCTCTGCAAACTTAAGTCTTCCCAACATGGGAACTCTGATATATTCTCTATTCTTCAGGGTGTCTGATGTGACATTCTTAAATTAGAATATTCAGACCAACCTGTAATCAATCTATTCTTATGAACTTTAAACATGAGCCAGCTGTCTTCTACATGTGTCAGCATTTGAATATTCATAAATGAAGTCCAATGATCAAGATGCCATACATACAGAGAAGAAACAACACAAACTGAAACTTGGATCAAAGGTACAGAAGCTCTGATAATGGAAAAAACCTCAAAGACTTATCATTGTTATTGCAGTAGCAACCCTCGCCTTATTTTGATGATGTCTGGTGTAAAACTCCTACAAATGTTGATTCTAATCCAGCGACCACTTATCATATAAACAAAAACTTCAATCAGTCGCTACTTTCTTCTGCTGGAGACATCTAGTATGATATTCCCACTAACGAAGGGTCTGTCCTACCTCTTCAACTATCACCTATCCTAATCAAGACTATCACTCCTGCAGATGTCCTCCTTGTCCCCATGATGAAGACTGAATCTCTCGTGTAGCGCGAGCTACGAACTGTTCATGAAACTGTCTGATGTGAGAGTCTTATAAATGAAGATGTCTGGTAAGACTAAGTTTACACCATGGTCAGCACCTGTGTATTCTAATAACGACTCCAATTCAACCATTCCCTATTTCCCATGCTGCAGGTGTCTTAGTAATCAAGTGACAACACGACAAGCTCATGTCCCCTGTATTAAAGTCTACAACTTAACTATTCCCAATTTCCCCTTCTGCAGTAGACAATGCAGACAGCTGACATCCACTCTACCAAAGACTGAACTCAGTTCCAATCTAACCCTGCTTCAGGTGTCTCTTGCGCCAATTCCTAAGATGAAGAAGTTCACTGCCACCTGTGCCGGCGTCACTGAGACAACAGGATGTGTCGGTGCGGCACCGCCCTGGCACCAGCTGGTCTACTCCATAATGAGTACTGACTGGCAGACACAAAGGGCTAGCGGCACTGATGGAATGAGTGGGTTCATCGCTTTTTGTCTTCCTGGAGACATTGCAGCTATTTACATAAAACATTTTCCGAGGGCAATTGAGACAAATCAGATGGATCATGTCATTACACGCAGGATCTGCAATCTTTGTTTTTCAAACACAAAAGTTTTTTTCAACCAACTGTCCTTCCCTAGATTGGAAAATCCCCCAAATCTTCAAGCAGAGAAAGTAATTATGATTTTGATGGATGGCATAATTAAATTTGATGATGAGTCATGTGACAAGGGCAACACGAATGGAAGCAAACTTGACTCACAAGCAGGGGGATCCTCCAGAATCCAATAGAGCCGACCACTTGCTCACTTGAGGACCTGTACACCGAGCCCTGAAGGCAACCATAGAGGGGCACTCTCACAATTGGACAGGACACGCTAATCAGCTAATTGTCAGACTGCTGGGTCTCATGGGCTAACCAAACCTGCCCCCATAGCAGAAACATTGTCCTGCTGTCCGTCTCCAAGAAATAACCTGGTCAAGAGGAAGATTGGGTTTTGATGAACTACCCCAGTAACATATGAACTTATCCCAGTAGTATGGAAGAGTGAGTGAGTGAGTTATTGTTTAACGCCGCTTGGGCAATATTTCAGCCATTAGCGGCGTTAGTATGGAAGATAAAAATTTCATTACTTAATCCAGTTGTGTGGAAGATAAATGTTTCCTTACTTAATCCAGTAGTGTGGAAGATAAATGTTTCATGACTTGAACCATCTTGAATCTTGACTTAATCCAGAGACACAAGACAATGAAGTAAGCATGTGTTTCATGAACTAATCATGTCCAAGATATATACCAAGTCAAGGTGTATGTAAATGTTAGTGCTGAGACCCAGAAGGCTGGAATTGAGTGGACCTTCAAGCATCCTGACCACTGAAATAACAATTGTCAAACTGTTTGGGCTGTCTATCAATCAAGAATAGGATTTCTTTAATTCAAACCAGTTGATGAAAAAACAGGAAATGTCAGGAAGTATTACTCATTTCTGATTGTTATAAAGACAAAATCATTTTTAACTTATGCAGCAAAAAGTTCAAAATCACCTTAAAAACAAGAAAAAACATTTAAAGTATAATTCAATATTAAAGTGTAAAGAAAAGCACAATCAAAGATCATGTCAAACATGTGTTCCACCCAGTAGCATTCTACAATCCTTAGATGGCTTCCAAAAACCTCCTTTGTACAGATTTGAACTCAAATTCATTTTTTACACAAATGTTGAATAACAAATGTGCCGAGTCATGCTCTTTATATCCTAGTTTTACAGGTGTAGTATTACAAATGTTGTTTTACCATGCCACCTAAATAATACAGAAAATATTTGGAGCAATATTTTTAACAGGTACAGAAACAAATGACTTCTGTGAAAACCAAGAATGAAATAGGATACAATTGCAGAATGAGTAAAAATCATAATACATGTCAGTTAAAAGATCCGATCCCAGCTTTAAAGAGTGTGGAACATTTGTATCAGCCTGACTAGGACAGAATCATCAAACAACCTGCCACGTGTGACTCCAAATCTTCAAATATTTGCGAGCTTTATTACATGTTTCAATCTCCCCTGCCCCAAAAATGCAACACAAGTTCTTTGTTGGAGAATAATTGCGATTCCCCGAGCGAATCAAGTGAACGAGTTGCTGGGGATGAAACAGCCTTAGAACTTGATGAATGAAGCAATAACCTTAAACCAACACTGAAGCCGATAAATGCCTTGCAATAATTCTCCTCCTCCCAGAAATCGTCCAATTTCACTGCTCCTTCCAAGAAATCCCCCCAAAAATAATCTGACGGACCCTCATGCCCCAAGAATAATTTGCAATATTCCATGGTGGAGCAGCGATACGGGCTGACCATGATCAATATCAGAGTCTCTGGACATCAGATTCCGCCACACTTCACGCACACATTCCTCAATGCCACATTAAAAATGGCAACAAATGATATGCGGTCTTTGTTTCACTCCAAGCATGGTCTCCAAAGATTAAGTCAATGAGCTGGCAACAAAGACAATCACACTGAAGCAATTTTTCATTCTTTCAGCTTTATACCTTATGGCTTTGGTGATCCTCCTGTCCTTGATAAAAGATCAAATCTACTGTGGCTGTGTCATTTCTTCTGGCAGAGACGCATGGCACTTCCAGTTGTTTGGGAATTGGATTAATGTCTTATTGACAAAAGGCCACAATGGTACTGCAAGTTATTGGTCAGGAACTAAGAGGGGAGAAGTCCAACAACTGTTTAGCAAGTCAAAATAGATGTCTCAAAATCAAGAAACAATGTTCACAAATATTTCAATATATTTCTATGAAGGAGATTCTATCTTTGAATCAATGTATTCTGCAATTTTAGACACATTGACATTGGAAAAATGAGTTGTCAGAAAGAATGTTAATACCATTTTTTAATTATTCATAAAGACTTTATATTGGAAAACACCTTGGCAGCAATTTCGGGTGTGATAAAAAATGTTATTCATCATTAACATACAAGTCACATCCATAGAAGCGATCATTACATATTATACATTTGTTGTATCTTGTCAAGGCTAGTGAGACAAAGATTTATTATGTAACATGACTCAAAAAAGTCTTATCACCAGGGAATCTACAATAAATCTAAGTTATGAGCAAACATTTAATCAACTTTCTGAAGATTTCAGGAGAAAAACCTTCTTACAGATTATTACTTTAAGTCAGAAAGAAGGAAATCAATAAAAAATCATGATGACAGAAAGGTCATTTCCATGATACTCGCTGCTAATGACTGAAATATTGCACACACAGTGCTTAACAAATGTCTCTCACTCACTACTGTTTGAAACCTAGACAAAGGAATAAAGGTGCCTTAACCAGAGAAATATTATTTTTGTCTGGCACAAAATCAGGAAGGAAACTTCACAGAGATAGTGCAATGATCCCATCATGAGACCACGTCCCTAGCAGAGATACATGCTTCAAACCAAGCCCGGGACACGGAACTGGGAAGTACTTCCAGTCACAAAAGCTATCTTTGTCAGACACATATGAGGAAGGAAACATCACGCTGACAGTTTACTGACCCCCATGATAGCACCACGCCCCTACTACGGAACATGCTTGAGACCCAGCCCGGGACACTGAACCAAGAGGATCCCTTGTCTGATCAGTAACTCCTCCATTAGTCATCAATGGGGACCAACAACTGAACATGATCCCAACAATAAATCCTCCAGCCAGGGCACACAAAACATGATTGTCTCCTAAACATGCTGGTCCCATGACTCAATATTGTCTTATCTCGTTAAGGAAATCATTCAAATGAAGAAGCTCTGGTCTTGTGGGGCTATTCACCGGACCCTTCTGAATCAGAAGCTCGTAAAGATATCCCTGAGTTATGATCACTTTGAGTTTTGACGGCCTCAACTAGAGAGGATGAGTCAAAAGCGTTTGGAGTTTTCTCCATCATTGGGACAATACATAGCAACAAGTTCACCAGCTGTTAGTGTTCCCATTTGTTTGTAAACATGACTCAATTTTCAAGAGGCAAACATTCCAGTGCAAAAGTGTACTCAGGAGATGGACCTGTCGTAAATTGGAACAATGAGATTTCAGTCGTGTATGTTTTATTCTAGTCTGAGAATGGCAATGTTTCACAGAGCAAAATGTACACAAAACATCACTTGACATTGTGAGGCACTTTAACAAGGCATTTTATTTCATGGAGTCAGTAGTGACACAACAGTTCCTTCACAAGCCTAAGATCAGATCTTTATGTCACTTTGACAATCCATACATATCATAATCACATTGTCATTACCCCAAACTGATGGAGAGCTTTGAATTAACATGGAAACTTTGACAGCTCTTTGACAAGATGACTCAGTTTATATTTCAAATTAAAAAATCAATCAATTCAACATGGCCTTATCACTATCTAAAACTGATGTCTACTATTGATGAAAACTCAAACTTGGTAAGTTACTTAGCACTTGTGGTGACAGCAATCTAACAAAATCTGAAGATCAGGACCATTGGCTTAGACATCTATCTTTGAAGACACCTGTCAGTTTTCCCTTTCTTTGTAATGATAAGGAATGGGCTATAGGATTTAAGAAGGGCACCTTGCAATGTCATACAAGGTACATACATACATTCAAACTTTAAAAAGTTTGATCACAAAAGTATATTCAATTTTCAACAAGTTTTCAAACTGTCGAATCTAATAATACTTGTAATGTCTAGGTTTCACAAAACTGATAAAATATTTCTTAAAAAACTTAAAATATGGCGAGGATACAGGCTGAAATTACAGAGACAAAGGTATCTGTACAGACTAGATTTAGCTTACTTTTTAAAAAAACTCAATAAATATGTTTTCACTAAACAAACAGAGACACTCATTACCAAGTGTTTCTCACCCTGAAACACCCAAATATCAAAAACACAAACCACACCAACCAATGACCAATTAACTGTAACAGCACCTTACGGACCCGGAGATTCCGGACCAGGGATTTCAGACTACTTACTCCAGAGACCATTGGTCAAATCAAGTCTGATGACTCACTGCCTGCACGTCCACTACCGGTCAAACAGCTGATCCCAGCTCAAGATAGATGACCAAGGCTTGCCTTATTAATTCCCCATACTCAACTGCCTGTGTATAATTTGTGCATTTATCATGCTTAATACAGGCGAGTGAATGTATTCTGTGCTGAATCTGAGTGAATGTATTCTGTGCTGAATCTGAGTGAATGTATTCTGTGCTGAATCTGAGTGAATGTATTCTGTGCTGAATCTGAGTGAATGTATTCTGTGCTGAATCTGAGTGAATGTATTCTGTGCTGAATCTGAGTGAATGTATTCTGTGCTGAATCTGAGTGAATGTATTCTGTGCTGAATCTGAGTGAATGTATTCTGTGCTGAATCTGAGTGAATGTATTCTGTGCTGAATCTGAGTGAATGTATTCTGTGCTGAATCTGAGTGAATGTATTCTATGCTGAATCTGAGTGAATGTATTCTGTGCTGAATCTGAGTGAATGTATTCTGTGCTGAATCTGAGTGAATGTATTCTATGCCAAGTGCTTGAATGTATTCAGAGCGTTGTCCCTCCAAGATCCGCACCTCATTACCGAGAAGGGTGATGTTGATTTAATACGCCTGGTTATGATCAAGGTCAGGCCAAGTTCCTCAAGATCAAGCAGTGTCATCATCTCAGTGGATTCATCAATCTCAGCATCTTACCCTCAGCAGAAACTTCATGACAGACATTTTACAGTTTTGATTATATTCATCTCAATAAAACATCTGCAAATAGTTTCTTAAGACTGTACACATTTTTATTTATGGAGATTTAAAATAGGAACACATAAATTCTTGTATCAATGAGAGTTTGTATTTTCTCGACTCAAAAAATTACTGTTTTAACATGAAATTCAATAGCAATTGTAGCCCTGCTTTCTACTGAAATCATAACTACCCTGTTTGTCAATGATGGATAATTCTAGATCAATATCTCACCGGTCAAGTCTTCATTAGTTGCTATTGATAAGGATGCTTGACTGGAACTTCTTATTTGAACCTAATGTCTCTACTTTATCACATTGCTATTCCAAATATTGACAAACACTAGGTATTTACAGGTGAAAAAACAGTCAAATCTTTAAAATCCAGTTTCAGACAGACCCAATAATGAACACAAACTGTTCAGTAAATGGAAGAAATGTTTGGGAGGATTTTTTTTTTTTTTTTTTTACACAGCTAAATACAGAGATCGAAGAGAGGAAATGGATAGACTGGAGAGTCTATACTGTTATGCACAACATCACACTACAATTGATATTCAAAGGAGGACTACACATATGATGACTAGATCATCAATAAAGAGATTCTAGATCACAAGGAACATCAGTCACAGAAATGTTTTCTCAAGTTATAAAGGTTTTGAATCAGTTGAAGAAGAAGCTCAATGCAAACCTAATCTTTGAGGACAAGCAAGTACAGAAGCCTGTATGACAGAGAGTGACAAATAGAGGAACAATGGTCCTCTCATGTCAGTGACAGACCCAACATCCCACACCATCAACTTGATAGAAGATTGCACTCATTAACATAATTAACTCAAGTGGGGTAATTAACACATGCTTCGTTAATGATTCCAACAAACGGTTCCTTTGATTGGTGACACACAACTGGATTGGTTTCCTTGAAGAGACAGTTTGCTGACTGATCAGTGTAAAGTAATTAGGTGTTGCATCGTGCACAGGATAAGGGATGTTCACTGTACCAGCGCTACGCTTAAATGCTTCGCAGTTCGGTTGAGGTAGAATAGAAATCTATAAAGAACAATCTGCATAACACTGTAAGAAATACAGTTTGTCCATAAACCGAGGAGAATGGTAGGCTGTGGTCCTCTGTGTGTGACTTGTTTGCCTTCTGATTGATAGAATAAAGATTTCAGTTTTTCAAGAATATCATCAACACTGGAAGTGAAAGAGTCTTTCTAGATGTGAATGTGCTTCAGCATTCCATGTTGAACTAAAGATTCCAGGGTGAATATTCATAGAAATGTAATAAAAATTTGTTATTTTGTAAGATGGATAAGACATTCAGATTAACATGCATGCTGAAAGTTGGTAAAAAATACAAACTTGAACCCAAATATAATCACAAATCATAATAGAAGTAGCATTAAAGTCAAGGCAATGATGACGAATGCTTAAGAGACACCAACAGTTAACTTGGTCCTTGCTGCAGGCCAGGCAAGTCATCAGCGATTGAGACCCCAGCAGGTAGGGGAGGAATAACAGCAGGTAGTAAACAACCATGCGGCAGGGTAATCTGTTTTACATCCCAGCAATGATCCATGTCATTATCAGAAGACAGACAGATAATACCCAGCACCAGTACATTAACACCTACACTCACTATCACTTGATTACACTCATTATACCCCTGAGACAGTCCTCCCTAGGGTCAAATCAAATACCCTGGAGGAATGCACAGCAAGCTTGACTTGGTAATCAAGGGCCCTGTTAGGCGGCGTGATCTCTACCATCGTGATCTCTACCATCGTTATCTGTTGTATCACTGTTGGTACAAGGTGTCCCCAGGCCAAACATCAACATTACACAGCGAAGACTACAGTTACATAAATCCAATACAATATTCATGTATCTATTTGGTCAATAAGGTCAGCCTATTCATTGAATCCAACTACAATCCCCTAGGCCTTGCCTGGCTGTCAAATAACTGATGTTTGATTACATAAACCCCATACATATTCATGATTGGTCGTTAAAGACAAGTCACTGTATTCATTAGATGCCATTATCACCTAAAGAATTGTCCCTATGGCCAAGTGTGGCAGTGATCGGTCATACTGAAAGCTTTAATAGCATTGATGAATTTACTTATAATTATCAGCATTCCACCACCAATTTAAATTTTATTACACAACTAATCTTTTTTATTGAAAGTTTTTTCATTAGATGAAATTATCTTCATATGTTTGTCAAAGCAGAATGAACATCTGATTTGCAATGAAATATATCTATAAAGAAACATTACACAATCATACATAATTAGCATAGAAATATTCATTTTTGACATAGCAAATTATCATAATTTAGCAGGGGAGGGAAGGGGTCAACCATCCTGACCACTTTGTACCCTCTGGTCAGATCCTTGACTTATCACCAAGTGCCAAAAGTAAAGCAAGTAGTGTTGCGTAATAGCAATCTCTAGGTCATTGTGTTGAGTAACAACTTGTCAGGAAACGAGATCTGAGTGTAAGTAACATTAGTGGTGTGGAAAACATGACACAATCAGCAGAAGAAACTCCATGTGATAACAGCATGTGCTTCCCATCACAGTAGTCTTTCAATTATCATGGTCAACATGAACTTCCACCAAGAGCATTACTACCCAAAATTAGACACAAGGACAATCACGGGAAGGCATTGCCGAACCAGCTGGGCAGATTTTGACAGGACAAAAAGACAATCAAATCATTTCTATTCCTGGCAGACTTCCCTCCCTGCTGTTCAGTTTCAACACCATCTTGTCTGTCACTACCGTCACGGAGGAAATTGGACAAATCTCCCATCCTATTTCAAACTCAGCGTTACAATTATCCAATGACATTTTAAATAAATCTCATTCCAATACTGCAATAAGCTAGCGGCGAGTGGGGCGCCATCAATCTGGGTAAGTTGATAAGGCCGAGGTAATGAGTTTGAATGAAGTAGCACTAACTAATGACCCTGGCTGCAAGTGGAGGCGGGAGCTGGTCACTTCTACAGAGCTAGCCCCGCTCGTAAGTCTCTTCAAATGTCTCTAGTCTCTCTCACTGTTTACTACGGTACACTACGAGTCCACTAATACAAATCTAGCTTCTCCAACAGTCTTCATATTCCTCATCTAGTCTCTATCAATCTCTTCCAATTATTCTAGCCTTGCTCACACTCTCTTCATATATCTCTAGCCTTGCTCACAGTACACCGACAAAAGACTTTAGTATTCAGCTTTCATTAGAAAGTTCAAGTACTTTTTAGATGACTAAGACAAACAGAGAGTCTACATGGATCACAGCGCAAGTCAATACCCTATTGGTAATTACAGAAGGGGAGCAATTAGTAGACAGAGTCCATGCTGGTAGGGCACCCACTACATGAAAGGCTGCACATTCGGTCACTGGACATCTCAATGGCAGAAAATGAAATAGATGAGTCCACTATAAATCAAAAGATGGCTTTGGTGATTTGAAGAAAAAAAAATGTGATTTGAACATCAATGAAAATGGCAAGATTTGAAGACTTATGCTACATTGATATCTCCCTACATTGAAACACAGTGTTACTAAATTGATATCTCCCTACATTGAAAAACAGTGTTACTAACATTGTTATCCCCCTGTATTGAAACACAGTGTCACTAACATTCATATCTCCCTACATTGAAACACAGTGTTACTGACATTGTTATCTCCCTGTATTGAACTTAACTATAAAGAAGCAAACTTCTTCACCTTGAGCTACATGTGCTATGAAGAATGGATGTATAAGTCAAACTGCTGGTAGTCATTCAGCTCTTTATTAAAGACCCCATCACCTAGGATTACAGAACTGTCAGATGGAACAGCACAGCAGGGTTCTGTAAGAGGAGTGTGAAGAGAGACAGCGGAGGTGACAGTCATGGAGTGGTCACCATGGAAAGTCTAGATGGAGGGATGACAGATAGTAGGTGATGACAGGCTCAATCAATCAAATGCTAACTGAACAATACAATACCCTTGATTACTGAGGTCACCCCTATCCATCCCTCTAAATTCTGAGTCTGACCTAGCATCTCTTGCCCCCCTGCACCAAACCCTGATCAACGATATTCTGACTCTCCCATACGCAGCTCTTACAATCTCACCCCATACTTGTCTCCCTCCCCGAGGACAGAAAGTTGTGATTAGATAGAATGCAGGGAGATTTGTCCATCTCACTGTGACTGGGTGTGATCTGTCAGTCTGCAGGGCCCTATACCTCATCCCATCTCGTTCCGTCTCCTGTGAAATAGCCATTTAGCTTCCTGGAGAGTCCCTTTCACAGAGTTTCCTGTCGATCAGGATAAAATGAACTCGGTTCCTGCCCCAACAGTTCATTTCATGTCGCACAATATAGTTCTAACGCCACCGCTTTCATGGCCTTGTTCCACTGTTTTCATGCTTCATTCGTCAGTTGAACAACGGTTAAAATTGCACAGGGATCTGTGACTCTTCGCCTGAATGACTCATTCAGTCCAATGGTCTAATGACAAAACTACTCGACATCCCTTTCACCTGACAGCTTCTATTCTCAATGGAAAGAAACCTTCATTTTAGATAGACTGAAACATGGCTGCTGGAAATCATCTATATTTGTTAAAAATTATCATTGAAACAATTTTGTTTCCAATTTTGAAACTCATCAACAAACCTATTATATCAGTCCAAATGACTTCTTCAGTTTCCTACTGAACCCACACAGCTGCTGTGTAGTTTGTAATTAAAGCTCAGAGCAATTAACCAACCATGTTATGGTCATCTCTTGAACAAACTGCTATTGTAACAGGAGCACAATACTGTAGGAGTGGGCGGTGATTCAACAATACCCAGCACACGCCAAGGGTGACGTTATCAATGTTATCACCAAGTGGTCAGGGAGACTATCAATGTTATCACCCAGTGGTCAGTCTGCTAAGGTCATCACTGACCACTTCAGCCCTCTCGGTCATCCATCCTGTAATTTGGCCGGAGGTCAAGTTCATTTGGAGAGTCTTTGGTTCCTAAGTGGACACTGGGTTGACACTGGTCAGAATTATTAAATTGCTCTGGGAGACTTTACACAGTGAGAGTAAAGACTGGTCAAAGAACAAGACACTGGTCAAGAGTGGACATTGAGTAATTGGTGGCTGGCCGTGGAAGGAACCATGGTCAAAGAAAATGACCGCTGGCTCAAATTGCAGGACAGATGGGGAGGGTATTGGTTCGCTTATGGTCATTCAACATGGATTCACTGTAATCACTTTTAGCCTAATCCTTGAGGATTTCATATTCTTAGAGACTTTGACAGAACATTTAATATCCCTAAATGGGAATCAAGTGAAGTGTTAAGAAGAATGATGAAAGTCATATCACATTACTCTAACATCTGTTGGAAGCATAGGTCAACCATGTGATTACCAAAATAATCATTTTATGCAATGTAACGGCTCTAGGTGGGAAAAAACAAAACTTTTGTTAACATTGACTACTTCAGCCTAGCAGATGCTTGATTCACCTTTAACCCATTAAGTCATTAGGTGTCACAAGGTGGGTACTTTGAGGCAAATGATTTGCAATATCTTGTCAAAGATTAAATTTGAATAAAGAGCAACCCAATCTGTTCAATCTGTCTAAATGAAATCCTAAAAACAAAATCCTTGGAATTATTTAAATTGCAAAGAGGGAATGAAGAATGAATCCACCCTGTCTCACTCAACATTATCTTTGTCAAAACAAAATAAAATCAATCAATTATTTTCCTGATTTGAACTTTAACCAAGCATACAATTTCTTTCTTCCTCCTTCTAAATTGGCAAGTAAAAACATCATAAAATTAACTCTTATAAAGGACTTAACATGTCAAAAAATATTTTCAAATTTCAGGTCAAACCAAGCATATGGTATGTTGACCCCCTTCCCTCCTCTGATCCCAGTTGGTCAGTAATTAGTGGTCATTAGTCAGGGGGAACTGTGCCGTGTCACTACACATGGTCAGCTGTGATCTGTTTCCTGAGTGACCATGCTGGACAGGACAAGATAAAACAGTTTCAGCCATCACGCTACAAGAAAAGACACGACAGACTTCGGGTTATGGAGGAGGGACATGACACAAACCTTGTGATAGCTTCGTGATCAACACAACATTTTCAGTTCTGAAGATTCAGATATCGGTACTTTGGGCATCTTTTAAGGAAATATCAGTGATATATTGCAGCGTTAAAACACATTCCTAATGGCCTTATTCTGAATTGTTTGAATAAACAATCTATCTTTGACAACCAAAAATCATATCTGCTCAAGAGAAGAATTGTCAAGTAAAACACCACAGTAACAAATAATTATCTTCAATTTTTGTAGTTATCAACAATACAGTACCATAAATATGAACACTAATAATTTGTTTCTAACTAACCTCTTAACACTGTGACCAAATAACATACATAATGACTCTATAAACTGAAGGAAAGGAATATGAGATGTGGCAAAGATAACTCCATTAGTTAGCAGAGGCCCTGATACCTACACAAAATTGTCCCTTTAATCATAACTTCCGGAGAGCAGGAGAAAATCTTCCCAAGATCATATTTCACGCAATTAAATATCATGGTATAAATACGCTTCACAATTACCACTAATGATAGGGATTAAACTTATCACTTGGAAAATTTGTTGCTTGTTATATACGAAAGAAAATACTTCCTGTTTAAGCAACTAAATGAGCAGGTACAAATAGCAAAGTAATGAAGCTAATTTTCTCTTGAGTCATATCCTTCAGAAATTTTAAAATTCTCAATTATTTAACCTTAGGACATCACAAACATAATTCTCAAAGATTGTGATATTTTATGAGCCGTTTTTTTGCTTTACATGTGGTCTTATTTGTAAGCGTTAATGTAATTTCTTTGATGGTGTTGTTGATTTAGACCATTATTTGCTAGGAGTCCCTAGATAAAAACATAAATTGAGAAGGAAATGTCAATAAAGGAAATAACTTCCTTTTATGGAGACATATTAATTCCTAGATCTCTGAAGATGTGTAGAGATCTTAAGGTGATCACTTCGCTGAGAGCAATAGGAATTAGCAATTTCAGAACTAGCAAAATCTCACAAACATTTGTCTTATGTGCAGTCAGAGCAGTTTTCACAGGAAATTGCATTTCTTGATTTTCTATAACATCATAAAAATCATGAAATTAATAGATTTTTTTTCACAAACAAGCAATTACGAGCTTCATTCAAGGAAATTAGGAGAAATCTGCACAGCAGTGATGCATCAATAAAGATTTCCATTTTCAATTAAACTTGAAATGCCTCAGTAAAATAACTTTTTAACTTAACTGATTGCACCAACGTAAACATTAGTTTTATTTCAGGAATCAGAATGTCTCTTAGAAAAATAAAAATGTCATGGAGGAGGATTGTGGCAATAAGACTGAGAAATTAAAATCTCATTGAACCTTGAGCTGCCTGCCATGTTGGTCTTTCAGATTTCCTTCTCGTGCTAAAAATATTAAAGACTCTGAAATTCAAATTACAAATGTAATCTTCAAGGAACACATTTAAAAAAAAAAAAACAATCTAAATTTTATTTTTACAATTGACGGATCGTAACTTTATGACCAATCTTAAAAATATCATAAAAGTTTTGATAACTTGAAGTCAAGGAAATTCTAATTTTATCTCCAATCAACAAGGACAGTCACCAAAGGGAGAAAAATATTGTGGCAAGCAAGAAAAAAAGATTGGGAAAATCTAAGTGAAAGTATTCTTTTATGTGGGGGGGAGAGATTGTTTTTTTGCCAAATATGCCACCGGTGCAAATTATCATCACCCAGTAGCTAATTTGCTGCCCTATCAGCTCCATCGAAAAACACTAGACCTTAATGTTGCAAAGAAAACAGCGATGTTTTGGAACACATCGAGACACAGTTCATGTTGCTGAACCTGTGTTTTTCCTCAAACATGCAGGTCCATTGAGAAAACACGAGGAGAGAGAAGGTGCCGTTAGTATTGATTCTGGCCAGCTGCTGGGACTGATAGCAACATGGCCCGGACAAAACCTGAGGTGGACCAAGGAAGAAACAATGTCCCTCCAGTGAATAACTCAACAAAGGAGTCAAAGATTCTGATACACCCACAATCTAAAGTGATAGCAACATGGCCTGTAAACAAACTAAGATAGATTGAAGGAAGAAACATCTTTCCTCCAGTGAATATCTCGATAGAGAAGTTAAAGATCCATACATGAGTGATCTGCGTGATAGAAACCTGCCTACTACAAACTTTGGGGTGAATGATTAACTTGCCTTAGGTCAATAAATTCTATTATTACCCATATGGTTAATCATAAGCGGTGACATTTTTTTCAATATGAGCACATGTGCATATATCACTTTTTCTTAGCAGGATTGTTTCAGGGCGAGTGACCATATTTTTTTCTATATAGTTTGTGACAACATAAAACCATTGTTCATGACGTCACTGTGGCCGGCCGTCGCAAGGGAAGGAGGCCGTTTTTTTAATATTTCCTTGCGTTTGAAATGGAATAGAATCGGCAATAAAGAAATTATTATCCTCGGAAGTGTTTCATACGACTTTCACGAAACTTGTGTGTCAATTTGTGCATAACCCTCACTCTCGCTCGGGTAATATTATCATGTATAAATTCACACTCATTAAGTAAACGTCATATGACACACTTCCTTGGATAATAATCTTTATATACATTATAAATTTGGCCCCAAAAAAACATTTTAAGACTTTGATGTTGGTATAAAATATGATTCTTATGGTACAAGTACAAAAAGCTTTGAAAGAAAGAAGTTCCAGAATGAAGGAACTCGCACATGATGAGCATCTATGTGTCGTTTCTGAACAATTGATTAACAAGCCAATGCATCACATAAAAGTTTCATCTTGTAAAAAAGATTTTCTGTTTAAACAGCTCTTAAATAATTACATAGAAATATATTAGAAGGTTTTGAAGAGTGTCAATGCAATCTTTTAAAAAATGGGGACATAATTAGATAAATGCCTACAAAATGTCCAATATCTATCAGACTGAAAGATGGAAGTCTATAATTCAAAACATCTAAATAGAAAAAGAAAACACATCTCTCTTTCTCTCAAGAGGGTCGTATTCCTATATTTTTCACACACGGCAAACCACTTTCAAATTACTCTCTTCAGACGATGGTGCTTAGAGACAGCTAACAAATTTGCACAAAGGTACTTCAATCTTTTACAACTACCAAGGGAGATATTCTTTCAAGTGAAATATTTGTATTGCTAAGGAGGAGACAAGATAAGACTATATTCCCACAGAGCTCCATCTCTAGATCCCCGGTCTAGATACCTCCAGAACTGCTTTTTCCAAACTGTGATAATGTTGCAATAGGCAATTCAGAATCCTCACATACAAAATCAGTTTGCCAGATATGCCATGTAAAGGGTCAATGGTTGAGTGGGTGAGCTGTTGGTAGGTCCAGGTTGAGGCTGGGAGTTTGAATCAAAACATTTTATGCTTGTTCACTATCCAAACAACATGTATCTCTTACAAATTAGTCAGTTTGCCAACAATGGGGAATCTATCTCTCCCTTCTCAATCATTTACTTTATCTGAAGGATATTTAGCAAGCCTGTCTGTCCCGAGATGAGATAAGATATGAATCGCTTGTTATATTTGAGAAAGTAGAGAAGAACATGTTAACACTTAAGGTTATTACCTTTAGCCTCTGGATCACAGATCGCAGAGAGATACTGTTCTGGCTTGAATGAAGAATATATATAACAGGGGGAAAAAAATACCTAAATCTTTTTGAAATAAATAACAACCATTCATCTTAGCTCTACATGAAAGAAAACATGATCATGTTGATGAGAACTAAATTCCATAAAACATTCACAATTAAGATGAAAAAACTACCAAAATTTGCCAGCTGAAACATGAAATTATTGAAAATGAGAAGAATCTTGTAATTTCCTTTGAAGTTAGAGAGGTATTGTTTCCGCTGTTGCCGTAGATACCTCTTCCATCAGAGTTCCTTACACATCTCTCAACATGAGTTTCCCTGCTTGTACACCATGAGCTCCTGACAGGGCTGTTCATCATATGCTTGTTGAAAGATCCTTCGTGAACAATTACCTAGCGACTGAACCAATGTAGAGGGATATACTCAGTCTAAGAAGTTAAGCCACAGCTTGACAGTCTTTAAATGATTTGGTGATCGATTGAAACAAATTATGTATATACTTTTTTTTCAAAATTGAGTAACTCTATCCCCTTTTGAAAATAATTTAAGAAGCAAACAATCTGCCTGTCATTGTTTTCTAAAATTAATTTTTGGCTTAACACATAATAATGGAAATAAGTTATCAATATTTCTAGGGAAAAAACACAAAGATTGGCAATGAGTGAGTGAGTGAGTGAGTTGTTGTTTAACGCCGCTTGGGCAAGATTGGCAGTGTCTTAACACCATAATTCAATGAAAATTCATCTTTGAGTCAAAAACAAATGCGGAAGATAGTTTGAGAGGTATTAAAGTGATTAATCTTCAACTCAGTGAAAATGAACGATCCCCTTCCTTCTATTTCCAATCAAATATTTTTTCTTTTTAAAAAACCCTCACAATATCCATCTCAATTGAGGAATTGAAAACAGAACCTAATAAGGGAAGTGTTTTAATTCAATAAATGCAATGTGTTACCTCTTTTGCAATTCTCTTTGCAGAAGTGCACTTATTTCATTTGTGTACTGTCTGCCTGACAACTAGTCATGTAGAGCTAAGCCATCATCAATCAAAGCGAACGTGCTTGAACAGAATCCGGCTCATGATCAGAGAATGGAATGATCCGGAACACAGTCTGTTTCTTGATCTCGGAGTTGGAATAGTCTTTCATGAATTTTTAATCTCATGATTAAAGTCTTCCATGAATTGTTAATCTCATGATTAAAGTCAACTGTTTCTCTGAGAAGTTTGTGCAAGTCTATTAACGCTAATATGTCCAAGCTTTAAAGATATCTTCCAACTTGAACACGTCTCTGTATCATGAACAATGAGAAACACATGACCAATGCTTATTCACTGATGAAAGTCACTTTTATGTGAAAAAATTTCCTTCTCAGTCAATGGACTACTCTAAGTATATCCTATTTGCTCAAAACAAACATCATGAATGACATGTAAATATGATCATTACTATTTTGCAGTTGAATTCTTTGGTTAGCATTTGAGAAATTGTCAAGTGTTTCAAGATAATACTGCCTCTATTAATAATCACTATGCAATAAAGTTATTGGTAAGCTCCACTTGGAGAGTATTTGAGCCGACACTAGCATCATGTTCTGTAAGAAGACTGGGGGTGGAGTTAACAGTGGCTATGATGACTTCTTTCATTATTAATGATGTCAATTGATGTATCACCTCTCACAGTTATACTGACATCTTCAATTATTCTTTTCATTCATCTTATTTGATAGAGTTTAATGAAAGAAAACTTCCCAAGTTGTAAGGGCAAAGTGAGTCTTGATAATTCAAACTGTAATTTCCTTTTCACAGAAATTTAGAAAAAAAAATTCAAAAACCCAGATGAAATTTCATTTAAAATCCTGACAGTGACAGCTGCAATTTCAAATTGAAATTTGTTTAAATATAATATTAACTGATGTCTTTTCAAAATGAAAGCTCATGTATTTTTCGTATAGAAGTGAAATTTGCTTTCATGAAGTAACAAACAACTCAACTGAAAGAACTGAAATATTTACATGAAACCCATCCACCAGATAAATCCACTTTACCCTCTGATCGACACTGACCAAATATCCTCCACACCAGCCCTGTATCATGAAACCCTACACTATGGGAATAAAAGCGAAATATAGATTTCTCAATCCATCACCCTTGGTGTTCATGAGTGTTTATTTTCAAAAGCTCCATGTGAAATTGCCCAGAAAACCGACCATGATTGCTGCAAGTAATCAATGTCGATATCTCCGGATTGCTCTGTAATCTCAGCTGACCCAAACAAACATCAACTCAGGCATTGTATGAATATTTATACTCATAAATGGATTCGATGGGTTTTATGTTTATTCATTTGCTTTTTCCACCAATATCTGGCAACATAAAAGGTTTGAATGTGTCCCATACATCAGATGGCAATCACTGCTGGTGGGACAGAACGACTAAATGACTAGCAGTGAAAGATCCCGCCACCGAGGTGAATATGGGCAGCTACAAACTCTCCTCAAAGCGTCAACATCAACATGAGTCTTCCTTTAGGGGATTAATGTACTAATAATCAGTTCTCATCATATGCAGACTGCTAGATGAAAAGTGGTTAGATCAGAAGTGTGGACTTCTCTTGAAGTACCAGCTAACCAATATCATCTTTCTATTTGGGTATGATGATGGTGAATACCCATAAAGAAAGTCTTGATACTTCTATAAGGACTGGCTGCAATCAGTCTTGTATAATCCAGTTATTTTTCTTGTGATTGGAAAATTACAGGTTCTCGTTTTACTTTTTTATTTCAAGAATTTATTTCACAATTTTTGCTTAAGGTTACATATTGTCAATGTTGTTTCCATTTGAAATAATCAGAATTCCTATTAAAAAGGTTTTACAAAAAGACAATTTATTTGTATGATTTTTACCTCATGTCTACATTGTGCACAGAAAACTAAAAAAAGTATTTTTTGCCACTTTAAACTTTATTCCCTTTTATTCTCTGTACCTTGTTCAAAGCTACATTCAGAATTGTTTCAGTTTTTGCATTAGTTCAGACACGTTAATTTTGAGATGATAACTCTCCACATTAACCCAATAACTGCCATGGGACTGTCTGAGTGCCTTTTCTCTAAAAACATCCAGTCAGAAGCAAGTCTTTGACAAACTAGATTGACAAAATGGTCAACTTGGAGCTTATGGCAGGCCTTCCAAATCTAATTGCCAATCACCAATCAATATCTGCATGCTTGTCTTTAAGACTTTTTGCCAGACGAATTTTCTTGCAAATGAAATGAACAAGATGGACGCCTCAGGTGGGTGACAAGGGACACTAACGCTGATTGCATTACTCAAATTATGTCACCATCGTTGAGCCTCTCTCTGAGTTAAGACGACAGTTGAAGTCGTGCATGCACTTGAGGGTTCCAGCCAGCTTTAGAAGAATTAGAGTGTCCCTTATCCCTTGTTTCTGACTGGACATGTTACCGAGAGAATGTCCTCCAATTGATCTGGTGTCAAGTTCATTGTTAGTTGTGAATTTTCGCTTGAAATTGACAGGAATTAATTTGAAATATGCATTTCAGAGGAAATGAGATCACACCTGTCCTTCTAGGAAGCAAGTGAACGTGATCAAATAAGCACATCCTCTGACTCTGATTTATGCAGGAAAATTAAATTTTGTTATTGTGCAAGAAAAATGTAATCGGACCTGAATTGGATGATTTGCTCGAGAGAAAATTGAATTAAGTGTCTGGCTTGAAGCATGCAACAAATTAGACTGGCGGGAAGAAAAGTGCTGCTTCTAACAGATAATTTTTATTCTCTTAGCATTGTAAGCCCTTGAGTTCAAGCTGGGAAATTCCTGGGAGCGTTAAGAATACAAAAAAGCTAATACCCTAGGAATTCTATTGTCTTATGAATTGTTTTGTTTAAAAAATTCCAAATGGCAGAATCTCCACAATTGCCTGTCAGAGTTAATTCTTTCGCTTAACTGAAAACATTATCCTTAAAACCAATCTCCATATTCTGACATCACTTAACTTGCTCATAAGTAGCAACTTTTAAAATATTAATATCACTGATGAGCATTGGCTTTGAAACATTAACTCAAAAACCTTTTTCAAAATCTTAGGAGTGTGAGCAGTTCTATTTCAGTTCTTCAGAAAATGCAGCATTCTCTTTCTAAATCTGAAGTGGTATTTAGAGGCCTAATCAATGCACATGGGCCCATTTATCATAGAGACAGCGACAGTGGACTTCATGGAATGGTCACTCAGTTCTCATTAGTCAGAAGCGCTGACCAGAGGGATGGACTGGTCACTTTTCTAATGATTGAACATCTGGACTGGTCATTCCTTCAGTTTATTTGAATTATTGTTCACAGATGTTTTTACTTTCTTTTTATAAGGTAATACTTATTTTACAAGTTTTGCATTGTATAGTATTTCCAAAGCAATGGTTTTTCAGAAGATGGGATAAAATTTCTATGAACTGACTAGAATGTTTCTATTACTACAGTTATTAGTTATTAAGAATGAATAATTGTTCAATAATCAAAATATAATAATTCGAACTTGTAACTAAGTGAGTGAGTTATGGTTAATGCTGCTTGGGCAACATATTTCAGCCATAAGCGGCGTGACTTGTAACTAACAAATTTGACTTGAATTCAATAATCTGAAAAAGTATAATTTAAACATAATTCTAAAAAAGATTCAAAGTCTACATCGGTTTAATCCCAAAATCAACCCATTTGATCCTGAGCCAATAGATGGACATTGATAAAGCACATCTGCCTGTCACGGTGTATCAGTTCTGGGTGTATGCAAGATCTTGAAACAATAATTGTTGACGATCAATTCAATATCTAAATCTCTTGATCCCCAGATCTTTCCACCTGCCTCTATCAAGCAATCGGTCCTCCCTACACCTGGCTCAGTCAGCCATTAATCAGGCAGCTCACATATGCTTCTGCTCATTGTTCCCATACAGAAGGTCCACACAAATTAGTGAGCGGGTCGTCAAGAAAACAGATCCTTATTACAGCACCTGAAATCCAACCGTACCACTGACATACATCCATACAACTACAAGCTTAATGACCTCCATCAAAGCTGACCTTGCCAGGTCACAGGTCAGTTGTTGTCATTATCTGGATCAGGACGTTTTGGAAATCACGACCTGTTTCTATCAATATGTAACACTAGCTAATAAATCAGTTCTATTTCTACCAATATATAACATTAGCTAATGAATTAGTACCTCTGTGGTATCAATTCTGAAAACCTATATAATTCAATCAATGAGTCAAATTTGTTACATTTTTGGAAATTATTTTCATGATACATCAAAATAAATTTTCATTTCTGATAAAGTTTAAAGACACAGTTTGCCCTTAATATACAAAAATTAAAGTTACTGGTATTTCTAAGTATTAGCTTTGAAAATTAAACAGATTTGAATCAATTTTAGAAGTTGCAGTGACATGATACAATTGTCAAGTTGGCCTTTTGTAGTGAAATGAAGTCTTATTCTTTCTAAAGTATATAATCTAGAGTGTGGAAACTAAATCTCCCCATGTAACAAATATCCCCCACCTCCACAACTCAATTCTGGGAGAGGCAAGCAGAGAGAACTGACACACTACCATTACACATCACATTGACACCCGATAGCTTCAACTGTTTCTATTTACACACAAAACTATGACACAAGTTTTCACCTTTTGAGACCAATATGCAACTGAAGCCAGAAGACAGCAGAAAGAGAAGGTAACAAAGATGAATCTGATCCTCGCTGTTATCTCACCAAGACTCGCTGACTACAATTATAGTCTTCTTTTCCTTGCATTTAATCCCCTCTTTACAACAAAATTTTTTTTTTGCGTCTGGAGGTACTAATTTTACGCTGGGTGATTTGACAAATGGTTGGCCTCCCACCTGTTGCGAGAGCTTTCTTGGACTGACAGATGGCCGAGGGAATTACTAGCGACATAAATCACCAGGAGACTGCTTTCTGCAGTAACAAGATCTTAATACAATCGTAAATCCTGTAGATTTCTGCGTACAACACTGTAAACAGGCTGTTAGTGGTGTTCATATTCTTTTTTTACTAGTATTTGGGTCACAATGACTGTTATACGAGATGCAAACAAATATCGAGAGAGAGAGATCGAGAGAGAGAGAGAGAGAGATCGAGAGAGAGAGAGAGAGAGAGAGAGAGAGAGAGAGAGAGAGAGAGAGAGAGAGAGAGAGAGAGAGAGACTGAAGTAAGCAGCGGACTACTTATTTGTTATTTGATTAACAAATAAATATACGCATCAGCGGGTTTGTTTCTCAAATAACAGGGAGAGCATAGGATGAGTTTGTGATAGGAGAGGAGAGGAGAGGAGAGGAGAGGAGAGGAGAGCGAAACAACTTATCAATGCTTCACCCAAAAATTCAAAGATTCAACTTCTCTATTTGAATAACTGATAACTGATTCACTGAAACCTTCAACTTCCAAAGTGAATGGGTTTGATGGAAGATTTCATAGAGGGAGTAGAGGGTCTGTGAACATATTGTAGCTGGTGCCCATCCAACTGACAGCTGGGTCCTGTCTCTGCTCATCCCTGTCTGCTCACTGTCAATTACTCGATAATCTGTCAACACCCTAACTACTTCTTTTCAATGAATTTATTGCTTCAACTATGATTTTGACAAGAAAAGAAATATTGACATATGAGTGTTTTGGCTCTGTCATAAAGCTTAAAGTGTGTAATACCTAACTGTCTGAATCCCTTAGTATTCCGAACCATTAAAGATTTCCAATCAGTTACGGTTTTCTACCTCAAATTATCTTTTATGTTTGAAAGAATTTATGAGAATATATTTTTATAATATAAAATAAAATAATTTAGCCTGATCAAGCACTCCAGGCCAGCCATTATGTGGATTCACCTTGACATCAACAGGACCAACCTGCAAGCTGTAAACAATGCTCTTGTGAAATGCTTATCTTGCTCTTTTAGACGATAAAATAAACAACCAACCACTTGCTGGTTTTAAATTGCTGTGATGGTTTTTCGATATAACCATAAAAATATTTTTAAACTTTCAATCCAATGGCCAATTTCCCACTCATTCACAGCAGGTTGTTTTCGATTCAGAGGCAATAAATACGAAATATTAAAGCCATTACCATCCAGCCAAATCACGACTTCACGCGACGTCTTTGACATAAAACAACCACAGTTGAGACAGCGTGAAAGAAAATCATAGACATGAAAAATTGTTTTAAAAAACTTTAATGTTAGTTGAATTAGCTCATCCAATCCAATTTCAATAGTAAATAGAAAAGAACTCTTTTCTAATGCAAGATTGAAAACACCCCAACTTTGATTTTTCCTTGATATCATTTCCACAGCATTGGATCAATAAAACTCATTTAAACTCACTTTGCGCCTGTCAGAAACACACGAGGAAGGTGAAAGATTGGAAAACATGTTGACATATATGGATCACTTTTTGAGCACCTAAAAGGCCTGCTAACGACCTCGGACAGAGAAGCTGTGGATAGGCTGTCTTAGATTCCTCATCAAGGAAATACAGTTAGGAAACCATTCACATCTAGTAAACACTTAACTCCGCTTAGAATTATTTTGGACCCTTTTACAACATCCAAATGAAGCATTCAAGGGAAAAATCGAGTTAAACTTATTTCATCAAGTATACATTTCTACTGTTCAGATAACTTTAATAATATAATAGCACCATTAAAATATTTTAAGCACATTGACATAACATGGAACAGGAGGAAATATAGAACAGTCAGGTCAAGATTCGCTTATTATAAGAATATCCTTACAAAATGTTTACAAACATCTTAAAGAAAGTTAAATGACAAAACTCAGGGAACCAAAAAAGGTGAGATAGTTGTAGTGAGTCTAGTTCATTTGCTCTGAAACTATTTATTATCAGATTTTTCCCATTGTGTTTCATGTAACAGTCTGTGACAGCACTTGGTCTGCTGGATGCGCTATCTATCAGCAGGGAGCGCCAGATTCACATGCATCTTCTGTTGGGAACTGACATTCTGACATTTATCAAATTGACTTTAGTGGTTAAAAACATGGTTGTTCATTGAAAATACCATAGAAATGCTTGAGGTGGAAACAAAAATCATAAAGTTAATCATCACCTGAAAGTCATAGGGAATCCAAAATTCTTTACATTATCACTAACATTACACATAATCACATTCAAAAATTTGTTATAAACGCAAAAAAACTAATAAATTCATGTCATTCAAAAGCAAATGAAAGTATAGATTAACTGTGGAAACATACAGATTACTTTAATCCCTCACCTCCAAAATGGATTGAAGAGAACACTCTTCAGTTATTACTTGCAGTGTCCAACATAGTCTTAATTAAAAAGCAATATCATTAATGTTCATTATAATGACTGAGCACAAACAAACTTATACACAAATCCTCCACATATACAACTCAATAACCCCCTAAAAGCCTTCATCAAACCTTCATGGAACAAAAATGATAAATAATCTAAAACATAAGAGAGGAACTGACAAGCCAGGGATGTTTTGTGAAGTTTATCTGGACATCTAACAAACAGTAATAAAGCTGCGCCTCAGTCCCCTGGTTCACTGGCCGATACAAATCTTCATCACTGGAGTGCTAATAGCACCGCAATCTCCTCTACATGGGACAACAGATGTCACCTTGTTTCCACAAAACAAAATGACATATTGAGTTCGAACACATAACTTGAAAAACTAAGGTTCAAGGAGAAATCAACAGCTGCAACCTTGTCATCTGAAGTTCAACATGGCTATCATGATGGTGGTTGTGAAAAACAGGAAACTGGAGTAATTATTATTTCAGGAGAAAATGATCGTCCCCATGCCGCTACTATAAGAGATCCCTGGAGATGATAAATATTGTGGATATTGTGATGAACCAGAGAGTAACAGAGAGATGATATTTTAGGTGGGACCAACAGACTTGCCTGGCGGACATCAGCTGTGTGTGTGCAAGATCAGCTGTATGGTTGGTTGATAAAATATGTAGGATTTGGGACTAAACTCTATTTTCAATGGGTTTATATCAAGTTGTATCCACCAAAGATAAATATAACCTTATTTTCCTCAATATATATTCATTTGAAAAGTGTAAAATCAAATTTGAATTTTTTAGTTATGTAAGCATGACTGACAGAGACATCCAGTGATGGTGAGGTGTTTACCATGGGTTTTATTATGATGCCAATAGTTTGTCATGGGATCCTAGACTAGACCAATAGTTTGTCATGGGATCCTAGACTAGACCAATAGTTTGTCATGGGATCCTAGACTAGACCAATAGTTTGTCATGGGATCCTAGACTAAACTGATAGTTTGTCATGGGATCCTAGACTAAACTGATAGTTTGCCACTGGATCGTAGACGAGACCTTTAGTCAATCATGGGATCCGACCCAATAGCTATCTAGCTAGAATATAACTGTGAGAACTCCCTGACATTTCGCTATACAAATGCACATGCTGTCTCGAAGATCAAGCAAAACAAAGCCGGTGTTCAGTTACAAATGAGTGTGAGGAACATTGATTAACACTTGTATCTGGAGGTGAGACGGGAGACCATTTCAGACAGGCTGTCGGCACTGTAAGATCAATGTAACAGTATCTGGCTATCCGGGGGTGTGGTTCATCCATCCACTACTGGGGATACCTACTGGGGATACCTACTGGGGACACCTACTGGGGACACCGGCGGGAGTGTTGGAGTTTACTTCAGGGAAACTTTTATCCTCATTCAAATGAAGCAGGGGAATTCAGCTTTGAGAAATTGTAATTGTTGTTCTTCTATATGAGGATAATCTTCTTGATAATTATACCAACTTCTTCAAGGTTCACACACTGCTTTTCACCAGAAGGTCATTCTTGCCTTCATTGAAAATGCCATAATTATTGTTCCCTAGAATTAGAAAACTCATTATGCTAACTGCTGTGCTTGTGAAGAAACTCAATTATTCTTAGGCTCATATTTGTGCAGGGCTGTCATCCTTTAAGCACAGGTTTAATGTTGTCTCCTGTATGGAGACATTTTCAACTTTGCCATGAAAGCATTAATATAGTTAGACAGTTAAATAATATCTTTACAATGAAGAAATCCAATTAACATTGAACTGTTGAGTACCTCTTCCTGATGCTTCCTGACTATTCAGTCTTCAGATCGACACCTGCTTATTATCCTGATAATAAAGAGTCCAAAGTATTCTATATTTCATACCATACTTTCCTCAATGTAGCACTGTCATACGAAATATAATTAAGCTTCCCTGCAGGAGCGAAATGAAAACTTAGCAGAGAGATCGTATGATAACGGAAACTATCCTGTCAACCGCAGCTTCATCATGGACACCGGTGATAAATCTAACACTGTCTTCCTAACAACAATGTAAATGGTGATAAATCTAACACTGACTTCCAAACAATAATGTGTATGTCAGATAACTGTATCATTGCATTCATCCCCACCAGTCAGCTGGTACTAGTATCCACACCACAAATTAACAGCACCATCCATACATCTCCATACCATCTCCAGCATCAGTGTTACATTTTACAGAGTTGCTCAAAGAGCTGTTTGACAGGCCCAAGTCACCTCACACAATCATCTCACTCAGTTAACATTTGAGTGCAATCCACTGAATCAAACATTCATTTAACTCGCACAGCAATTCAAAAAGGGCATTTAACAGAGAGTCAGCTATCCTTCGATCTTTGTCATTAGCTGTCAAACTCACATAACCATTCTAACAGATTTCTAACATCAATGTGTCGTCTACCAATCTCAGCAGTCTATCTCCCCCAGTCAACCTATTTGCAGTTATAAGTCAGTACACTCTCTCATTAACTACTCAACACTTACATCCCATGACAAGAGCTCCATTCACAATACTCTCAATGTCCAGTTTCAACTTACACAAAGTTAGTCCATCTAACTCACTCAACCTATTCAAAGTGACATATCAGTAAGATTCAAAGTTGGTATTTAACAGTCACATCCAATTTCAGCCACTCCGATCACAAAATCACTCAATAGCTTGTTTTCACTCTCAGCCTATTGTCCCCCACTTCATACCACCATTCTAACAGGAATCTGACAGGAGCAACTAAATACCATTCACACAGGCTGTTGCCATTCACCTATCTCCAACTCTCACCTGAGGAAATCCCTTAAACTATATGTCAACTATATGCAACTTGGTTCATCGGTCGTCACCTGGTGCTGAGGGTCACTGGTCATTCAGACTGAGCCACTGGTCACTCTAAGAACATTCCAAACCAACATGTCTCCTAAAACCCTTTGTGTATGGTTTCATGATATACAAGTCTGAGGATGTAAACAAAATGTAGAATTGGAGGAAAAACAAAAACAGAATGACAATGTTATATAGCTTTTAGGGAAAGACTCTTGTGTAAATTTAGGATGCAAGCAGGAAAAGAATTAAGATTTAAGATGCTTTGAAAAAGGCTTGATTTCATGTTAACATGGACATGGAAATGGTTAATGAAGTCAAGTGAACTCATTCTCTCCTCGCAATTACTCATTCATTCATATTTCCATGTAACCTCTGTCATAAGTGAGCCACATTTCTCAGTTCTTTGACAAAACCAGCGAGATTTTTAAAACAATATACTGAGATGATTCCTATCAACACAAATGTTGTATCACTTATACAAGTGACTATTCTCTCCAGCCAAGAGGTGCTTCACTTGTAATGGTGGGTAGAGGAGAAGGAATGGATCAACCTCTTTCGGTGAGAACAAGAATTTATGTCAAAGAGTGTGAAATAGGCTAGAATATTCGGACTGGTTGGGATGAGCAATCGGTCACTCGGGGAGCCACGTGCGTCCATGTGATTCATCAGGGATGACCATTCATCCACAGCAAACAGCCACTGACCACTTCAACACTCGAGGATCTTATCTTCAAACCAGAGGCTTTTCTCTGTACATTATCTTACACTGTTTGTGAGATGTGAGAGTTCAAACAATATCAGTGTATTGTGCCTGGGATTAAGCTGGACTGACACTGCAAACAAGTTGCGGACATGGGATCCTTGTTTACAGAATGATTACGATCTCCCTGCTTGCTGAATGTGGTATTGTATCTTCTGAGACTGGTGGAGGAAAGTGGAGCGATGATATGTCAAGAATTCTTTAAGCATGACTGGAATAACAACAAGAAAATGCTAATCACGTAAACCTTGATTTTTTAAAAGATAATCCATTTGAGAATGCTTGTTGTTACCAAAAGAAAATATGACACTGAAATAATCTAGAGAATCAAATGACAACTTTTTGAATAAATTTTGATGAATATAACCAAATTTCTATTCTTTATAGTCATGACTAGAAGTTACTTTGATAGAAAAAATGGAATTGTCAATTGAATTTCAAAATTATTTCTTATTCCTATGTATGGAACCCAATCACAGTCACAGTTAACAAAGACGCACACTAAATCTTGATTCAACAACATCACGCGGCTCCATCCATGTTTGTACTTCTCAGTGAACACAACATGGAGTTGACAAGGAGACTAAGTTATCAGGAACACAAATGTACAGATGTGTCCAACAAACAAAGATGATCCTCTGAAAGTAACACCAAGGTCTAACTTTTCCCGATTATTGAAAGTCTCGGCGGACTAAGCCCGAGAGACAGAGGTTGGCTCAAGATTGAAGTTGCTCTTGTCAGGTGGGGATTTACTGAAGACTCGATTCACATCTTCTAGGGCAAGTATCAATCGCTTTTTGACTGACTTGTCTTAAGGATTTGAGGGAACGTGACTTCTGACGACAATGGTTTTGGATCAGTGGCATTGACACTGAGGAGAGAAGATCTACAAGGGTGGAGACGTCCTTCATCAATGTCTGAGTGGATACAGGATTAAGTTTATACAAAGTCAGAGAATATTTGATTATTGCAGAAACAGCAAGTATTTTGTTATCATTTTTCATAAAGATATGAATTGGTTAGGGTTTGGTTTGACTGTCAAAATGTCCCATTAAGTGGTGTTAAAAAAACTTTATGCCAGACTCTGAAAAGTTGGGTCTAATTTCTGAAATGACTAGTCAAAATTACAAAAATGTGTACTACTGCACTCATACAACAAGGTGTAATAAAAACTTTGTCAGAATCATCAGCACATGATGTCAGTACTAACAACAAGGGAGCAGACACATCTCATCCAGAAACCATAACTCCACACACTGACTAAATACACTCACAGTCAGTTATATGACAGCAATCTACATCATACATTGCCAATATCTACACCCTCATGTCAATCACAAGCACTATGCCCAGGTATCAATTGGTGGTTACTGTCTATTTGACACTGGAAAGAGCACCTGCTGGTTAATATGATGTGTATTGGATCAGTAACAATAGAACCGTGGTAACGTGTATCTCCTCTCTAGGTGGGAACATATGAGTGATATCCCCTGCTAGGGATATACTGGGAGATGTACTAGCTTAATGTCCCTGATTGTTTGATGATTGTTTTCATACTGGCAGTAAATTTCTAGTGCTTGATGATGATATAAACTGCACAAATAACATGATTGGGATCACTTGATAATATACAGATGTAGGCTCATTAAATAGAATAAATTAAGATGTACCCTAGTAGTAAACAAACATAAATGGATGAGGTTCTAATGGGGGCAGGGTAGGGAAGGAAAGTATTTGGAATGACATTTGCCATCCTCTTCCCCGTCTAATAAATTAAAGAAAGAGCGACCACATTTTTGACTGAAAGATTAGTAATTAAAAACTATTATGCACAGCATGCAACAAAACAAGAGCTCTCTAATGAGATTGGGACATGGAGCCTTCACATTCCCGCACTCTCGGCCTCCGTTACTATTATTAAATTATTGACTGATCGACTCAGATTAATGGGATATTGCTGTGTAAAATAACACTTGTAATTTCCAGCAGCAAGCACGCACGCTCTCCAGGCAGAGAGAGAGAAGAATTGCACCGTAATGCACACTCGCTCTACGGGAATACGTGCACTTGGTCGATAATGCTTCATATTCCCTACCTGAGCGCTGTTAACAACCGTATACAAGCAGAATGTGTTGTAGTAAACACAATAGTAACTTAGCAACAGGGATGTCTTGGAATCACGGTTTACAATGATGAAATGGAAACATAATGAAACAAGTGATAGCAAGAAAAGGATGGAATCTATCACAGAAATTGTATCTAATGCATTCAAAGTGTAGCTTGTGAAGCTTGCCGCCTGTGGCATGGGAACAAAGTGGTCGATAATCTCACTTCATTTAGTTCATGACCAACTTAAGAAATGAAAACAATTCAAGCATCAAATACATGATAAAAACATACAATCAAAGAGACACATGGCAATGTTTTTTTCTCATTTCGATCTGCTAATAACATTATCATACCCTTCATCTGTGATAATCAAAACCCTATGAGCCAGAAAACAGCTTGTCAAAGTCTTGTCATATTACGAAATATCTATTCGACTGTTTCTTCTCATTCTTACAAGCAAAATAATCACTTCAGTGGCTGAAATCACCATCTTTGTATTAGACTGCAAGTAATGAAATGTGAATTGAACACCTTGCTGGATGATATGATACGTTAATCAGAAAATATTTTGTTTCTTTTTAATTTCACTAATTTCCTACAATTTCTAAAAAAAAAAGACAACATATAGTTATTTTCAAGAAGACAAACAATGCATGATTCTCAAGTTTCAGGCTATGGATCTACACATAGCTGATGTGTGCACCGAACCACGACAAAGTTTCCACGAGATAGTTATCTAGCAACCAATCAGAATCTGTCAGCGGGTCCTGTGACGCAATCAACTGATCAACAGATGATTAAACCACACAACCAAAACACACAGCAATTCCCTGGTCATGCCTCAGTGACTCCGGTATTTCACACATGCTTATAAAAACATTGCAATCTGGACAGGTTAATCAAAGCTAGACATGCCATGGAACTTGTTTGGTCAGGCAATACTGACCGCTGGCCTGATAAGGCTACTGGACATGACACAGACTCATCTCACCCTGATCTATTGGATTGTGACACGGCCTTAGAACATTAACATTCTTCAGATATGGTTCAAACCAGTTGGAATTCTCAATGTTTATCTTCTTTCAATGGAAATATATTTGTGGTTTTAAAGGATATTCCATCAACGCAAATAAGTTGTCATCAAAAAGTTAAACTTTGAAAATGTAGTGGTTTTTTTTATTTTACAGATAAAGGAAAAACATTTTTTTTTCTTAAAGAGCTAATCCATCATAAGACTTTAAAAGGAATATTATCTTTGCAAAATGAAATAATCTATATCCTTTGTTTCATAATGGTCCATTTTTCACTGGTAAATCTTATATTTTATGGAAATATGATTATCTATGAACAGCGATTTGGCATTGATGTTCTGATGGGGTGGTAGAACTAGAGGCTCGCTGTAATCAGTTTCATTTGATGCTGTCATCAACATTATCTGAATAAGGCTACAGAATTGGCATGCAATTATTATTGTTGACATTACCTTCTGTAGTTTCGATTCATTTCATCAAAGAAAGAGGAAATATTTCTATTTCTATTCCCTTTTGACTATTTCCCCATTTGATGTCATCACTAACTCCAGCCAGACAAAGAAGCTGATCACATCACCATACATTTAATTTCACACAGGAAATAAACCTACATGACTAAAACAGCGAGTGAGTCAGTGGTTTGAAGTACCCTCTCCACAAAGAGGATCATCTCCCGTATAAAGAGCAGCGATGCATGATGACATCCTCTTTCAAACCATGCCATCATTACCTTTTTATCCCATCTTTGTCTTGCGGTGGTCAGCAAAAAACAATCTTCCAATATAGCTTTTATTAAGGACCCTGCAATATTACTAGTAGCCATGATATAAGTTAAAAACTCTTCAAAGCGGTGTTTAACCCCACATCACCTCATCTGCAGTTACTTGAATTTATGGTTAATTCGGATTTTTTGTGATGATAAATGTGTGATACCCTTTTTGATGAAACATAACGACAATTTTAAACTCTGAAATTCTAAGACTTAGTTCATCCAGTGATTTAAACAAATATACATTAGGCTTCCAAAATGGGTTTAAAAGAAAACATTTGATGTTGTTTATTGCCCTGAGAATGTAAATGAGGAGTTTGGATTGCAGTAAACTGGTTAAGTGTTTGAGATCAAACAAAGCGGAGTGCGCTGTTCCAATATTTATAACAGTGACCCGACCCCCTACCAAGAGCCAGGTGAAACATACAGATCAGCTGATCTATAAATTTACTTGTTTTTCTTTTTACATCTTCTTTTTTATTTCAAATTATTGAAAATTAAAATGCTTAACTGTCTGAGAGATAAATACGATACACAGATGAAATTTATTAGGAAAAGCATTCCAAGAATAAAACTTCGACCAGCCATTCACAAATGAACCCAAATTGAGAGAGAAAAAGATTTGATTTAATTGATAACCTCAATGTAACGATAACATAAACAAGACAAGTCCACCACCAAGACAGCTCTATGATCAGGTACAGCAGGAAAACCTATACCTACATACAGTAACCTATACCGACATACAAACAAACCAGGGGAGAAACAAACACATACACTAGTTTGATATACATTCCGCGAGGGGAAGGAGGTAGATTGATACATAGGTCGGGGAACTGAACACATTCAGGACATAAATGACACCAAATGAGCAAACCATGTCAGAAAGCAAGCCATGAGCCATAGGTCTGTTATTAACAAAGTGAGAAATCGACTCGAGATTAGAGAAATTGAGCGACATTCATGAAATAAGTAACATATAGTGAGTGTCACAGAGCACTGCCCAGTCCCGCCTAGCATAACAAGATTGTCAATCAGAGATCAAACAGCAGAAATGTGAACGCCCTGGAGACTGGGAATAACAAGGATATCACACCTGCCCAGGAGATATCACCCTGTCTCATCACACAGATAAATGCAATAATAACTAATAGAATATGACAGGTTTTATACAAATATTTGTAGCCATTTTATCAGTTAGACCAATATAACTATCTTCCATAACAATGAGTATGACTGTATTTCATCCACCACTGTTACACTGAAACTTTATTCCATCACAATACAATTGTATCACATTCAACTATAACAGTATCCCACTTCAAGGTATACAAATACGAACATAACAGCCTTACAGATGAAACAGACAGGTATAAAGGGCTCTAACAGAAAGCACATGATGTGAGAATAGACTTGGCCCTGTATGTATTATTACACAGAGTTGTGTACAGGACAGGTGCAGTCTGGCTGAATGAAAGAGAGAGAGAGAGTGAGAGGGTGACCTGGCCCACCACATGATCAGCTGTGAAGCTCTTCGCTACAAGTCTCCCAGTAGAGCAAACATGCTGCACCATGGAGTCTGTAGAGTTAATTCTCATCATGGACAGCTCTATGTACTTAAACATCCAACTCAGTAACTGTTTGATATGTTACAACTTTATAACAGCTTTGACAGCATAACTTCCTCAACCAAATCTGTCAACAAGGAGAACAAATTCTACAATATTATCAGTTCCTCGATGGTGATTCCAACTTTTAACATGACCTAAAATGACTTAACAAGCACCTTGAAACCTAACGAAATAAACCAGGATCTTCTGTCTGGATTGGAAGAGGAATATCACACAGGTATCATTTTGATCGAAGATAGGTTCATCAAGTCAATTTCTGAAAATTTTTTGTATGAAAATCTCGTCTGCTTATCCAGTGTTCTATGCAGAGTCCCATGTTCTCTGTCACTGTGTACAATTACCTGTGTACTAACTAAGCTGTGTACTAACTAGCGACATGTAGAAGACCTTCATTCCTACTATTGACATGTGTACTAAGCAGACTGTGTGTTCCATGTGTATCCACTCCTGAAGTTTGTACACTTTTGTATTGAATACAAACATGCAGAAGTGTAATGTATTTGAGGACAAACGTCCCATGTACACATGACTTCCAACATGACTGTAATGTGTAAATTTGTACAAGTTCTAAAAGTCATTAGTGTCACATGTAAACTTGCAGAGGATTCTAAGTAGGAAACTGAGGATGCATCAAGTATTGAAGACAAACTTGTACATTGAGTACTACCGACTAGCCATCAGCGGTCCTGTATAAAGGTTTTAGATAACTCACCTCTACCAGCATGTAGTAGTAATTATCCACTATTCGATAATAGTAAAACAAGTCATCCTCTTCCTCCAGTAGAACCATCTTGGATGACGGCATGCAAGTTAATGAAGAATAAATATCAATTTTATAAAATCCTTATTAAGTTGAAACTGAGACAGTTCTCTTTCCATATATTGTTCCCATTGCAAGTTAACTATTCCTCCTCAGAAAAAAATTCTTGATGACAATAACCTTGTCTATCCTTTCATGTCCAGCTCCAAACTGAAGCTCTCCTGGCCAGTTGAATTATTTATCTCAAGAGGAGACGAGAATTATTCAATAGGAACATGAATATGCACATCGATACGGTCCCGCATCGATCTCCAGAGCTCTGTTGCTGATGTAAACACTGCAAGCCATCCAATAACCACACACGTTAGATCCAGCCTCTGTAGTAACACAGCGTATACCACACTCAGGTGATAAGCATCATGAATGAAACACCAAGTGTAACACTCCACAACAATGTTATAACTTGCTGGTAGATATAAAGTTTACTTCATGGGTGATTATGATCCGTATCAGTCGGCTTGTGAATGAAGCTCCAATCATACACCAGCTCTGACCTGACTCCACAGAGTGAATGAGTGTGTGTGTGATACCGACTGTTTACACTCTACGCTCTCTCCCTCACTCACATGTAGCTGGCAGAGATCACTGCGGAGGTTTGACAGCTCGCTAGTCTCTGACCCGACTCAGACTGCTTCGCTCGCTGAAGCAAGACTAGCTGTCCCTTCTCACTAGCAGCACAGCCAATGAGGGCCAGGCTATGGTCAGTCAGTCAGTCAGGCACACACTCCACTGAGCTCACCGACCCTAGGCAGGAGGGAACACTGGACTCGCTGCCTGGGGCTGCATCAACAGTAATGCACAGGGCTGCAGTGGGGGATTCCTTTACTTGGGTCTGGTGATGGATCAACAGTGCAGATTCTGATTGAAGATTGCAGATTCATTAACATTAGGGCTCTTATTACAGATCAACAGAACAGTGTCTTATACGGGCTGATGCTAGACCAATAACAAGAAACGAACTAAGTTCAGGATTCATGGGGATTTTTTATATATCATTAAATGAAAATTAAGTATCTCTAGATATCCTACCTCGAATTTTAATAAATGATCAAGAATAAAGCAAAGAGGGTAATATACATAGACTGGTGGAATAAATACCAAAACAAAGAACTAATATCTTCGGGAATCAGTTGTAAGAATTCCTACAGAGTTCTCTCAGTGCTGAATGAAAAGCTGCTCAGAGCATGGACCAACAGTAAAGCACTGCAGTGCAGTTGAAGATTCCAGGATAATTTCCTTCAATGGGCAGATCAACAGTGATTAACTACAGATGCCCTCAGTTTACTCCACAATACCAATATCTTCAATGGATGGATAACATAACTAGACTTCCCTCTGCCCTCCTACAAATTTGTAGTTATTTGACTCCTGTGTCTAGCCATGTCAGCCATCAATCTCTCAGTTAACTTATCTCTAACCCGTCTTTCCTAATAATCTTTTTGATAACAAGCAATTTGGAATTTGATGGAGTAGCCCCAAGAGCATATGACTTGAACACAAATGCTGCTAAATTTGTTCATATTTGTATCAATTGTCAACTTTGAATAATAAGTAAGAAGAGTAACATAAAGATTCATATCACAGGATATCTTCAACTGGTTAACATCATTCAAACTTGTACAGATTTTTATGTTTATTAGAATTGTCAAGACCTGAACTTCTAAATATCAAATATAAAGAAAATTAACATTATCAAAATTGTGTCATTCAAATTTCAAACTGCTTGTTTAAAGTATTTTTAAAAAAGAAACATCTTTCATAATAAAATAATTCTCGAAATTCAAACTTAGTTTAATAACAATTCATTTTCAATTGAGACATTTTACTCAACATCATTCTTAAGTCTTCATTTATTTCAAAATAAGGGAAAAGCCAATCTTTTCTCACATAATTTTAACATATCTTTTTGTGAAATCATTGTTACCACTGCACATACCAAACATAAGCTTAACCATGTCAATTACAAGCATAACTCAAAATCATTGACTCGTCCATCTTTCATTTGAAAATGATAGACTAAACAAATACTTATCCAACCAGAAATCTTGCATAACTGGAACATATTTTATTCAGAAATCATCATTACTATTACACATACCAGACAGTAGTTCATTCCATGTCAATTAGGGGCATAACTCAACATCATGACACCCTCCCTTCATTCAAACCAGTAATGATCACTTGTTCGCTCAAGCATGCGGAGGTGACAGACCGTGACATCCAGGTCATAAATGCTGTAACGACTGGTCAGACTGCCTGTAACAGTAGCTTAGAGCAATACCTACTAATCCTAATCTTCTAACAGGCCTTTATGACTTGTATCACACGGCTACTAGGCCGTTACGACTTGAATCACTTCTTACAGGTGGTTATAGCTGTGTAACACTCAGAAAGAGTTTAAACTTGTGGACCAGCAGCCGTGATTAACAAAAGAATAATGTGAGCAAATGACCATCGGTCTGTAAGTCGGCTACTTCTTGTATTCAGGTGTTCAGACATGCATGATCCTTGCCTAATTTCAATTAAGTCCGCCATATTATTCTTATATTAACTCAAAGCATTGTTTGAACAAAATCAAAGAAATCATTATGGAGCTCTGGTTGCTATATCACTTGAACAAACACTATGGTAATGGGCTGTAAAAGTGAATCAGTTTTTTGGTGTTTTCTTTGTATTTAATGGTCATTAACTGCAGAGCTAATGCATTTTGCTTTTAACAACCCTGGGGCAGCCTTTGGAAAAAACGGATTTGACAGAAAGCTTCCACACATTAGACTGCTGATGAAAATTAAACCCTTTTAGTGGAATTAAGATAACTTGCATTCTAAACAGGTGGCAAATAAAATGTTACATCGCTCCATAGAAATTTGAAAGGACATTCATGAAAACCTTGCTTGTTAAGTTTTACTGCAATGAGAAAGTGACAAAGCTGTTAAACCACACAGAATTATTCTTTCATAACATGTGGCAAACATATTCATTTCCAGTTTGGAAAGGTGAGTTATTTTTTCGAAAATTGATTTACTGGAGCCATGTTTGCGTCTTACCCAATCAGAGGCAATAAAGCGTAACCACGAGACTAAATGAAATCACAAAGGAACCCTCGATGTCCGGAGAGATGAAAAGAGGTTTACGTGCGCTACACGAGGGGTACAACAGGGTTGTGTTTTCTCTCTTTGTTTGTCTGGCAGGTGGCTGGGGTGGGGTGACATTGATACAACACGTGACAAAACAAGGCACACGCCTCTACCCCTCCATCGTGGCCTCTCCCCCCCTTGTGCTGGACAGCTGGGTGGCTCTGCACCCTGTCTGTAGTTAGACTGGCAATTAGACTGGTTTCTTGTATTTATCTGGTAACAGATATTGTAACATCAATACTAACACAACATGATGTAGCGATATCGTAATTTTTAAATAGATAAAATAGATAATTTTAATATTAATATATGTATCCCTAAGTTTTATTTCTTGTACAATTCTCATATCCTCTCCTCAAATTCAACAGCACTGTTATATTGACATAACTACCTGTACGTTCAGAACCCTTCTGATAAATGAAAAGTGCTAGCACCAGACTGATGCATCTAAGTATCAAGTTTTATGATGACCTCGACTCACTACTCCTCTTATCTTTTTTTTTCATCATACATTTTCCTTGTAAATACCACAATTCTAAATTTCTTGTGAAGATAAAGCCTGTTAGAAAGTCTACAACCACCTGAGCCAATGTTAAGAGGAAAACAAAAGGGGCTAACAACATGGGGGAATTGTTTTGTTTCCAAGGAAATGACAGCTCCACATGCTACTCGAACAATCTGATTTAGGTAACGAGGATTACTCTTAAATTGACCTAACACAAAGAAAATGGGCACATGGGTTGACCTTGATCTCTAAATTTATCCACACAATTTTATTTCATTTTCATTTTAAAGCAGCTGTAGTGGTTCAACTGATGAAAGAGTGGGTTGAAAAAATGACACTTTAGCAAACCACCCACATATTAAGTTTAAAACAAAAGCATCAAATAAACCCATGACATTTTGAGAACATTGAAGGAAAAAAGTAGAAGAAAAGAATCCATTAGACAACTGCCAACACATTGTGCATAAAACAAAAGACTTAAATAAAATAACAACTGTTTGAAAATCAGCATCAAATAAAACATTCTGAGTAGGAGAACACCAAGAAACAGGTGAAGAAAAAAACGTTGCTCGGGTTACTTCCACGACATGGGTATAAAACAATAGACTCAAATGAAACAATGGCAGTTTGAAAATCACGCAAGATGTAAAATGAGAGGCCAAAACTGTTCAACTCCATCTGTCACTGTAATCAGACCAACAGGAAGAAATTGACAAATATTGGCGATACAACAGATGTACACGATATTAGTTAACACAACAGGGGACTGACTTACTGCAGTAGTTCACTTGTCAACATTTATATAGCAACTTTCTTCCTGCTGCTCCAGAACGTGTCAACATTTATATAGCAACTTTCTTCCTGCTGCTCCAGAACTTGTCAACATTTATATAGCAGCTTTCTTCCTGCTGCTCCAGAAATCAATGTCAAATCAAATAACGTCTATATTGTGAAATTACCACTGTGCACTTAGTCACTGTAAAATGAGCTTGATACTTTACAACAACCGTGCTACACGTTTCCTACACATTTTTAATTATGTGGTTTATTTTGGCCAACAACAGGTTGAGGTTAATGATGCAATTCAGAAGATTTTTCATAGCTTGATTCAAATAATTGTTTAATATTACATATCTTTGTTAAAATAGAATTTTTTCAACAATTTCTCCATTATGTTTTCCTTAGAATAGAATAGTCTAGAATAGAATAGTAATAATAAATCTTACATAAAAATGTATACATTTTTTATATATTTGCTTAAAACATAATCTTAATCAACTGACAAATCCTTAAACATTCTTTTGAAAAAAGGTCAAAAAAAGACAAGACCCTTTGAAAAAATAAAAAAGGTTTTGAAAAAATTAAATGGGGATTGGGGGAGGGACAACAGTTTGATGAAGACTAGGGAAGAGAGGAAGATAGGGGGAGGGGAAACTGAAAGAGCAGGAAATCTGGGGGTGGTTACGTTCAGCTGTGTCCGATCATCCTATGATTCTTTCAGAAGTACACACAGCTTGCCGTGTAACATGTTCAGAAGGGTAACCCCCTGCTGTGCGAGCGAGCGTGCCGGAGATTAACCCTCGCCTCGCGTGCCGGAGATTAACCCTCGCCTCGTCCTAGTAGACTCTTTAACTTGGACCTCTCCCTGGAGAAACTCATCTACAACTCACAATTTGTCAACAACTACCGCTTGTGGGTTTCTTGCGTCAAAACATCCAGCACCTCTCGCATCATGGTTTTTTTGTTCATACGATGATGTCTTAGTTATAAAATTCAAATTGAAAATCAAACTTGCCTTCCAAAAATAAAAATCTGTGTCTCAATTCTTCTACTAATAATGGTAAGCTTGTAGTCATGCCAGTTGATTCAGTTTCCAAAATATACATTTATACTATTCAATGTATTTTTCATGAAAAAAGTTGAACATTTCATCTTTAACAAGTGTCATTTTCTAACCTGAAAAAACTAAATTCTTTCAAGTTTCTTGTGAATGGTTAAATCCTCACTCAGATTATGTTGATCAAGACCACTGCTTAACCATTCAGCAACACAGACTTTGGCCGAGAGGATCAAAATAGAGGAAGCAAACGTTATGCTAATTATAACTTTAAGTACCCAACTGATAGATGTCAATATGTTTTCAAACAGCATTTGAAAACACTTCTCCACACTTCAAAAGAGTTCAAGATTTTAACATGAATCAAATATTGCTATATCAGATGGTTTGTCCTCATCTCCAATATCTTATGAAACATATGGTTAACACCAAAAGTTTAATATATTTCACCATATGGTATCTGATCGTAACCACTCATTCCCACCATTACAGACCATTAGAGCAATCTTAAAGACCTTTTAACAACATTTTCCATGTAATATTTTAATGTCGATGACAGGAGTTACAAGTTAGAGTTCTCTCCATATGAGTGATTCTCAACCATCCATGACAGACTCTTGCAGCCTCACTTTGATCTTAGAGCACTTCCTGTTTGCGAGGATGTTTCGTCATGGAGCGTGTAGTCCCCAGGTGTTGATACTATACAATTGTCTATTGCACAGGACAACCGAGAGGAGATTTCTTGCTGAAATTGGAGTTTTTCTTCGGACTCATAATTCTTTCATAAATCAAAGTTCTTTCCCAGGTAAGATTCCTTCAGGCTTTTTTTTATGTATTCAATATTCTTTAAGATTCTTTTACAGATCTCAGATTTGTTTACCGATCTAAGGTTATCTTATACAGGGCCTTAATTGAACCTTCCCATACATTATTCCCAAAAAGATCATTAAACATTTCACAACTCGTTGAGAAACACAGATCTAAGATATTACAAAAGGTCTTGATCTTGTGCAAAATGAGATTTGGTTAAGAGAAACCCCACGAACCAGGTGACCTGCTGGTATTACAACTGGCCCCATCTGAATTGATGAGAGGCAGGCAACATTTCATGCTTCAAAACAGCGTAAGAACCAATACTTAAATATCACAATAGTCAGAAATAAAGTAGTTGACTATACATAGACTCGTCCTATTCATCTTCATACTAACAACTTGCCTAATGCCTCCCAAATGCAAACACTTCAGCTATAGGAGACAGATGACAAGGTGTGGATAGGGGACAAGGTGTGGATAGGGCATGGTGTGGATAGGGCAGGGTGTGGATAGGGGACAAGGTGTGGATAGGGCAGGGTGTGGATAGGGCAGGTGTGGATAGGGGAGGGTGTGGATAGGACAGGGTGTGGATAGGGCAGGGTGTGGATAGGAAGAGGTGTGGATAGGGCAGGGTGTGGATAGAACAAGGTGTGGATAGGACGAAGTGTGGATAGGGCAGGGTGTGGATAGGAAGAGGTGTGGATAGGGCAGGGTGTGGATAGAACAAGGTGTGGATAGGCCAGGGTGTGGATAGGCCAGGGTGTGGATAGGACAAGGTGTGGATAGGGCAGGGTAAGAAACTAGGTGGCAGATTTGTACTGTACCTCACACGGACTGTTTGGAGAAGACAGTTCAGATTAATCGAGGGTCTCGTGTAGGATACATCATCATTACCACCTGTCAGACAGCAGTTAGCAGACTGGGCTCAGAAAAATGGACATTTATTTCTTTCAGATGATGTTGGTAACAGTATCAAGGGTCACTTTATGTGTCTCAGATGTTCCAACTTCCGGGCGGGATCCTCATCAGGGGTTAAGTGAGCCATCAGGCGGTCAGTGATGAAGAAAAAACATGCTGGACATGACACGCTCATTGAGCACACATCAGATCTTTGGTTCTGGACAAGATTAGATCTTTGGTCACAGGATGGTTTAGGAATCATCTTGCTAGACATGATACGCTCATCGCCAAAACATCAGATCATAGGTGCAGAAAAGCGTTTAAAGTTTCAAGATACAATGCATGACAAAACAGGGGGTCTTTGATCAAGGAGATGAGATGATATTAGCTTTGACACGACGTACTCTTTTACCAAAAAGGGACCTAAGCTCTGGGGTCAAACAGCTGATTAAGTTCAGAGGATGGTTTGGATAGCATCATAAGGTTAATAATTCTAATACACTCAACAACTTAAGTTAAGGAACATCCTGATTTTTCATATTGAGATATTCTATAGTTCATGTAAGGATCTATATGATGCTTGAATAATGAATAACGGGCTGTTCCTCAACTTTCTTGTTGAGTATATGTTAATTATCATATTCTTTAATAAAATTTTGCTTATTCAAACACATTTTTCCTTCTTTACCCTTGATTCTAATTTTTACTCCCCTTCATCTCTCCCATCAACAAAATATAGAATCTAAATACTTGTATACATTTGATATTTTGACTGTGAAATTAATTGTAATCTGCTATACACAAGATCTCAACTCACAAAACTCATCTAAATTCCTATTCCTCTGCAATAGAGATTTCCATCTGAATCATTTGTCAATGTCTCCCCGTGTCCAGATCTAACACAAGTCAGCAGCAAGCAGAACCTCGTGTCTTCAGCATGGTGTATCAGCATTCTTGTTTGAGCTCAGCCATACTGCTACACCACTAATACATGTTTTACTCTGATTTATTAGACACTCTGTTCAAACAAGGCACTTATCAGCTTCAAGTATGTGAGGTGACACATGTCACTTTAAATTTGAAGTTTTCTCACAAAGTAACTTTTTGGAACTTCCCAAGAACCATGATACATTTTCTGACTTTTAAATGATCTTACAAGAACATTACCTTTGTTGATGATATTGTAAATGAGGTTATCAAATTTATTGACTTAAATCTGAACCTAATAGACTCTGCAAATCAGACAGAAAAATAAACAAAATTCTCCAAGGAAATATTAGCTGCTTAAAGTCATGTTGGATCTTTACATGTCACAACAATTTACCATAATTATACAATTTCAATCATAATTATACAATTTCAACCATAATTATACAATTTGATTAATAATTACACACATCACCATTCCCAATCACAAAACATAATCACATAATTATATACAAAAAATATCAATTCATTCCTTGGGCTCATCTTGTTGGATCAATTCAACAACTGGCCGACATTTGAATATCCTTTTCTATCCTGCTATGCTAAAGGTCTCCTTATTTCCTCCTTGGAAAGGGAGAGCGCAGGGGGTTGGAGAAAAATCAGGCCTGAAAGAATCAATTCTGCTGACACAGGGACAATGTTAATCAAAGCCTGGCCACGCTTTCTCACATGAAAAAGCAATTTTCAATCTAATCTTACATTTACTGGAGCCCGATCTGGGAATATCACGAAAACTAACACTAAAGCAGGAACACGCTCCGGTGTTACTGATCAGCCCTGATAAACTATTGCCTCTGTCTTTTAGCCCAATTACTGACAAGATTTATAATCACTTTAGCTACAGCCATGAAGAATGGTAATCACTGATGCCAGTTCCAGCCGAGATTCACTTTTTACAGATTTATTTGAAGCCTGATTTGGTCGAATCAAGGAAACACAATGCCGTAACTCACTGTTAACTGCGATCAAACTAAACTCAAACTAGACTTAGTCATCTGGCGACGAGACATTTAGCTGCCTTTTTATTTCAACAAAATCATTAAACAAACTTAAATCCAATTTGGTGAATTCTTTCCTGTAATATGTTTTAATTTTTACGTGCGATGGTGACATTTATATCTCGAGGATCCTGGGTTCGAGGGTGACTTGATGGTTGTGTAGGAGCTCGAGAGAGCATAGCTTCCTCTGAGGAGGATCTTCAAAGAGGAGTTTTGAATTCAGATCTTGTTAAAACTGATTAACTAAGACAATAAGAATGTAATACAAACATGACGTGAAGTCAGAGTAGACTTGATCCCTGTCTGTACAGAATAAAAGTCATTTTTAAAAATAAAACCTTGAAACAAACAATTGTCGAAATATAAAAAAACTCTGCTAGTGGACCATATCATGCGTGTGCACTAAAAATATGTGCATTTTCATTTTATAGAATATATGTTCATTTCAAACAATTTTCAAACTTTTAAAGAATACCGTTACTGCTTGAAGTTAAATATTATTTTCAATCATGACTGTGTGTGCACCCAGAAAATGTCTGTAGTCAAGCAGCAGCTGGTTTCTTCTTGTGTAATCAAGCAAAAATGTTTTATCTTGACTATAAAGTTCTAACTGTCTGATAAAGATATGACATATGAAAATGTCTTTCAGGTCATCATAATCTATCTATAAATCTAATATTTACACTTTGAAATCAATTCAGCTTGACTGAATTCCTCACACGAAGAGCCTCTAAGAATCAATTTAGAGAAGATCCTGAAAGACTTGTTCAGGAAAGTAACCAATGCAGTTGAGCAGCAATCAATGGAAATACCCTTTCTTAAAAAAGTGATTAGGAAAGTTATCCAAAACAAATTTGCAAAAAGCATCATGGTGCAAATAATTGATAAAAGGAACATTGAAAAGTAAATAAAGGAGCCTGAACTACACTGGTGAATCAATGATGAATATTGATAGCCTCGGCCGCAGTTTGTTGGTCTTCAACAGGTCCACCAGCGTTATTGAAAACCAATTATTGAAGGTACAACTGATTTACAGAAGAAATGTAGCAAATTAAATTAAAGAAATCCCGTTAGTGGGAAGTGGGGATATCAATTCCAAACATGCACTTCTTAAACAACCCACAGTCTTTCTAAATGCAAGTTTTTAAGAGAAAAATTGTAGGATATTTGGGAACTAATTAATTCAAAAGATGACTTGGAAGCCTAAACTTTGTCTACCCCCATTCACAAAGCTCTGTAAGATTACCAAGAAGAAACATGACAGAGCCACTTTCATTGGAGAATAGCAATATAGTTTGAGCATAGAAAACTTCAAAGAAACAAAAGATTTTCCCCATGTTCATAACTTGAACATGAAAGGAAGAATTAGTATCTCGAAGAAAATGTCATGAATATATATATACTGTATTTTTAGTTTAACAGAGTCCTACAATCAAATCTCTTTACTACATTAAATGAAATAAAGTAACTTATTTCTTTGATTTTGCATGATCCAACTTCTCTTCAATCGTAAAAACAGTTAATTTTATTAGAAAAAAGAAGATTTTTTTAAAATCTCACATTTCATTTGGATGATGGCAATTTCCTATCTTTATTTCAGAAAGTTATATAATATTGCTGTCTAAAAACTCAAAAACTACACGATCTCAGATTGCACTTTTATGAAGGAAACTACACTTCAATTTTGATGCCACAAAAATTATGGAAATGCTCTGAATTTTCCATTTTTTAGCAACTGTCTGCATAGGAAAACTTCTTTATTAGATTGAAGCCGGTTCTTGTAGAGGATGATCCCACTTCACTGGGAGGTTTGAGAGAGTGAGGATTGATTATCAATGAAGTCAGGGACCATTGGCAGACATCTTTGATATTGATCTAAATCTGGATCAATTTCACGTTCCTCTTAGCTGTCAATTCTGCAATTTATTTTATGACAGCGCGGCTGATTTATACATATTTCCCTGACCCGAGGACCTGTCATTTACTGGCCTTAGTCTGGTTGGCTTTTGTGAAGCAGTGAGCTGGAGAATGTTCTGTAGAGAAACGACAACAGGCTTCAGGATGAGTGGTGCCCATGTTATATGGTGTTGGTCCAGCACCCTGTTCTCCTAACAGTTAACCCCCAGCCTGTGATGGATGCAACTTTCCGCATGAAGAACTTCATGTGGTTCTGGACGAGGCACAAATTAACTTGATGGAATGTGGCTACGAGATTCAAATAAAAGGATCACCAACAAGAATCATGTTTTTGTATTTCTGATCCTGGAAAATTGCAGAAGTCAAACAAGAATATTATTTCCAACCTTGCCTCAATCATAAAGATAGCTTCCCTCAGGTACTGCAGGCTAGACATATAATCTTACTCCATTACAAAAGCGGCAATCTTCAGAAAAGCCAGAAAGTGTACTAGTAAATTGATTTCTGATACTGGCAGGGACAGATCTACTTAGTCTTCACCATCACTATATCAAATTGAATAAACGTTTCAGAGGAAAATTGTTCAGGGTGAGTGAACATCAGAAATGTCTTCTTTACAAAAACATGCCTTTCTCATAAAAGATTAGCTTATATAAAACTTACAGAAACTTGCAAAGGAAAGAAAACTGAATATTTAGGAAAAGAAGAAACATATTCTGTTGAAGTATAGACCAGAGATTCCACAAAACAAAGGATATGAGTTACTTCATCTTGTTGAACACTGAAATTATTTTGCTCTCTAAAAACAAATTCCATCAGCATTATGAAAAAGTTTTTAACATGATAAAGTTAATAAAGGTATTGTTTGTCAATAGGTCAGGTTCTTAAGGTTCCCAAAGGTACAGAACAAAACCTACTGAATGTCTAGACAGCTTCAGAAGGATTAAAATGAACTATACGAGACACAAACACGCTCAGGGTTGTAAGCAGGCTCAGAAACAGTCTCTTATAATGAAAGTACTCTGAAGAATCATCTGGTCGTACATTCAGTAGATGAGTGATCCAGGGGGGATGTATAATCAAAACCAATACTTCATATATAAATGAATGGCTACAGCAAGCAATTGTGGCTGATAACATATTCCCAATATCTGTCTGGACAAGGGGTTACACTCATCCATTGTGATTGGTTTCCTTTACATTTACTGATTATTACAAAATAACAATCTCTAAATGAAAAGAAAGGTCTTTAGCACCACTTCATAGTTACAATGAAAATAATATTGCTCAACTATAATTTTTACAGTCAGTTTGTTCACCAATTATCCTTCCTAATGTTTTTAAGAAATCATTCTTATCTAAATAAGCTGATAATGAGCAGAAACAACTGCTAAAATTTCATTTCTGTTCTGTTCTGTTACGGTTTGACATGAGTATGATCACAACTGTCAGACAACAGACAGTTATTGAGGATATCAACTTAAAATAATGCCATATCTCTGATATTCCTTAAAGAAAGGAAAATATGCTTAATCAGGAAAAATAATGATTCCATCAGTGCCATCATCAAATCAAACCAGAAAGCATCCCATCATTATGTGATTGTAAGAAACTGATACCAAGGTAATGCAATCAGACAACTCAGAATCATGAAGATTGTGGAGCAGAAAGTGCTACATGAGCAAACAAGGGGAGGTAATCAAGTGGATCAATGCCCAGTATAGATCTGCTTGACCTTATCCTTTCCTTGTCATTAGCGCAGTAAGTGATATAGACGTCAGATCCTCGCCACTAGTGAAGCCGCTCTGGGGAGGTGACATGAAATTGACGTGCCTGAAGTCTTGTCAATGTCCAACGCCTTCAAGTCATTCTGACCAGATCAAAGAATTCAGGTAATGGCCTTTCTGCCACCAATCTCTCTTTTTTCTAGATAGTGACAGGCACACATGAAGAAGTAATCAAGGTCTTATGCATCTTTGGTCAGTTATTGTTACTTCCAATGTCTATCAAAATTCTTTTGATCTAGAAAATTGTGCGAGTTGTGCCAGGAATCCATGGAGACAGGAGGTGTTTTGCATATTCAATCATAATGTGTTACTTCACCATACTATCAAAATGACTTTGCGAGATCTTGTAATGTGATTTGATGAAAGTCAATGGTTTTTATCCATTTATCAGTCTTACATAAAGATGTAATTGGAAGTCTTGACATAAGTCAAGTTTTGTTACCAGCGCAATATATCAAACAATTTTGTTTATCCATTGTGACAGTTGTTCATGCGATTTTTATAAATATTATTTTTATTAATATTTCATTAGATATCATTTCTTTCTCAGTCTGTCAAAATAATTTTCCATAAAAGCAGAAAGGTAATTACCATCTGACATCCATCTCAGACTCAAAACAGATCTTCCTTTGTATCTAGAGTCAATTGGGACTCATGTTATGTGTATGGACATTTTCTTAATTGATTTGACAACATGATATATCATCATTTTCAGCGATATTTCTAACTCCAAGTTCTATCTCTCACTCAACTTGATGTCATACCAAGTACTAAAGGCAACTGCTTTTTGACATCCTTCTGAAGGCTTTGATGGTTAGACAAGACTATTCTATTGAACATTCCCATACAACATATTCTATCTCACTGTCACAAGTTTAGATCAAAGCTGCTTGGTAATAGCCTTATGACATCAATCTCCAATTTTCTGCTTTCAAAACGGTCGTATGATAATAGATCTTGTACAGTCTTCAAATGAAGGATATTTCCTAATGTCAACTAGTTTAGATCAAAGAAACAAGGTAATGGCCTTTTGTCATCTATCTTGGGACTTTATTTGGTTTTTCCTGATATTCAAGCACAAGAAGAGAATTGAACTGCTACACTTTTGCCAGACGGTCACAGTTCACAGCTATACTATCTGCAGTAGCTATTATGTCTCTTACTGACTGACAAACAACACAGAGGACAATGCAACCACAACTTGACACTCTTTCTAGGACCATGATCAAAATTTTGCATTCATACAAAAACTTTGAAATATCTGACTGGATTTAGCTAGGTTTTGAAAAAAATAAAATTGTCCCAAGTCTGTAAGAATCACACAGATGAGTAGGTACTGTCACAAACTGTCCAGCACTCTAAATTATTTTTTTCTTTTCGAAACCATCACCCACTACAAGAGGAGACTACAGGGCAGAATTAACATATTCTTTGGTCTGTCAAGACAGGGAATTGCAAGAAAAAAACCCTTAAAGGAATTAAGATCAAGGACCATGCCTTAATTGCAGTGACTTTCAAGCTGTGAACTGAAGAACTTTTTACCACATTAACACACAAATGGGAAGACATACATAGCAAGATTAAGAATATTCTCCCCAGCTTATCAAGATTCATGGAAAGGAAGACGTGATCAGTGGAGGCAAAAAGATCAAGGATTCAGCATTGAATGCAGCGACTTGAGATGAGAATAACACCAACAGTGGCCGTGAGGTCATCAGATCAGGTTCTCGCTAATCAATAACACCCAAGAAACTCAAACCTTGCATTAGCAAGACACGAGCTCCGAGTAAATGACAAGTTTTTGATGGATTAAATTTCAAGTTTTTAGCTTGTACTTTTTAACTTTCACATTCCATTACCGACAAGAGTTCATGAGCCTGGTTTTGAGGATCTTCTTTTGACGAAGATTGAACAAAACGTAGGAATTTAGACACTTAAAACATTTTTATATGTCATCTTTCATGACAAGTGATAGTTAAATGGAAAAAGTTATAGGAAAAGAAGATTCTCAAACTAAGTTTGGGTGAGAAGTGCACATTAGAATAATTTTTACAAATATATTTACTCAAATAAGCTTATAAGCTTCATGAATCTTTTTAAGCTCCTAAAACAACCTAACCATACCGAACATGACCCAGAATATCGATTTAACATTTAAGATCTGATTTTATTTCAGATTTGCTTCTCACACTCAGTGTAACAAACTAAAGGGTCTTTGGTATATTTATTCAACATTATGACATACAGCTCTTTTTTACTTCAAATTCCCTCACTAGCATTTGTCAAGAGAGGACATCTTACAAAAAGCTCTAGATTTGTCAAACTTCTTGTCAGGATGATATAAGCCCCATGCCGTTGACCTGACACACTGACCACGGTGATCAACCTCTTGTAAGGCTTCAGATCGAATCAGGAGTGAAAGCAACTGTACATGAGGTAACACTGAAACACCACGCCTTACAGGCACAGCACTATCTGATATCTTTTTCTGTATTTGGACAAGTAGTTTAGATAAAGACTAGAAAAGTTGCAAATATTGATAATATAATTTCAATGTTTTGTTTTCTTAAAGCGTTTTTGCAGTATCAAACTTACTCCACTAGGTAACCTGTACATGTTATGACTATGACTATGTGCCAGGACCCCTCAAAATCTAAACCCAAGTGATTTTGACTAGATTAACTTGAATTCTTATAACTTTTCTAAAACCACATTATGCCTTAATGTGCCTCATGAAACTCTCAAAACATTGAATAGGTTTATCGAATTAAGGCATTTTTCAGCTAATCAAATCTTATGTCAAGTAAAAATCTCAAATAAGCAAAGTTTCATGGATTTAGATTAGCTGAAAGTCTTCATCGACCGTATGATCTTAACTATTGTAGTGTTCACTACAGGCTATTTGAGGTTCAGATCATCTCTCCTGCTAACTGTACATTAGATAACAAGGGCACTTCATGCCAAAAGCTTGCAATCACTTGACAAACTTCCATCACCATCTAGGTAGGCTATAGGTATTAACCCCCCTTTGACAAGCCTATATTCACCAAGTGGTAGATACAGGTGGTCTTATACAGTAATGCAGTAACATCTGGACTTAAAGTTAAACTATTGGAAAGGGTGATTTAGCAAATACTTTAATGCCTTTTAAGTGTAAAGAAAAGGAATAAGGTCTTAAAAGTTGCTGGGTCACATTACATATCTTTTATTAGGCTTAAAAAGAAATAAAATAGAATTTTATGATTATGATGTCTTGAAGGTCATCTAACACTACAAGCGATAATTATTCTTTTAATCGACATATGTGAAACGTTAGTAATGACTCATTTATTCATCTATTCTCACAGTAATAAACCAAGCTTTTCATGATTATATAAGGTTCATATATCATTAAATCTTTAAATGCATTTATTCAAATTCTTGGAAAAAAGTAATCAATCAAAGACGATATTCCATCTCAAGACCGAAAAGTGATATAAGGTACAGGAGAACGCTATGACAAAAGTAAAGCAAAACTTTCCACTCTTTGAAATAATTCCTTGGCAAGTTATTCTTACAATTTGACAGTATTCTAAAAGGTCTAGCACAGGAATGCAATGCATGGGTCAAGACATGGTATCTCACGACTTTAATGCATAACTTCAGAGTGCTGACATAATGCACAAGCTCAAAGTTAGACGTAACACGTGAGTTCTGGTGTGTGGCATAGTATAGTGACAACCTCATCAACCTCCAGACCAGACCAGACCAGACCAGTCCTCTAGCATGTGGTAAGCAGGAACAATTAGCTCTAATTAGAGCAGCCTCTAATTAGTGTGGAGACTAATCTATCTCTCACTGGGTGAGTTGGTCATCCGTCAGACTGAGTAACAGCGGTCAGTGATTAGTCTGGACAAGATTCATGGGTCTGGGTTTCACTTTGTGTCCATTCTCCACTCAGTGTCTGGCCAAGACACAAACAATGATGTTCTAATGACCCTAATGGTGTTATACATCAAAATCTGAAAATGAGCTTGGAATATTACCCGTGATTTATGATGATAATCATGTAATTAACTTCATGATCCTATATGTCTGCAGAGGTATGTCTATATGAATAAAGTTCCATAGCTATATGATGGTTGATGGATATCAGACAAAACAGAAAACAAGGTAGATGACTAATGCACAACATTCTACCAAATCTGCAACACCATACCAGATTGTCATTGTTGTAGGGCAAAATTAGAATTACAGTTTGTTATGTTAAGGAATCATACGAACATAAAACACTCAAACATACAACAGACTTGTCTCGTCCTTTCAACATTAAAACACTTTCACGGATTAGCTTCAATGTTTCAAAACTCTAGCTTAAACTTTCAACATTAACATTACTACTTGCTTCATAACAGTGTTGGCATCTACACCAAAAACCTGTGTCTCCTTACAATGAAGTTGAAAATCTATAGAACTTGTATTTCCTCATACAATGATCACTGGACCTCCTTTAACACAAAGGTTACTTAATGACTAATCAGCGACTTAAGGCTTTGTGAAAGGAGGCCCTGGTCACCTCTCACAAAGCAACTTTTACTAAGGTTAACCTTAACTCCCATTGATTAACACTGAAATAAAGCTATTAAGTGACTATTGGTCACCTTAAGGCTTCATGAAAAAAGACCCTGGATACAGAGCAATAAGATTCACTGACAATGAACTCATTTCTCTTCACTTTTTACACTTTCACTTATCAAGCAGCAGAGAAGCTGATGACAGCACCATTCATGTTACAAGAAACTAAAATGATCATTACAAGATTACAATGGAGAGACGAATCTCCAGGGAGTGTTTACACTGATTGGTCCACCGTTCGGATGATCAACTGGAGCTGTTGGTGATGAGCTGGACTAGAGGCAAGGACGAAACTATCTTCATTACAAGGAGACAATGTGTAGAATTCATGTACAGTTATTGTCTTAGATTGGAAGAAAGTCATCAAATAGAAAACTGAAGCTAGGAGATAAGGGACCTGCAATGGCCACAGAAAAGGAAACGATCTTTCAATGTCGACAACACATTCTATTTGAGTCAGTCATTAACTGCTGCAGACTGATTATAACGGAAGAATTCAATTCAATAGTGCAATGTTACAATCAAATGTTACAATCAGCTCAGACTGATCACAATACAGAAAAGAGGTCCACCAATTAAACGAGCGATGTTATGTACCGATGCAGCCACAAATTGGAGCCAACTGCACAGAGCAGAAGAGGGAAGGCAATTCAGGGACAGGGGTCTCAGACAATGTTTTAAATGTATGCACATGAAATGACTTGAACAAGCACATCAATGACTTCAAATTGTTCCTCTGTAAAGGGCAATTAATCCTACCAAACCTTGCTGGGATAATTACGTCTATCACATGGGCTACATAAAGACACAATAGGGCTAAACAGACCTTAATCTTATGCCCTTGCTTTATCCTTCCCAGGGGCAATGGCAGCTATATACAGACAAGATGCTTGAGACTTTTCAACAGTTAGGATTTATTTTAGAGTTTAGTTAGCATGACAAAAGGTTTACATAGTATTACAAGAAGTTATTCCTTTGCAACAATTTGTAAACAACAGAGATTGATTTCAGAGTTTATATAATATGACACGTAATTATCCATTTGCAAGAAGTTGTTAACACGAGAGATTGACTTCAAAGACTATTTATGAAATTATTCCTTTGTAACAACGTCTGAACAAGAGAGACTGACTTTAAGGTTTATCTGGAATTAAAGGAAACATATTTGAAAGAACGTGTGGAGTTAAGGGTTCACAGACCCGTGGAGTGGAGGTGGGGTTCGCCTTGTTAGCAGATTACAGTGGTGCAGTATCGGATATCAGAGGAATAACAGTGCCCTATGGGTGTGAACAGCTACATCACACTGGGTAATTGAGTTAGATAACCACTCCTGTAAGTACCCCAGTATTATTCTGGCTAGGCCTTCACACTTACCTGCAGTATAAATACAACTCATTAGACGTACATGTGGATGGACACACTTTACAATTATCTTCGCAGTTGGGTTAGGTAACTAGTTCCATAATTATCTCATGAATATTTTAACTATTGTTTCAAACTGACTTCAGCTGCATCTACAATTGACATGATCACACGGCAAGAGGAGTATTTGTTGATGGACATGGTCTGCAATTATCATTGGAGACTTGCCTTCAGCCAACCTCTGTTTTATTTGAACAGCGATGTTGACTTGGATGGTAGAGTACTTCTGTGTCTTCAAGAGATATGATACATACAAAATTTGCAGGGAACGACACTTTTTTTAATTTTCAGGTTTAGTAGCGCGAGTGGAAAGACCACAGTAATCTTGCTGGAAAAAGTTTAAATCATCACACAGAAATTAAAGAAAACAGGCAGAGATCAAAACAGAGAGATTGGCTTGTCAATGTCATGCAATAGTGTTCGTAAACTTAGCTTCAGGCATAACCGAAACTACACCAAAATTCAAGGAAAAAGACAGAACACTGCTATAAGATTGTTAGGATTGATGATCCAACAATACATTTTATCACAGACTTCAGACCTAATGCCATTACCAGGTTGTTGGTGGTGTGTTGTTCAACATTACAACCCACAACAGGCCTGTAGACTAAACACTGGGTCTGGAGGTCCTACACAATGGTAGATACAGAGATACACACCAGCTCTTGAAGACTATGCAACAATATGTTCTTATCCCAGGGGGCTGCATGTAGACCAAACAAGGGTTTCTGGCTCTACCAGAGATCTGTATATTTGTACTTCTGCATTTAGACATACAAAATGAGTTTCACAAAAGATAGTTATTATATATTCTTACGATTTGAAACTGTTCCATTTGGAATTTTTCAGCTGATTAAAGATTGGCACATTCTTACAATCAAAGCAATTAAAAACAATTTGAAACTGTTCCATTTGGAATTTTTCAGCTGATTAAAGATTGGCACATTTTTACAATCAAAGCAATTAAACACTTATCATTTTAGCAAAACCTGATTCAGGATATTTGACTTTTCAGTGTTCCATCAATTTAATTTTTAAACACACCTAATTGAAAAACTGCAACTTTGGATATTAAATAATTTGTCATTTTACTATCTGTACAAAGTCATGTTTTTAATCATGACCTTTTTTCCATTAGTCCTCGATATTCACTTAAGTCAAAGATATAGACAGAAAGCCAGCTTCTACCTGCTAACGTAAGCATGTATGTAAGACTGTATTTCACAATCTTTTCCAGTCAACTATCATCGTCCATGGAATCATTACTCTATCTCACCCAACACCTACAATGGGATATGGTTTAAGAGCAAAAACGACTCTCTCGAGGTCTTTTTGAATATATATAACAATACATATCTATGTTCATGGTTTAAGAGTAAAACGACTCTCTCGATGTCTTTTTGAATATATAACGATACATATCAATGTTCATGGTTTAAGAGCAAAAACGACTCTCTCAAAGTTCTTTTGAATATATAACGATACATATCTATGTTCATAAATTGTTTTAATTGTGTTTCTTTAAAATTGGTGTCAATGTAAGCTCTACTATCCTTCACAGAGCAAATTCCTACAAAAGAGAGACCATCTACAGAAGTAATTCACTGTCTTCTATCAAGTTTGTTTAGTAATACTGGCCGGTGATCCAACACACGTCTACATCCATCCTTCCAACACACGTCTACATCCATCCTTCCAACACACGTCTACATCCATCCTTCCAACACACGTCTACATCCATCCTTCCAACACACGTCTACATCCATCCTTCCAACACACGTCTACATCCATCCTTCCAACACACGTCTACATCCATCCTTCCAACACACGTCTACACCCATCCTTTTACCACACGTCTACATCCATCCTTCCAACACACGTCTACATCCATCCTTCCAACACACGTCTACACCCATCCTTTTACCACACGTCTACATCCATCCTTCCAACACACGTCTACATCCATCCTTCCAACACACGTCTACATCCATCCTTCCAACACGCGTCTACACCCATCCTTTTAACACGCGTCTACATCCATCCTTCCAACACACGTCTACATCCATCCTTCCAACACACGTCTACATCCATCCTTCCAACACACGTCTACATCCATCCTTCCAACACACGTCTACACCCATCCTTTTAACACACGTCTACATCCATCCTTCCAACACACGTCTACATCCATCCTTCCAACACACGTCTACATCCATCCTTCAAACACACGTCTACATCCATCCTTCCAACACACGTCTACACCCATCCTTTTAACACACGTCTACATCCATCCTTCCAACACACGTCTACATCCATCCTTCCAACACACGTCTACACCCATCCTTCCAACACACGTCTACATCCATCCTTCTAACACAGCTAGAAGCAAACAGAGACATTGCCGTACTCAACTCTCAGGACACCGATGTTTCCTCCAAGGAGCATCAGAGGAGATTGGAAGGAGTTAAAATACTTCACAATCAAGAACTCCCGTCCTACTCCAACAAGGGAAATCGGAACCTTCTCAAACAAGAGTAATAGAGAATTGCAAAGCTTCACAAGATGATGACATCCAGGCTATATACAACCAGGGGAATGGAGTCCTGAATTGGTGTTGGTTGAAACAGGGAGAGAGAAAGACACTTACATTTGATGCAATGCTTATCTGAAATTTTATTTTCATAGGTACTTTTAAAGATTACTCATTATTTTTAAGGTTATATAAAGAGGAACAACTATTCATTTCAAGAGAGAGACAGATGGACTAAGATGAAATACAACATTTAACAATCACAACAACAGGGATATCTATGCAGCAAAGTGCCTTGACATAGTAATAACTGAGGGTGTCACGATATACAAATGTATCTATGTAGGGATTAATTATTATTTGTGAATACACCATATGTGTCTGAGTATCGATTGTATTATTTGTGAATACACCATATGTGTCTGAGTATCGATTGTATTTATACGAACTGTATCGATACATCAATTTTGCAATATCAATCTAATTTCAATTAAAGTTGCTCTTGATATTGTTCAATTGAGACTTTTGTCTTCTTGATGTAGACATGTGACAATATCTCATTCAATTTACCTATTTCATTTCACAAATAATGTGTATTCAATCTTTTTCTTTTCTTAAGATAGCAGTGTTCTTCAGAAAGTGAGGGGGAGGGGGGGTGGTGGATTGTGTATCATGACACCCCAGTAAAAAGCTCTACATCTATCTACTCCCTCGGTTACATCAGTGCATGCCTGGGAAAGCTTTACTTCCTTCCCTCTGCAAGAATCACAGACACTGTAATAGTTGGACGTGATGTGAATCGAGAATTACCGGTACTGTATCCTGGATATCAAAGTAAAGAGAAGCTCCCGATCTCCAGACATTTACGGCTGATTCTGATAGAGAACCTACTTCCTTACTTCAAAGTCTGGCAGCTTCGCGTCCTTCTTCTCTGTTTGATGCATGCAAAGTATTTACTATGTTTCCAAGAATGGGGGTAATCACGGAAAAGAACCTATTTTGTAGATGTAAATACAGATATAATCACAAGGCATGCCTGCTTGGTAGACACTCTTCTGCCCACATGTTTCAATTTGAGGTCTCGTAATCAAAAGCTATTTTTCTTTGCTATAGAATAATATTTGATTTTAAGCAAGGTAGAATTTGTTAGCTTTTTATACCTTATTTGGAGAATCATTTGTTTCTGATCCCTTAATGGAGAAAATGTTTGGTCAAATACTTCATTCATTAACAGTTATTTTTTAAGTTAAATGCAAGAAATTTTAGAATAAAATTTCATTTTCCCCTCACCTCACAAAAGAGGAATAGATAACAAAATTTTAACTTCTATAATCCCCTACACACTAGGATAACAAAACAAACAGTTCATATGAAGCATCTACCAAATAAATATGTAGAACAATGAACAAGTCCTTAAGAAAAATTTCCTCCAATAGGCAAGTTAAAGACGGAATCTGATGTGTCAATAATGCAGCCTGAAGCTGTGGGAACATTGAACTATCTGTCGCAATCCTGGCCGAAATGTTTGAAAAACAACATCAACATGAACTTGACAAAAGCTCCCCAGTATATTTAATCAGGACCAAATGTTATTGGGACTAACTAATCTAATCAACCGCAGGCAAACATGGCCGTCAGTGAGTTGGCTTTCTCTGTGGTCCTGCCCCATTCCTTGAGATCAAACAAACACGTGTCCAGTCCATTCACTTACTTAGTCCACTGCTGACCGACACTGGTCATCACAGAATAAATTTATAGAAGGGTAATATGCTAACATTGTCCATGACTGTCTAATGCTCCTGTGGACACGAGGCCAAGTTTGAAATTTCCTTCATTTTTCCCATGGAGTGGTACAAGAGCAAGTGTTTTCTGGAACCTCTGTCTCAATAGTTACAGAATATTTCACCATCTGTCATATGAGGGCATTTAAGGACAGCAAGAAAAGTGTGTTATACCAACAATGCTTATGTTTACAAAGTTTTAACAATTTCATCAATTTTGATTTATTCAGCTTGATCAGTTCTCAGATTTCCTTTAGAAAATGGGGTCGAATGGGGATAACCCTTTTAGTGAATTAATGTCCAATAGCTATGATAAATATTTGTAAATTTGTTTGCCCTTATTCATTCTAACTGAGAAAGCATTGTTGATTTGGAGAATATTATTTGATACCGTCAAAACCATGTTCATTTCTTAATCACTAAAGTCATATTCAAGCTTTTATACTGAATCAAGTTAAAATTTAAAAACATTGTAGATGTCCTGATTTGTACTCTCAAAAAGCAACCAAAAAATGGAAATCTTTATCTTTAAAAACATGAAGCTTTCAAACAATAACACTTTAATATCTTTTTTCATATAGAAGCAAATTACCCCTTCATGATAAAATTAAGCTGTGCACCCCCAAGGTATCCACCCACCTTGTGGACACCCTGGTGTTGTTAGATTGCAGTCAGTCATCACAGATGAGCAGCAAGCAAACATCATATAAAACAGACAGCAATGTTTCACAATATTGTTTTCATAGGCAAACAGCATAACCACCAAGTGGCCTAATGATAGGAATGATGGTCCAGAACCACCAACCGGTGGATCATCAACTTCTCATTACCATAGGATATCAAGACCAAGTTCATGGTAAAACCACACTGCATGGGGAGTACAGCTAGCTTATACTACACAACTTTGACATACACTGTACTACAAATAACATCTAAAATTTAGCATCAGTAGACTGTTCAACAAACAACAACAGTGAATAACAAGTTACAACATTGATAAATATTGGTTTATTATGGTAACTAACTACTACAATGTGCTCTTGTGAGCAACTGAAAACAACTTTATATTACAAACAGGTAGAATGTGGACGGATTTTAATCTAAAATTGTTTATAGGGATTGTCATATTGAGGATTCCCCATCTTGTATTTCTGCATTAAGTGAAATGATAAAATGATTTTGTATAAATCGATTTAAAGTTAGTTTCATTCCATGTGCCTTTGATCACAACTACATTTTGGCAAGTTGCATATATTTTCAAAGACACGTCCCATCATTCCACCAACAGATGGCCGACTAGGAGATGCTAGCACTGATCAGAGTGGGCAAATAAAAACATGCACTATACATTTCAACGAATTCCTCTAGTGTTTTCTGAATGGTCTGACTCTACTCCTCAAATGATACCCCTAGAAAAATAAACTTGTAGCTTATTAAGAGCTTGACCAAAGCTGGATGACCATTGGTCAAACACATCAAAGAGTCTTGTGGACATCTGAGAATGATTGGCTGACCATTACAGGAGCGGTAGACCTGCTAGATTAGGATCAATGAAGCGAACATCAGCTCCGTCTCTTTATTGCAGGCTGTTGTCTAAACACAGCCAATTTGGGAGTGCTGTTATAAACAACGAGACTATGATGTTGAAATTTCTTATAAACAGAATTAACACTGCCTGTGAAGATAGTCTGTCCGGAGTCTAAACAGGGCAAGATTCTCAGTACTCGGACTCAGCCTGGTTTGATGTCCTGAAAATTCAAATCAAACCACAGTGGATACTGTGCTTTAACACTTGCATGTTTTCCATCCTGTTGATTTTATTTCCAGTAAGCCTTTGGTAGCTTCTTGTAAAGATCATGGGTACTTGAGATTAAGATAAAACTAATCTTACATATTTCTAAAACAGTAGTAATCAATATTTTCAGGATTATACTTGAAAAATTTATTCCTGAAAAGAGCCTTAATGCATAAACTCATTTCTAAATATCTTGCCAGCAAAAGATATGTTATAAAGACTTAAAGACAGTCTAGACTACAAGAATCACCAGCTGCCAGGAAGGAAATAACCCTGAAGCCAGTTTAAGCAAGCTGTTAATTTTTCCTCATTATATTTACAATATTTTCTCTAAAGTTTTAATGTGGCCCAGGGGGATGCTTGTTACAACACAGTGTCTTACACTGCAGAGTTGAAGACGTTAGCATGTGTTAGTTACAGAGCCAGGTGCACTGGGAAACCTTGCTTCACTGTCAGAGACGCAACTCAACTACCCCTCAAATCATGAAATTAAGGTAAACCTTTTAGCAAGACCTTCACAAGAGGTTAGGAGGCAACATGTTTACATTCATCTGAAAAAAAGGAGTTCAACATGCTTAACGTTTTTAACATTCATTGGAAATTGAAGTTCAAGGACTTCAATAAATACAACTGAACAGTTGTAAAATCTTGAAGAGCAATTTATGTGTGGTCATGACTTGATAAATTAAGACGTTTATAGAGCAATAAGAAGTGTGAACTTCGAAGTGCGAAATAAATAGCTTGAATGTCTAAAAAAATCTAACCCTTCCACTGCAATGTCTTCCAGTACAAATTGAACTATTTGCTAAAACCGCGCTACAAGTCTGAGGAAGGGACATATGTCCAACTGGGGGAGAAGATAGTCTACTTGACATCCACAGACGTACATTAGATAGTTCAGTTACAGTCAAGAGATATGTACACAGAGACCAAAGGCCACTTTTATTACGAGACGGGGCCAGACTGTCCAGAAGTTGTCATACACAGGCATTAATCTCATGTTAATCCTGGAATTTCTCAGGTGCTGCCCTCGTCTGGAGGATATTGACGAGTTATTGACAAGCACCTGCGGAGCCTGATATGACAGACTGACGTTCCATGATCTGCTGAATGATAAGAAGTTCCTCATTCATAAAGTTTTAACTTCTTCTCATGTAAATATGGAGACAACCTACTATTTAACATCACTGATAAGAGACTCAATGATTCATAAGTTCACTTCTTGCCATGATGATATCTGAAACGTCTCACCGTCCCATGCAAACACCAGAGACCTCTCACTATTTAACAACTGCTCGGTGTAATAAAAGTCTGACAATATCAGGATTACTATCTTCATGTTCTCTTTAAAAGATATCTCACAAGGAAGTGTCAAAACTTTGTAAACGATGCATTTGATTGAATTTATACCTTCAAGGCATTTTGATTTCTTTGATTACCATACTTGACAGTTTATTAGAACTCAATGTTGACAAGTAACAGTTATATTTCAAAAGACAAAATCATTAAATTTCTTAAAAACAGTGTCAGTTGACATCTGTTTAATGTTATTGAGGTCATTATAACATTGCAGCAAAAAGATCCTATTAAATATGTATATGTAAATTCAGCCCACCAAAGTGATCAAATATTAAGAAGCACAATATGACTTGCTAGGCATGCATTGTTGAAATAGCCAAAAAAGCGTGAAATAAGCATGTATATCCAGCTATTAACTTGTGACATGGACATATTGATTGGTCAGTGTGACATGTGATTGACAGGTGCAAATGTACCTTATTTCATATTGTCCTACCTGTAATTAACAAGCAGGAAAATGTCAACAGATGGTCAGCTGGTATTGACCCCCTCCCAACTTTGAATATAAGTATTTAATAGAAACATGTCGGTGGGATATAAAGATAAATTTGAATACAATAATAAGAGATATATCATTAAAGCAAGATTAAATTTCATAACCTCTAACACACTACTCATTATAATACATGTTTGTTAGCATGTATCTAATTTTTCAGGATGTTGTCATAAAAGTATCAACAACATATCACTTTTCATAACAAAATTTTAAAAACTTACAAAATGGTAATATAATAACTGTTGTTTTTGAATTTTGTATAATGATAGGCATTCTAAATCTCTAACCGCAACTATTAGTAAAATGTCCCAAGCCTGTCTTAGGAAAAAACTTTAAATTTTATTTTAATCATGGGATACTTTTATCATGACCAGTTTTAAAAACATTTTGTAAAAATGTTTCTGCATGAGTGTATAGAACATTGTAGAGGTTTTGAATGAATCCGAGAGCGAAAGTGTATGCGAGAGAATTGAAATAGAAATGGGAGATGACGAACATGTGTGTAGGGATGGATGGAGGGGGGGTGGGGGGGGTTAATACTGTGACAGTTGATGTGAAATGTGATGTGCGCTATTTACTATAAATTTGTTATGCATTTTATGTAACTCGTGTCTCGTAAGCCATATCGCTGGATGCTATGTTTTACTGGTTTATGTGGCAATATTATAGGAATAGCATGTGACACATGCATAAAACATTTTTCTTCTTCTTCTTCTTCTTCTGTATTCTCAAAATTTCAATCAACAGTTAAATATAATCCAGAAAACCTGTAAGATTAAGTACAAACCAGTCATGTCTGTTTCAGTCAATGAAGACCAAAGTCTCGAGGCTTATTCTGGTCTGTTGGTAGTACTTAACTGTCAATATCAGATCTTTCTTTAGTGCTCTTGGTCAGTGATCACACTGGAGGCAAATAGTCAACAGTATTTCATCTTCAGAGTAATTATCTTTTCTATTTCAGTTTTTTGTATTATCAAAGAAATCTGTTAATACAATCATCCTGAAACGAGACACAATAAGCTACAATTCAGTTTTCTGAACCCGAATAACACTTCTATAAATTCAGTAGATTATTTGTAAGGGATAGCCGTAATCACTACTGATTTAAAACAGCCATTCATATCCACAGATCTAAACATCTTTTACAAGACTGAACCAATAGACAGCAAATGACAGGTACATCAAAATCATCAAGTCAAAAGACAATACCCTTCCCTTCATAAATAATGTTGACCCATTCGTAGAATACAGTTTAGTCTCTGAAATCAATTATTAGCAAAACATCTGAAATTTATTAAGAACAGTTAAAAACAGGAGGCTTTTGAGATTTCTTCAAGCAAGCCCTTGACTCTTCTTCCTTAGGAATTTATTTTATTTTAGGGTTTAGATGATAGATTAACCGATTTGTATCTTATGACATAAAGAATGCCAAATCTGGTAGGAATTAATTCCTCTATTAGACACTATGAAGCAGAGGTCTGGGACATAACTCTTAGAGAGATGCAAGGTTTGCTGTCTGTTCCTATATCAAGTCCCGTCTGTCACTGGACTAATTACGGATCTCAGAGGTGGAGGATGAGTTAAGAGATGGCATTACAAGGGTGCTTATCACTCCGGCATGGACTGACTGGCCGTGGCTACTGGACTTGTATACTGATGGGAGGCAGATGACCATTTACCTTCTTCTGCTTGGCAATAGGAGTGGCATAGGCACAACCTTAACCGTTCTTCTGCTTGGCAATAGGAGTGGCATAGGCACAACCTTAAGCCTTCTTCTGCTTAGCAATAGGAGTCGCATAGGCTCAACCTTAACCCTTCTTCTGCTTAGCAATAGGAGTGGCATAGGCTCAACCTTAACCCTTCTTCTGCTGGGCACCATGAGTGGCATAGACTCTACCTTAACCCTCCATCCGCTGCAATTCACCTTTATTTTGTATTCAGAAGGACTGGAGCATTGGGCTGCCTATTAATACTTCAATTACAGAGAACAAGAGTGGACAAAGGTTGATTGGTAACCCTTTATGTAACCCAACTGACAACCACTTAATTTCTTAACATTATCTCACACCTCTGGTACCTGAATGCGTGTGCACACAAGGTTCTCATCAAACCGATCATCCCCTCAATGCATCCAGACATAAGGTATGTTGTCACAGCTGTGCTGGACTTTACACCTGACCATTTGCCAGCCTTATCTCCAACAGAAGACTGGTCCTGATTCACTTGACCATTGGTCAGTCTTATCTCTAGTAGAATATACAGGTCCTGATGCTATCAAAAAGCTGCATCAGTTTGACCTATCACCAAGATGGACCCAGACAGTTAGGACGGATGGTCAGTGGACGGAAGTTTGCCCAGCCGTTAAATGGAAAGTTTAATTAATGGTCAGCTTGCTTGGGTCAGTCCACTAGAAGCGGAGGATGACCGATTGTTTATGAGGCGGAGAGGTGTAAAAGTGCAGTAAAGATCAGAACCACATGCATCTGCTACAAGATGTTCAAAGTACTCATCAAGCCAATCATGAAAATGTTCAATGATTCCACCAAAGCATCATGGGAGCCAATTTGAGAAGCAGTTTGACAAATTTAAAGTCCTCTGGAATTTTCAAAAGATTCATTGAAGATAGGCATGATAAGAATCTTGAATGTCATAAAACTGGATAACAGGCAACTGTTTCTCATGTAGAGTACAGTGTGCTGGCATCAGATGCATGTACATCAAACACTTCCACACAGAGAGTCCTTGATTGAACAGAATTCCAATTATCTTAACAAGACCACACACTGCAGTGTCTTGGGTCTGCTTTCACTCTTTTATCTATATTTTTTCTGTTTAGATTAATTCATTTCAATAAATTCTTAATAATGTAATATATCTAACAATCTTCTGAACTCTTCAGATAAAACTTTCTAACACAAGGTTTCAAAAAGCTTTATCAAATTAAATATTCATCTAATCATCAAATAAAACACACATGATAAAACTGATCTCACATTAAAAGATATTGAAATTGACCTAACATCCTTGTTACAATTCAAATACAATCTATGATACACACGAAATGCCGACTACCTGGCACAACATCTCCTACTTAGCTGGAGCTGTAATATGAAATAACATTCCCCACTTTGAGTGCTTGTCCATAATCATCCTAGCTTTCAGATTACATCAAAGTTAGGAGGACATTACATTTGACACACACATTAAGCTGTTCCAGCCGCGGGGTTGGGTTTCCAGTTGTGCCAGGACTGCCACCTCTCTTCCAGCACTCAAAGACAACGTACAGAGTACACTGGATACAGTACCAGGAACACATCTCTTGGTGAGCTGCCATCAGCACTAATGCTGAATGACATATGAATGTAAGTCCCCATCTCAGGTGGCAACAATCCAGGTCAACAGTTATCTGCCCTTGTTATTACTGGTAGAGAGTAAAGGTAACGACGGGTCATAACACTTGTGTGTCATTCCTTTGAGAAACAGAATGTTGCAGATAAAATGGAATGTGTTTCTGGTGATTCACCAGAACGTTGGGCATCACTGCCCTTCTTATGCATGTTATTCCATCTATTTCCATGTGATGTCCATGTGTACTTTACTTGCACCATGGTCGGAGGTGTCCACACATTGTTAAGTAACGATCACTTATATAGTATGCGACCTACACGTTATTCTTGACAATGTTCAACTAATCATCTTTAGGTCAAAAACATTAAATTCATTAATGATTTGAGACATTCAAATATCTAAGACATCCCTCAAAATATTTTTGACTTTCTGCCAGGGTTGCACAAATTGTTAAGCAGCATTTTCATAAGCAATCATTGGATACCCCTAACCCTTATCACTGAGTAAGACTTATTCAAGCAATATTCAAACTTGTGTTTTAAAGCCAGACCTTATCTCCAACTAGAGGGTGAACAAGCGAAAGAATCTTTGTAACATTGACAACTACGTAAAGCTTGTAAAGTCAGTGTTTTCAAGATAAGTCTTACATCATACTTGAGGTGTATTAACAATTATTACCCGTATGGTTATTCATAAGCGGTGACATATTTTCGATATGAGCACATGTGCACATATCACTTTTGCCATCAACGATTGTTTCAGCGCGAGTTACCGTATTACCTCGTCTGTGACGTCATAAAAGAATTGTTCGTGACGTCACTGTAGCGGGCCGCCGGAAAGAAAGCAGGTTGCATTCCGTGTGTTTAAAATGAAATAGAATTGGTAATAAAGAAATTATAACCCTCGGAAGTGTGTCATATGACTTTTACGAAACTCGTGCGAATTTGTGTATAACCCTCGCTCTCGCTCGGGTAATACAAAAATTCACACTCGTTTCGTAAAAGTCATATGACACACTTCCTCGGGTAATAATCTCTATATATCACAGATGAATCTCTGTAACATTGACAAACAGGGCCTGATTTTCTGTGACAAGTCCGTGCCAAGAATTTGGAGTTGCTATGATCTCTGAAACCCAGAGTGGTAGATGTAACAATGTCGACATTGCACCCATACCACATCAGAGTGGTCTCCCCTTGATTGAGTCCGATGGCGCTATTAGATTTGAAAGCTTATGCCATGCTGCCATTGGGAGGTCTGCATGGTTGGCATAACAACAGCACATCAAAGTCATCATGGCTAGTTTGAGACAAGGCCACAAAGTTGATCTACAGCCAACTCCTGCAGAGACAGTGTAAGAACATATAACACTACCTTATCTGATGAAGTTGTTCTGGAATTAAAGATGAATAAAGTTGCATTTCATAAGCTTTTTCAGGACTTATCTGATGAAGTTGTTCTGGAACTAAATATGAATAAGTTTTCATTTCATAAGCTTATTCAGGATTTATCTGATGAATATAATTATTTAAATAAATCAGCAAGGAATGTATCCTTTGTGTCAATGATGGTATAGATGGTGAAGCTTTTTGATACATCGATTTGGTTGCAAACTGAGGTTTCAAGATTCGGCCCATTGGTATATACCTTGGTTGACATTTTTTGCAACAAAATTAAATATGTAAACAATATTGTGATATTCACGTTCATAGACATCTGATCCTTGATGAGATATTTCAAATTGGGCCCACTGTCCTACCCAAAACTAACAAAATTAAAATGGAGAAAACATTTTTTTAAATCTAGTTCACTGACATTTGCTCCTAGTGCCAATCGGTTGGAGGTTAAATCAGATGGAACATTAAGAGTTAAAAAAGAATTCATATTTCAAAGTTCTAAATAAAACTTCAACTAGTGGCATTACCCTATACAAAGACTTAAATGGAGAAAACATTTTGTTTGTCAAGTTTGATGAGATTTATTTGATTCCATGGTTATGAGGTTAAGTCAGGTGACCTCCGAGTGCCACTGCTAACTACTGGAGAGCTTCTTGGACCAAATGGGCAAACCTCTGATTGATGACTGCCTAGATGCCTCTGTTAAAGAGGAAATTAGATATTTAGGTCAAATGTTATTGGTCTGCAGAGAAAACACTTCAATTCTCATTTGTCTTTGGAAGTGTCTACATCTCGTTATAAATACAGACTTTATTCCACCTTTTTATGAACGCGGAAACATTCTGAAGATGCACAGAAGGTTGAAAGTTGTGTTATTTCATTCCACAGACTGCATTGAGGCTGAATTTAAATACAAGTTAAATGTGAAAAAACTTTTGTATGTTTTCCTATCACTTTCTTTAAGAAATTTATTTGGGATATGAAGAGTTTAACTGTGAGTGATTGAAGTCCACCGATTGCATGACGTTGAACTTTATCATCCATAACCCCCATGACAAGTCTAAACATTTCTGATCATAATTCATTTTCTTTCCAGGTTACATGCTTTTTTGGTGGTCACTAATTCAATCACCATTTTTAAGTGTCAATATCCAAATGGCAGGTTTGAAGGGAAAAAGTGCCTGTAATCAACTCAAGAACCATGTTTTAAATTACATCTCGAGCCATAAATCATCTTAATCTTCAGGAAACTGCCTGCATTAATCACTGGCGGAGAGAGCTCCACACTTTAACCATATGTTTCCCTAGCACTTCGACAAGGTGGAACAGGAGCTCCATAAAACGGAATCATCACTTCCCTTATGTTAGATATCAAGACCAATCTTAAATCAATCAAGATAGGCAACAATAAGGTGGATATATAAATACACAAATCAAGCACTGTTCCTCACCAAAGCTTGCTCAAGGTGCCATCTACATATCATTAGTATAAGTTCTTCAGAACAACTTCCAGACCTCGGAGTTCAAGACCTTCATTACTGTACAGAGGTTTTTTTATCATACAGGTTGGGAAAAAAAATTCATAGAAGTGAGTATTAATATACCCCTGAATACATCAATATCACGACCATTGGCTTCTGATTTATAATCCATTTCTATGAACTTCCCGACTTCCCCTTATACTTGAAATAAACATCTTAATGACACTGAATATGAGCATGTTCTTAATGTTACATCCTACAAAAACGAAAGCCAACTGACACCTCTGCTAGGTAATCCACAGGTAAAAGAACTTCTTACATCACTTTGTGAACAATACCGAACCAGCACAGCTCGTTAGTAATTAGGGGTGCCAGCTAATTAGGCCGAAGCACAAGCAGATAATCATGCAAGCTGGTAGTTTGGAAGCACCTGGACTGAATAATGGCAGCATGCTTGTGGCAAGATAAGATATGTATTAGCTCGTGTTGGATATGCTGCTAGCTGGGTAATCAGTAGTCTGTAGGCCAGGACCCTGAAATAAGTTAGAAGCTTAAGCAAGTCTATAAAAAGACTTGAGAGCTTTATTTTAGGCCGAATATGAAGTAATTTCAGTCTCCTTTTCATTTCATTTAACATTTTTTTAAAATTTGGATTAACTGATGCATTTTTCATTTCAGAGTCAAATTGTTAGACTGGGTATTCAGGGAACAGAATAAATTAGTCTTATACCGGTCAACATCTTGTGTATTTGCATTTCAATTTTTGACAATTGTTCTTTAGAACCCTCAGACTTTATTTCAACGTTAAAGTCACACAAGCATGAACATATCCTCTTGAAAACATGAATCTCCACTTCTCTGATGCTCTTTCAAACATTAAACAAGAACAATTTTAATGAATGAATTTTTCAGCAACTGAAAGGGTTTTTCAAAAATAAAATTATATTTTAAGCAATTTATAAAATTTTCTTGAAAGGAATGTCATAATATTTTGACAAATTAACAGCTTACTGAAAATAAATCTCTTAACTCAAAAGCAAATAGCAAAATTGACATGGTTCAGGTTTGACAAAGACTCCTCATTACATATGCCGAGATTGATCAGTGACTTCTTCATGTACACTTAGCTGTAAAGTAATTTGATTTATTTTCATTTGCCATATACAAATGTGCAGGTCTCAATATTCTTTTATGAAATGTTCAGAGAATAATTATGAGGTTTAAAAAAAATCCTCATTGCCCTTGTCTGTTCACAATAGATTCAAAGAACTAGTTCAGCATCTGTGAGTGGGTCTGGGGTGTGGGAGCCTCTGTAACCGATCCCCTTTGTGTGGACGAGCGTTGGGTAATGTTATTCTAGTGATGATTCTCGACTAATCTCTTGATTTATAGTTCTACTGCACCTCCTATCAGACACCTCGTGTTGAGGCTTCAACTTCAGTGTTATTCATCTTCTGGCTTTAATCTGATATTTCATTATCTTCATCAAATTAAAAATTAGATCATGAGGATATTGATTGTTTTAATTATTATTAATTGATTCTTTCCCGATACTTGATATGTTTTACCTTTCCAAATTGTTCAATGAATGATGTTGGTACAAAGATTCTTTGTCTGCTGTTAGTTATTTGAGAATGTTATTAATTGATATTATTGGAAGTTTTCAAATGGTTGGAAATGAGTTTACTTAGGGAAATGCCTGGAGCAAACTCTGTGAGGAAAGGATATCTTTCGCAGAACTTATCTTTCATTGAGCTGGGACCATTAAAAAACTTGCCCTCTTAAGTACTGATCCCAAACTGAGTATAGAAACGATATGTATTCCCACAACTTGGTTACTGATTCGAAACTGAGTACAGAACAGAGATGTATTCCCACAACTATAGAAAAGTTCCAATTGTCATGCTCCTGAAGATTTTGATCCACATCTTTAACCAGATTATTCTCACAACTGTTGAGCGAGCTTCTTGAGATTCAAAGTAGTACAACAATCCCTAATGAACAATTTCCGAGCCCAATCGTCCACTTGTATCGAGTTTCTGAGACTGACTACCATCAGCGAGTGCTTGGCTTGCTGGTCTGAACTGACTAATAATGATACACAAAGACACTCATTCTCTCATACTAGCCTACACCAAAATATAGTCTATTAAGTATTTTCATTTCAAATAATACAATGCTTTCCTTCATGTTCATTTCTTGGTTTTGCTCTTCATGTTGGCAGTCTAGAGCTGTTGGACCTTGACTCCAATTAATGCAGAGTCATAGAGGACTGGGGCTTAACACCGTTTTCAAGAGTATTTCACTTATACCACGACCGCAAGTTTTATTGAAAGGAAAAGGGGGCACTGCAAGACCATTGTGGCTATGCATTGCAGTGAAACCTACGAGAATCGACTGGAACTGGGGAACCATGGGTACTACTGCACTGAACTTCAGTGTAACATTGCATCCAAACCTTACTGCTTGTAGAACAGTTCTCTACTGTAGACAAAGTTACCAAGCCCCTGACAGGATTTGAACCACAGACCTCTTAATGCAATCATTGACACGGACTAAGACCTACAGTCACTGTTAAGGAAGTACTTTGTAACAGCAAGATAATTTTACAATCATACGCAAAGCCTGAAGTTACAAACTCCTTGAGGAAACATGGATGATAAAATTATTACACCATTCCCACCAGCAGGTTTCTGTGAGAACTCTTTATGAAGCTGTCCCCAGCCACTTACTTCTCTTGTAGAATATGGCCCTTGTGCATGCGGATATAATCACTAGCTAATGTCACCATTCAAAGGTTAATTTTCTTCGTTAACTAGTTCCTGTTTCAACAATATTGTTACATTACAATGCTTTAACCACTCTTGGTGGCCTATATAGATTACAACCATTTCACTGATTGCATCAACACTTGAACCTACCAGTAGTGTCAAGACATGGAACAATGCTGAATGAAAACTAGCTGGGAAATCGGGCATAAATGGTATCCAAACTTACTTCCTTAAAAGTTCCTCTCTGCCAGCATTGAGAAAAAATTGTGAATGGAATATTTTTTCAAAATGTTTACATAAACCAAGACACAAATGTTTATTGAGTTTTTAATCCCTTTGCCTCCATTAAGACATCAACTTGACTGGCAGTGATATTTACAACTACACTCAAGTTTGCTTGCTTGTTTACATCACAGAAAGAAAACTTGTCAAAACAAAAAAACCCCACATAAATAGCTTCACCACAAAATCAATACTCTGTAATACCATCTTGAAAACATGAAAGAAAAGTAGACAAAAAGATAATGAAATGGGTATTTTGAGAAAGTAATTCACTTTCAAAGAAACATGTTCTATGTCTGAAATTGCTTCTACGAAGGAATGCATAAAGACATCCATTTTAAAACAAATGAAAAACATAAGGAAAAAGACTTTGCACAAATTTGTTGTAACAAGATCAAATGTTGAACAATCCCATTTTCAAACATCCATGCAATTATTTCTCTTAGCTCTGTGGCTAACCATCAAATAATTGCCAGTTGCACCTATAAAAACACTCGTCCTTCAAACATCTGGTCGAGCAACAACATAATTTGTTATGTTTCTTGTTTTTTTTCTATTTCTGCCTCAGACAGATAGGAGAAGAAAAATGTCTGATGTGGACAGGTTTTGAATGTAAACATTTGGATGTGGAAATTATTATAGGAAGAATTTCAGGAATACAGTTAGAGAATAATATACAAGGCTATACAATACACAACATGTACAGGGGTCATAAGACAAGTTGGACTTGTACAAACTCTTGTACAGGATACAAGGTTAAGATGAGCTTTCCAAGAGCTGTCCAATATGTCCAGGAAACCTATCAACTCTAGAGAAGTGAGGGTCTGTATTTCACATGCTCTAAATCAAAGATTTGTGAGACTCATTTATATTATTTAAATTTCAATCTTAAAGAGCAAACTTTGGAACCAATCCATGTTCAGGTAAGATATGATAAGATACAAAGTGTTTGGTGTTTGATGTGATATAGGGGAATATCCTGTTTTTGGGAAGCATTAGTATATTGTTTTACAAAGATGACGGAGCAGAATAAAGGGTGACACTGTATTTATAAACATGTATTGTGACTAGGAGGAAAAGTTTCCTGCAGTCCATACCACAGAAATTACCTCGAATTGTTGACATGATTATGCTATAACCAACAAATTGGCAAGAAAGAGTTGTAATTCATTGTCATAAAAAATGGTTTACATTTGTTTCTAAGCCTGAACATACTAAAGGAGACATGATGAGAAGAGAATTCTCCATCAAACAGGAACAAATACAAACTTGCACAACAACCAAGCCCTTTAATACATAAAGAACATGCACTAATGGGACAACGATAGTATCAAGTCCTACGCCCTCCTTCTCAATAACCCCCCCTGCCCCCCCAATATACATACATCAGGGTATGAGAGATCATGATTCTTTCAAAGGCCACAACAGACTAACAGCAGCTTCATCACCACTGGTAGGTACATCAACAGGTGCTTGTCACCAGTGGTAAGTACATCTTGGAAACAACAACCCACTTAGTGCTCTGTCATCTCTACATCCTGGTCTATTCATGTCCAGACACCAACATTTCAAACTCTTTGTCAACCAGTCAGATTGTTGAAATGATAGCGGTCAATAATGTCATCTTTTTTGTCCCAGATCTTGCTAAAAGCTCTGTCAATCAGATGAGTGAAAGGCTTGACTCAAGCTCCTAATGTAGATCTTTCATAGCTCAATAAGACCGGGTCAGGCACAGACACTGCCTATCATTCATAAACACACTTAGGAAATTAGCTTCTCAATCTAAGAAATTGACATCAATAGGTCTGACATCTGTCATCAAAGATAAAGAATAACAATTGAGTCTTGGTGGAAAAACAGTAAAAAGCTTATCCTCATCTATGTGTTTATTTTACATAAAAAGAAAAACATACTCAAAACCTGAGAAAAGATGTCAAAATAAACATTGTTTGTACTATTTATACTACCATAATCCTAATGAATACAGAACACTTTGAAGATGTAGGAATCGGCAGGCTGTAAATGTAAGATAACATTCCAGTATTTTAATAGTGAAATCAAAAGGGGTCCAATTCAAAACACAACAAATTCAGACCTCAAACATGTATAACACTGTCCCTCAAAAAAAGCTTCAATTTACTAACCATTAAATTGCAAAATGTGTGCTAATTTTCAAGTTTCACATAATTTAAGAATTTGCATGGCAAATCAAGAACAGTTATGTAAATCACAAACATTTCCTGTACTGTACATTACTGTAATGAAACTATTCTGGTACTAATTATTACATTTCCTCATCAAAGCTTGAGACCGCTGTATAAATGATAGGATCAGCACCTCGTCTATAACCAACACAGGACACGCTGCACCCAGTCCAACCAGCCAGCTATTAGCTGGAAACATCTCAGTTAGATTGGCCTGGATGATTATCATTACACATTGGAACACCTGGCTTTATCAACACCACTTAGCATCCCGGGGATTAAATGGCTTCTAAGCATCTTGGTACATATTTTTTTTCTGACATGCTGCTAGTTTGCACTTCTGAGATTCAATTACGACAAGATATGTAATTGATAGAATATTTATCTTATGAATATGTTTTTAACTGGTATGGATAGTGCACAATGGAACACCTGGGTTAATCTTTGTACAAAGAATCACGTGGATTGACTTGCTTCTGGTTTCTCATTACCAGTTAATGTCGCAAAGTATATGCAATCTGTCATTTATTTATGATGTTTCTAATCAGTATATGAGATTATGCTGATATGCATTTGATAATTGTCTCAGATCATATTCATCTCTTTTATTGACAAGATAAGAATTTCATATTTGAAATTATTGTAAACAGATGTCAAACAATATCCTCATATGCTTAAGTCTTAAGACTTCACTGGAATATGCCCAAACAACATGACATGCATCAGATGAACAAGATTAATTAGGAAAATAAGAGAAGAAATCTTTCTAATTAATTAGCCTTATTTTCAAGTGAACATATTATAATTAAGTCTCAACATGTGGCCACCTAAACCTAAATCTATTACCGAATTTCATTGAAAAGACAGCCCTGACATGTATCTGTTTTCTGATTGCCTTAAGGTCAGGCTTTCTATTCAAGACTCAGCTTAAATTACTGATTTTCCACTTTCAATATTTTGTACATCATACAATAACACAGTAATAGAACCAAGACAAACAGACCTTAGTGAGGAATTAATCTATTTTTATTTAATTTAACACAAACATAGACCATGTAACTTATCATTTTTCTGGTGAGAGAAAGATATACTTTATTGATGAGTAGGGTAGGATCAACTGGTCATCTTTTCACCTTGCTCCTGCTAAAGACCTTTTCCCGAAATTAATCGTGACCCCAGCAATTGGAGATCCCCAGCTCATTTTGAGGACGTACGGTAACTGAACCTCAGGGTGATACTCCTCTCTACTAAAGCACCTGATACTCACCGGCAGATTCCGAGCCCTAATCCAATTTGCTCTGTCTAGCCAAACTGATTGGTTGCAGATCATATCACTTGACAGGATTAGGGGATTAACTCTGATGGGGATATTGAGCCAATCTGTCTGGATTGAAGCCCGATAACTTGCACAGACATCTGAAGCAGGTTGTGTATCACACTTGATTTGACTGCATTGAAGTTCGATAGCCTATATACACATCACGATTATCTAGCAGACTCATTTAGACCTTGTTTGTTATGTTTGAAGTATAGCAACTGGTGTATACCTCTGAATCAGTATTTGAGTCTTGATTTGACTGCATGGAAGGTTGATCAACTACAAAGAAATCTTGTAACAGCTTCTAAAGGTTACTTCAGTTTCACCTATCAATTTGTTGTGACATATGTTGTTCAATCAAGATCTTGACAACTTCTATTATATTCACCAGTGATTTTATAATAAAAAATCTTTGCTTGATGGTTTGATAAGAGCTCGATTATAACTTTCCTTCTCTTGTTCTCGGAGAAAAGGTACACTAAGACACCTTGTGACAATTAGTTAGGTGACTAGTGTTTTACTTATTCACATCTTGTGACTTAGTTTGTTCTGCAACGATCTTCATAACTTAAGTTCTAATACATAAGCAAGTGAATTTGTTATAAAGCTCTCATTGCTTGATTGTTGCCATACTGTGAGGTTGTGAGTTTGCATCAAGGTAATGCGCCTGAGACTCACAATGATTTACACATTGTTCGCAAATTTGAATTTGATAAAGCTCCAGCATAACTTTCCTTCTCTTGGCCCAAAAGACGAGGGACCCACAAAGCAACAGGATCAGAGTAAGGAGGCAGGGCAGATTAAAGGACTTGTATTCCTGATACATGTTACCCGAGACTTTGTTATACTCGTGTGTCCATTCACTGACTTGATTCTCTGTATGAACATGATAGGTATTAGCTTCCTGTTGACAGTGTCGACCACTCCGTGAGTGAATACTGGAGGACTCTTCCCCATGTGGTTTCTGTTTGTTCAGTCTCATGGTATGTGTGGGGTATACACTGTATTAAATCTGCATCAGTCTCCGGGTCCAGCTTGGGTCTACTTTCACAAACTAGTAGCATAACAGTTTGCCAACATCTGGCTGTCAAAATAAAGATTAGACAGAGAATCTTACTAACTAAAGATAAAGAAGGGAATTACAGTTTAAACTACAAATGAACTTCATAATTAGAGAATTTTTGTACTTAAGGCATTATCTGAATACATTTGTAAAGATCACAAAGCAGGGTCATTTTTAAGGTTTTCAAGAGACCATACACAATTTGATTATAGATAATATCCATAAAGCAGAATCTCAGTGAAGGTGTCACAAGAAAACTCTAATGATTTGTGTTCATTACAAGAACTGAACTCTTTCTGATGCCTATCAGAGAGAAGCTTTAAAAAGGAGCCAAGCTTGGAACACCTGTATATGTATCAAAATAAGATATAGATGTTGAACAAATGTAATGTTGTTGTTATTGGGATCAGACTAACAGAATGACGAATGTATGTCCCTTGCTTATTCGAACAAGCTCCTGGTGGTTGAGTTGGTAATCTTTTTGTATGGTTAGTGCTGGCCACACTATGAGGGTGTGAGTTTGAAACCTGCAAAGTAATGCGCCTAAAACTCTATGATTTACACATTGTTATATTCTATGACTTGTAACACCAGTATGAAGACAATATCACACTGAGTGAATAGTCACGTGTCGTGAAATAATGTTACAAATCTCTTATTAGTTTTAGAACTGCTGTGTTTGAACGCAGTGGTACACATAAACTTTTCAGGTTTAACCATGTGGCATGAATTTGAGGCAAGTTAAAAACTTCCAAACTAACACACTTTAATCATGCATCTTGAGAGGCACAAGGTCTTCCTTTAAACTACATGGTTCTTAACGGTTTCAAGGCATCTAAAATGTGCAAACTTTTACCATTGTTGAAATTTAAGAGCTCCTGCATTTTAAGGTAATATTGGACAGACGAGCTAGTAATGGCTGGGACCACCCACATGTTGTGAAATGCTTGGCATGGAAAATATGATAAAATGTGTTCCAAATTGCTCCGAAATATTTTTTCCTAAACACCTTTATACACCCACAATCATAGGATAAGGTGATCTTGACAGGACAAAAATCCACACAAACTGACCTCACTGATAACAGAGATTTTTTGGACGAACCTTTTGCAATTTTCTTGAAATAACCACAAGAGTTTTTAATTCACAAATAAAAATGAAGGTAAATAAATTGATTGGAACAGTTTGAATGAATATAAACAACTTATCTTTGATACAATAAAAACTCAATCTAAATTCTGAAATAGCATCCAACACCTAAACACAAAAGTGTCTACTCAAAAGATTATTCTTTTAATAATCCAAAGTATGAACTAAGTATCAGGAGAGCATTAAAGAAGAATGTCAGTGTATGAAAAGCCCAAATTTCCTTGGACTAAAGTAACTTTGTACTTGTCTACATAGTCCCAGTAATTAGGAGTGTTATGTGGAGTGTAGTCCTGCTTCATGACTGTGTATTTAAATAAAAGCATCTAATACAGTCTAGGTCCACATTAAGCAAATATGAAATTAGGAGCCCAAAGAAAAGAATATGTAGATGAAGGAACAGTCAATTATTAAAATATTTCATAGACTAAATTTTAGTCTAGTGGAGTGGACCACCTGGTTATTGTAACAGCGTTATTCTGAAACCAGACACCTGCCAATAGACCTACATATAGCCCCTGAAATACAGCTTTGTCAGTTATTTAAAAAGAAATTTGGTATAATATATAATCAAAAGCAATCTTAAACAAAACTTAATGTTTTGCTCTAGGTTTTGGAAGATCGATACCTGCCCAGTCTACCTGAAGTCTTACATACATGCAGTCTCTGTAAACTTTTCATGCTTACTCTTTTATCAATTTGATCAACGACTTTTTAGTTGATGCATGATACACAATCTTTGGCATTAGTGGTGATTGTTAATGTCTGAGGTTGTATATGACCAGTCTTGTTGACCTCTGTATAGGTAATGTATTACATATCCACCATGGCATGTTTTATGTTATACTTTCGAGCAGTACACATACGAACTAAAAGCTTGTTAACCATTCCATATCTTTGAATAAATATCATTAAACCAGATATAAATTATAAAAATTTCATTTCAAATCGAACAAAAGAGCCCCTATGAATTTCAAAATCCCAAAGCTGAAACAATATTTTCTGTACTTTAGTGAGCTTCTTTAACTTTTTTCTGGTTATGCTCTGAAACTATCTTTATGTTCGTATTAAATACATTTTACGTCAACGCCTTTGTTTTCTTGGTATTTTTCAACTTTCAGACCAAGCATACAGACATCCAACATTCCGAGTTCAAATGGCTCACCCTGCCTTTATGACAACAAGACACTCCTGTGGTACAAGAACTTCATAGAATAAATACATGTCAACCGTCAATCTTTTTAGTGCTCCCACAACAAAAATTATTGTGTGAATCATTTTGAAGTTGCATACATAAGAAAAGGGAGATTTGTCAACTTCTTACTGTCAAACGTCATGTAATTTCACAATAGAGGCGTTCCTGATACCCATCAAATCCTTTTCTCCCATGTATCACATGGGTAAAGCAAGACTTGATCAGATCATACTCTCCCCAATAGTACAAGGTTCCATTAATGTAAAAAGCAATATATAAACATTTTCAGCAACTAAGTGAGAATGAAGAGAGGCAGATAACTGGAGATAAGGATCAGAGAGAGATTTGTGGCCAATGCTGATTACAATCTGGCGAGCAACTGGCCGAGCAATAAAGATTAAGGTTGTCATCAATTTGTCAGGGTTCAGCACCAGTGGGCAACATTCAGCACTGGAGCAGGCTGCAGGTTTATCAGAAACTCTAGCCAATAGTTTCCATATCAGCCCTGCTCATGTTACTCACACTGCTTGAGTTGATTCCCTCCCTCACTCATAAATCTACAGGATTCTGATCCAAGATAGCATGCCTTCTTTGTCATAAAACATGTCTTCTGTTACAACTACTACAAACAAAGAGCAACAGTAACAAAAGGGAGCTTTTCAGCAAATGCAGTGATGGACTTCACCGGAAGGGGCCAATTGGCCCTTAACTTTTGAAAGCAAGTGAGAGATATTCCCAATATTAGATCTCCCTGGTTACTATTGAACACAAAGCTATGTCAAAGTTACTGAAATTGATACTTTTCTCTGGTTTTTATTCGAAACTTATTTTCAGCAAAGATAACGGTGATGGCATGAAGGGAAAGACCGAAGGTAGTAATGAGAGATATGTGACCTCTGGAACAGGTGCTTGTTTGGTCATCAAGCAGGTTTACATCTGATAGTACTGACAGTAAACAGGACAGGTTGTCATATATAACTAAAAGAAATACTTTATGTAATCACAGTTGACATTTGTTTTAGTTAAAGACATGCTTCTAGTTTAGACATTTACCACACAAAGACAAAAGTAGTACAATGAAATGAGGAAATAAGGGAGACAGAGAGAGGAATGAAATGAATCCAGCGACGTTGGCTTCAAGAACTGGGAGGAACGTTCCTCTTTCTGCCATAAACCAGGCTTTTTCTGTGAGAATTTACACCAAACAGAGCAATCTTGGACATGTTCACCAATAAAATCTTCTAGAATCAGTATTGGGATCAAGATAACGTGCCTCTCCATGCCACTGACGGGCTACAAAGAGAGAAATACACTCTACACAGATAGAGAATCTCATTACATGCTTTAACACAGATAAAAGTCGCCTGTAAACATGGAATTTGAGAGATTGGCCCTTTTTGCTTCTCATAACTGCTCCTAAACAAAGAAAACAGAGCACGAGTGAGATATTTTGGTGTGCCACGGTCAACAAATTTGTACTTGTATGGGGGCAATTCATTTGGAAATATTTACGCTGGTAAACAGTTTACTCATTAATTCTTATAACTCGTAACTTTATGAGAATTTCTAAATTAAAAACTCAAGATCATCATTCAGTGTAAGTTACTTGTCTTGAAATTAAGACACATTAACATGAAACTGGAAGATAGTTGTGACTTATATCAAAAGATGAATGTGTTCTCAGACTTTTGGCTACTAGCAAATTGGTTTGATTTTGAAATAAAGAATCTCTCACCAATATATGTCTTTTTAGTTAATAATAATAATCAGAATTTATTATTGATCTCACTTTTTCCTTCAACTTGATGGAGTTTATTCCAAACTCACAGACTAATATATCCTAAAACCAATCATCGATGACTTTACTTTAGACCACAGCAGTAAGTCTATCAAAATGTATTTAGTTGATGAAGATTTATAACTGAAACATGTCTTTCCATAAGACTTACTGACTTCCATACTATTAAATATCTATGAGCCTATCCCTATCAACTACTTTCCCCTATTGACTAACTAAATGACTAAAAACTAATGAGCTTTAATTGCAGTTTTTCCACATTTGACTAAAATAATGAGGATTTATTCTTCGAGAACCTTGCCTTTATGACTTTGTTCACTTTGAGCATAAAAAATGAACTTTATCCATGACTTATGCCTGTATTTGAGAGGAGTAATGGTGATTTATCTGTTTGACTGGGACCAGAAGACTGGGAGCAGCTTGTGTAACCGACTTATTATCCTTGGCTCATTATTCCTGCTTTTATGTGTTCTCTGTGGGTTCAACATCTAACAACATCCACTAATTATTTTTTGTACGGCACAGGAAATAAATCAGGACTTGTTTCCACCCCTATTAAATTTTAATCACGTCCCGTCCAATGGCTTCCTAATCTCTCAATACAACAAAGTCCACAACATTTTCTTTTTTTCTCGGCATCGTGCTTCAACCAGAATGACAAACTCAACTAATGATTCCCATAAATATTACATGACAAAGTCAAAACCGTCTTTGATATCATGTAAGACCATCCTACCCTATTGTGGCCCACAAGGATTGTGTATCATGTAATTTGACTTTGAAATGGAGGCTAATTACTCCGAATATGGCAGTGATCATTTCAGAACTCAACATGGGAGTCATTAACCCAGGATGAATACCCAAGTCTTGCCACGTTCTTCGAGATTCAAGCACTTCCTTCATAATTTGAACAGTGTGAGGAAGTGTGTTTAGTTCCACGGGATCCAATTTATTTTTCTATGACACATCTACGTACCAACTGTCACGCATGATGAATCCATACACCCTATCCTTCGTAATCAGAAAACACGGAATCTGTAATTCCTGTCTTTGAGAATTACAGGATCCAAGTTTAGATGGTCTAGTCAGGTAATGGAAGCCAGGAAACCCTTAATCAAGATGTTTGGAATTCATTTCAATTGAATATGATTCCCTAAGCAGCATGTTTCCCTAAACAGATCAGTATGTTTATTACATTAATTACGCTAATTACATCGGTGCCCTGCTATCAATCTCAACTGAAATTATCCCCATCATGTTGAGCTCAGAATTTAAGCCAAAGAATCGTGCTTTTCAACAATTTAACCTTGTACATGTATGTGCCCTTAGAATGAAGTTGATTTTTTAGAATATTATTCTTTTATACTAACAATGAATGAATGAGAACTGTCAATCCTGGAGTACTTTTCAGCTACCATTGTTTTCTTAAAATCTGTTTTTGAAAAGAGGACTTCTAGAAAGAAATATTTAGACCCCAAAAGTAGTTCCCATAATTTTGTGCATTTTAAAAATGATTACATTTAATCAAAATATGTTTAACATTAAAGACCTTCAGAAAAAAAGAAAATCTAAATCACATGTAAATTAATGATAAGCATCATCTTGTACACAGGACACCAACCGAGGCAGACATTTTCACTCCAAATTTAGCAAAAAGAATGGTTATCTCCTTGAAGTGGAATGTGTAGCTTTTGTAAGCCTACAAGACTTCCATTGGGCAAGAAGACATATTTCACACTGTGTTTGACAAATTATATCCTGCTTAGGATGTAAAGGATTGTGTTACTGTGTGTTACTATTACAAGTAACATCCACATATGGAATATGGAGGGTTGAATACTTCTAGTTATCATGATTATAACAAAACCTGACAATTAAGTTTGAGGGAAGATGATGACATATATGAGACTGTTTAACAAATTGTACAGAATAGAATGGTGTCCTGCACAAAAATTGCATTTATGCCATATGTGAAATTATGAAATACAAATGATCTTCATCAAATTATATTTTTGCAATTTTTTCCATAAAATGGAATGAAAAAAACTAAATTTTTTATTTCAAAAGGAATAATATTTTGTAACAGTATTATTTTTGTAATATCACGAGTAGCTATTTCCTTCTGGTGCTAAGAAACTGAATTAAGTGATTACAATACAAACTGCATAAATTATAATCTGACGGATATACAAAGGCTTTGTGGAAGTGAGTCTTTATTTATCAACTTGTGGCTCTAAGGAGAGAAAGAGGAGAGCGAAAGAGAGAGTGACAGAGAGAAAAAGAAGGTATCACCGAGAGTGTTAGACAAATTACGCCCCCATATGGCGACCCCATCAGTCAGCGTTGACAGGGTCACCAACATGTTTCTTTAGACTCCCGACTGTCACAGCTAATTCCCTTGATATGAGCTGCTTATGTTGACAGGTTTACAGGCTTCACTAAGTTGCTGCTGCCTTTGATAGCAGATTGCCAGATATGATCAACTGTTAAACAAGTGTCGAATTTCTCCCAAACATGGAGTTTTTCTGAGAGCTATAAAACACGGCTGACAACTAGTTTTAAAATAATGAAATGAAACCAAAGCACTTAATTCATGTTAAAAGAATTTCACTTTCAAAGTGAAAAGTGTTATTATGTAGAGGAACATAAAACTGACAAGTTTTCTTTACGCTACTTCTATAAATTCATAAACCCGCAACAGTGAGGTGGCTTGCACAATCTCCATTACATTATAGATGGAAAAAACTACAGGTTTAAGGCTATTATCTAACATTGTTAAATATTCAAAAAATTCCCATAAGAACAAAACAAAAAAGATAATTAAATTCTTGGAGAAAAAAATCAATCTTGCACATAAAATATATCCTTTCTTCCAAACATGGCGTGTTTAAAAAACTTTTAAAACCACGTTCCTTTTTTTAAAAAAGACCATGCAGAGAAAATAGATCCCTTTCTTCCAAACATGACGTATTTGAAAACTTTCAAACTTTTAGACCCCAATTCTTGTTTTTGCAATAAATTTGGTGCCAAAGTAATTCCATGAACGTGAGAGAGGCAGTGGTAGGCATACAACAGGACGAGAATCAATACATCGTATCTATTCTGGAGGCGTTATTAGGAGCTGATATCGCTACACGGACACGCGGGTCAAGCAAGCAGGACTTGTGGCTCCTGGACACTTTGTGAAATTACTTTCCGACTCCAAGCAAGAAAGATAAATGGTAAGATGTCTTCATACTCCCTGCTCAAAAGAATACTTCATTTCTTCAGACTCCATGTAAAATATTAGAAGATCTTCAGACCCGAAGGAGATAAGATTCATTGTACGATGTCTTGAGCCTTCAGGCACTTAAGATTAAGCATGTCTTAGACTTAACAGCATAAATGACATAAACGGCACTCAGAGCAAAAAAGATAAATGGTAGGATCTCGAAGTTGTGAGATCAATAAATCTACCGCATTGATGAACATTTATTGTTTTGTTCAATTAATACATCAAGCAGGAACCTGCGTGCCATGGTTGCATAAAGGTAAATCGGTTGACACATCATCCACCACTTTGTCACATTAGGATCTGTCCATGACAATCATTGACATTTTTTAGTTTTGCAACTCTAAGATCGAAGAAGATACTCGAGATGAAGACAATGACTGGAGATATTCAATCGAAAATTTCTCTTTCTGGAGATTTCTGAGATAACTTTTTGGTTAATCATGACATTAAGGATAAACTTAAACTTCTTATTTATCATGAAGAATTGAAGATTCTTAAATCAATAGTTCTGTTTTTTACATCAATTACCACAGTATCCTAATTGGTTATATCCAAGCCAACAGCAAACATCAACTTTGTAACCATATAGATTACAACACATATTTGAGGACAGAAATTTGTAATCAGATTTCACTAAGATAAATAAACATCATTTTCAAAAAGAGATCTTTTAAAAGAAATATTACAAATAGTCTAATCATTCACAGCATCCTAATTAATCATACCCATGCCAAACTCAATTTCACTTTTGCAGCGATATAGATTTTAATCCCACAAGTCTAAAGCAAATATTTTCATTCACCAGACATTCAACAAACTTTTTTTAAAGAAGTCTTTAAAAACAAACATTGCAAGAAGTTTGATTCAGTGTGTGAAATCTTTCTAATCAGATATCATTATCTAGCCCCAGAGTCAGCTCGGAGACAAATATTTGCAAACTTCTCGGAGACTACAAATCCAAGGCAAGGAACGTGGAAGGAAGGATTGAAGATTTGACCGTCTCGGAAGTCAAGGAGATCTTGGTCTGGACGAAGGGATTGAGTCATCGAGGATTTCAACTTGGTCTAATTCGGGAAGATTTCTCGTGAATTACAGTAATACAGTTGCCTTGTCTCTCATTACAGCTGTTACATAACACACCGGGTTTGTTAATAACATGGCAGCAAGTGATGCCACTCGCCCGATATGAGAGGATAGCTGGCATTGAGAGCGGCTCTGTCTTAATCTGGCTAATAATTCCATGGTTTCATTGGGTAATGAAAGGATTACGGACCGGACACTGCAGTGGTATCTCAACTCAGACAGAATTGTCCTATCGTAGTGGGCACGAGGAGTGAGTGGCGCTTGCTGTGCATTACATTACAAAAATGTGAAGGTCAAAAGGAAATTGAATAGGAAATTAGTGTCATTTATTTTTCAGCTAGAGAGAAACATTTCTTCAAATAAAGGATTGTTTAAAAAAAGTTTTTGATTGCAAAAACAACTGATATGAACCCCAAAATGATCACAAAAGTTTGAAGCACAACCAATTCATGCACATTATCAATAATCAGAAGTTCTTCTTAAAAACTCGTTCATTCACTGAAATTGCTATCTTGAAACAGGTATTCTTTTACAACACTTCTTCTACTTCTTCAGGCCTAATGTTAACATACAAACATGCTATCAAAATAACCAGCAAACGTTTATTTCACTTTTGTCTAAGAATTCCCATTTGGTCTTGATTTAATTACAAACAAATGGCAAGGCAATAACACTTAATCCGAAGCACACAAAACAGGACGACATGAATAACAAGATGCAGTCAATGATAATAAGCCTCAGTCGGAGATGTAAGAATTTAAGAGAATCTAAGCTCGCTCTCATCAATATACTTGTCCCCAATGGTCCATTATTGAGTCTGGCCCACTTTGAACGACACTACAAAGCGTCTTTTTAACAATGAAATGTCGAGAGATTTGTTACAAGAGGTGTTATCTCTTTCTTGGCAGATGTTCCACAGCGGCAATGGTACTCAGAGACGTAATTAGCCCCCTCGTTAATACATTCCTCTAACGAGCCTACTCAAAGAGGTAATGATACATCCATTCTGTTTTTAAATTGAAAAGGCAAGAACGACTATTCGATTCTATTCTCACTCTTCTGTTCCCCTGTATTGGAACTGACATTGTTATGTGCACGAGTGAAATCAACGACATTGTAAATTTCACTCTCCCTGGGTTTACATAATGCACAGTCGACTGGGAGCATCGGCTCAATAGACAGGATCAAGCCTCATTTTGGAGGAAGCCTGCCCAGATCAGCGGTAGACGTAAGACGCTTTTTGTGGTGAGAAAGAAGGAAACCTCTTCTTTGAAAAGCAGTGAAGCGTCTCACGTCAACTGACAACAGTTCCAGCGGTAATGAACAAGACAATATGGTGATTAACTCGCGGTGACACATTGGCGGAATTATACCAATGTGGCCGGAAATTCTTTGCGAAATGTCTTCCTTGTTTTTGATAGAATTCCTTTATAAGGTCCATATTCAGAGAAACAAGTCACATTTGATTTTTCTTTAATCAAGTATTTTCTATGTTAGTTGGGACATCTTTTAACCAAGTTCCCATTAATTTCAAATTCATTAGAAAATTCTAGCTGAGTTACCTCAAAACAGTTTAAACAAAATTTCAGTTTCTATGGAGAAATCATTTGCAACATTTTGCTGAATGTGATATTATGTTGCTTAATTATTAACAATTTGACTCAGAAAGAAAAACATTGAGAAAGGAAACTAGACAACGTGTGTAGAAAGCCTCGCTACCACATGACAAGGCATTACGAAATTATCTTCTCATGTATTATCCTGTGGATATTCTGTCTGTAAAATACGTAAAGTTTTTTTTTCACTTAATGCACAAAAATGAAAAATGGTGGACAGATAGCAGGCAGTACTCCCTCTTTAAAACACAAAACAGAACTTTGTTCCAATTACTACTGGTAATTCAAAGTAGAACAGCAAACCTATCATCTCATGCAATAAAGGAAATTAACATCCACCTGTAAAAATAAAGATGTTAGCTGTGGAAAGCATTTCTTTAACAGTTCCAATGACCATCAGATATTTATATACCAAGACAGATGATGACAAAATATGTACGGATATACAAAGGTAACTTTTTCAGTTACAGTTCTGGCATCAACTCCAAAGATAATATACGGACTTAACACTAAACTGGTCCATCCTGTCAAGACTTCACCAAGATAACCAGAATAATTATACATATGGAAGAGGAAGTGCCACACAAATCCTCCGGGCAGACATTACCACATCCGGGGAGATTCCTGCCTCCCTGAGACATCCATTGTCCCATCCAGACTCAGTAAATGGCCATCACTTGTAGTATAATATCCACTGTACATCATCTTTATGAGGAGTTTACCAACTCTGAGTCAAGCATAGACAAACAAGCCTGTAGGACATATCTTAGCAGTGGAAAACTTGACCTTAGACCTTCAGTCTCGGTTTTTACTTGGTGCCATGTTACTTTTGATAGATTCAAATTGAGGCTCTGAATTATCAAAACGTAATATCCCTGCAGCAGAATACTTGTTCTTACAACTTAATTACACTCAGTCACTTTTGTGTTCTAAATCAAAACAACCAGTACGAAATATCCTTGCAGTAAACTATTCAAGGTGATGTCTTACTACATACAATGTTACTTGGAACAACAACACTTTTGGGAAACTGTCCTCCTGAAAATACCTTGTTTTTAGAAAATTATTTGTATGAGCTTGCTCTGGTGATTAAAGATTTAGTTCTTAAGATTTCATTTTACAATTGAAATGCAGTAAGACACGCCTCCAAATGACTTCAGTGTCTTGAAACTCCCTGCAACTGTGTTGCTCTCGTCATTAAACAGCCTAAGGGTCCTGATGACCGACAAGAGGTTTTGGTGAAACTGGAGGAATTCCAATCTTAACTAAATCCTTTGAAGCTATTCTCTCCAATTGAAATCAACAAAATATCCCCAAATGACTTTCTTCACAGCAGGGGCCTCTCAATACAAATGAAAACCGTCAAATCCTCAACTTCAATCCAATGCAAATTGCACCAAAGGCAAACAAACATGAATACAGATTGAGAAACATGCAGGTTCCGTTTTAACAAAGAACACTTTCAAATCATGCAAACCAAAATCCACAAACGAGGGAAAAGAACCCCCCTTTGAATAGAACACGACAATGAAACAACCAGACCAATCTTAAACCACCCCCAGCAGTTCCCGCGCTACCCCCGGGGCTAATTGATCTGAGGGGGGTAGGAGGGGTTTACACCCTCCAATCCTTCTTAGTAGAAATAACAGAGCTGGTCTGTACGAGACAATGAGCATGGACTATTTCATTACATCTTTTTAATTCTTCAAAGTTTTAGGGGTTTAAGTTCTCGATCACAATGTCAGTGTTAACCTTGACCATTGTATTCTATATCTCCTACTTTTTACCAATCAAATCTGTCGACTACATATCACATAAAAGATTTATTGTAAAAGATAGTTTAGTAATTATTTTAGGCTTGTACATGTATAGCTTGTTTGATAAATTATGAGAATGGCTTCTACTGTCGAATTTGAATTCTTAGAAGATTAATGAAACGACATGAAAGTACATGCATTGGTCAGAGTATTTTCTTAACGGGTCGACAGAGAATTTTTCTATTTCTGCTGATATCAGTACATTTATTTCATTCTTACATATCCTGACTCAGCGCCAGAAGCCAGGAAGCCAGAACTAAACAAGGATATAAACACTTGTAGTAATGCACTTGTAGTACTGGCCGAGTTTACTCTCTCATATTCACTGTACCATCAGACTGTTTCTTTCTGACATGATTTACACAAAACCAAACTAAAATGTTTAAACACATATTTAAACGTCATTTGACAAGTTATGAAGTTTTTTCGCTTAGTTTCTTTATTTAAAGAGAAAAACTCAATATTCTTTTCATAATTTGTAAACTAAGTATCCAATTTTCAGGACTTGCAAATGGAAAGATTGCTAAACACTTACTAAAGTTAGGCTACAGTTCAACAAGAAAATAGTTTATACCTTTTATGTCAATTATGAAAACAAATGTTTCTTCAAGAATGGATAATAAACATTTTATTGTTTCTTCAAACCTAAGATCATTTTATTTCATACTTGATGCTAACCTTTTCACAAAACAAAATTTGAATTGATTGAAGACAGCTTATCCAAAGCATTATTCAAGAATATACATAAATCATAACTGAAACCAAATGAAAGAGGAGGAAAACCTCTGGCTGTATAATTCTTGAAATCACTTATCCAAGAGGAAATCTCCGGAGACCAGATGATGGAAGACCGAGTCTACTGGCAACAACATTTCTTGATTATGATCCTGGAAGAATAACAGGTCCCTGCTTCTGCCTCCAATCTCCACTGCAATAAAGTGTTACTTTCTCTCGCAAGGAGAAATGACATGGAAAAAACATTAGGGGTTGTGATGTATTTGTGGCAAAAACGGGTGTATCCATTTCATGTCTGCCTCCAGACAGACCTGTGATGTTTCCCCGGCCTCTAGGGAGGTGCTTCTAGATAGCAGTGAGAGATGAATATTCATATCTTGGAAACGAAGCTCCCATTGTGCCTCTATCTATCATAGATATGCTCCATTGGATCCTAAGTAAGTCTTAAAATATGACCAAGATGTTGTAGGAAAGAGAAGCTTTAAAACATATTTCATTTCTTGATTAAATATTTTTCATAATTGACATAACAGTTATGTTAGGGCACATTATTTCCTCCTTATGAATTCACAATTATTGTAAAAGATATTTTGAAAATTTCTCTTTTTTCAAAATCACCAAGTCTAAAATGTGTCTGTGTTAACCTACACTTAGCAAAATACTATTCTCTTCAATATTCAATGAACATTTTTTCAAATGAGAATAAATCTTAACAGAAATTTCTTTCACTCAGTCTCAATGAAACATTTTTTCCCAAAGCCTAAGAATATCAATGCTCAGAATGCATGCCGAAACATGTCATTTCTTCAGAGCCAATTTGGAATATTAAAGAAAATTTTCCTAATCAATAAAAGCAGAAGTTGACACGAAGACGAGCCGGGAACTGTTTGCATTTTAGACGACTTTCACATTAGCTGGACAAACGCTACACGAGACGAAGACAGAAGTAGCCACACTTGAAACACTCTCTAATTAAAGTCTGCATGGATTATTAAAAATACGTGGGTGATTCACGAATCTCAAGTCCGAGACAACTCTTGAAGATTGAATAGAAAACGAACGTGTCACCAACACAACAGGGGTCGGCTCTGAGCTGACTTCATTGCAACTCCCAGCATGCTAAATACAGCGCCACCTAGCACGCGTCTCGTAATTGACTTAGTTTATTAAAGAAAGGGTAACGGTGAGATATGATTGTTTTACATAATTTCCATATTTACAGATGACAGTGTGTGTGACAAGTTTATTACAGAGGGTTTCTTCTCCCAGCATGCCTTGTAATCAGCGACACTTCCACTGATAATTCTAGCATTTCCTTAATGGCTGAATTACAAATTAAATCACATAATGCATAATTCATGAAATTTATTTGTCATTATTTATACAACATTTGCACGAATTTAGCATATGCTTGCGTTGAGTGGTTTGTCAAACGAGATTCTTCTGATTAGCTGAGATTTTGATCATTCAATGTAATTGAACCTCACAAAGATCAAAGAGAATCGATTTCTTACTTTATGATCAGTTTATTTTAATCATTTTTATAACATGTCTGGGATAAACTTTCAAATCAATTAGTCAAGTTCAGGTCCAATAAAATTAGTTATGTTTTAAAGTTGTATGCCCAAAGGTATGATGGAACTACCAAGCAACTTCGGGTTTGTGTAAATAAGAACTTGCCATATTCTTTGCAAAAGATCAGATTAAGAATTTGCTACTTTTCTCTCTTTGCTTTGTGCTGTGGAAAATTTAAATGGAGCAGCATTTTCTTCAACAAATTTGTCAGGCGATTTCATGAAACAAGTTAATAAATGTTGTGCCTATAAAAGTTTTCAAAATGCAGGAAAAAAGAGCATATGGTATCAAAAGAAGTGAAAACTTTTGTACAGTCTAAAATCAAGGAACATCACTGACAGAAACATTAAAGGAAGATAATTAAATTTGAAATCTGAAAATATTACAAGCTATGGCAAACAATCGAGATAAAAATGCCTGCAAAAACTTCATAAAACCAGAGTCCTTGTTTGTAATTATCCTTCTCGAAGATGAACATCAGAACTTCGAATTGGCCCATCTCACCACATTTCATGAATAAATTATCTCTAGATAGCTCAGGCCCTTAGGAATTCCTCTCACATGAAAGCGATTTCTCCAAAAGGAGGAAGAAAAATATGAAAAGGACATCTGAAGATTCTTGAAGACAAAGTTTCCATGGAAACAAAATGCTGCAGAAGAAGACAATTAAACTAATCAGAACTTGGTAAAGTTGTCATCTGAATCAAGTCACTTGTGTTTTCCTTCATAATCATAAATGAAAATAATGCAAGTTGGAGGTTGTGGAAATAATTATTTATGTTCTAAAAGATAAAGATAAAAAGGTTGACCATCAGAAGACACATGGTTAACAACTTCCAGTGAATATGAACAACTTTTCAAAAATAATATCTATTCAACCCAAAAGATGGCAAAACAGTACAAAGTATCACATCAATTAGTCAAAAGTCATTCCAGGTTAAAATTCCATGCATATTTGGATTCTTGTAGTAATGTTTAATAAAAAACATCTGAATTCTTAGTTCTCTTTAGCTTTACATTCTACAAGTAAAATTCTACAAAATAATCATCTTTTTCATGGAAAGAAGATTGAACTCCAAAAGTGATGTTATGAAATAAATCCTAATTCTCTGATAGACTCTTACTCTGAAGACAGGAGATCCAGGCTATTACTTATCAGCTTCTAAAATGAGGCCGTGAGCTTTGCTCTAGAACTTACATTGATCAAACGAACTAGCTCAGCGGAGCAATCCTTTAATTAACTTCATTTGCTCTCATTTCATGATTTCTATGATCTTATCGACATTGGTGGGCTGGAGTTGTCAATACTTCAATTTCCTGGACATATTTTGTGTAAAAGCAAAACTTTTGAAAGAAACTTGACAACTTCAAATGGTATTTGAGCAATACTTCTGGAAAGAAGTTCCTGTTTTTTGTCAAAAATTCAAAAATATCATATATCAGTTTCTTATACCACCCTGATAATGAATGGCAAACATGCTCCCAAAGAAATAAACATGGATGTCAGATTTCCGTCAACTTTTGAGAGAAAAAATGTCCATAATTCTCAACAAAGACAGACTGTTTATTTTCAACACCTGCCAAGGAACAAATCTAATCATACATAGGCCTTAAAAGGTTCACTACAAAGAAAATGCAACTTTTCAAAATTCAAATCAGAATCCTTGCATCAATATTTATTCAACCCTACAGTGTCCAAAATCAACACACATTAAATAACACATAGACTTTACAAGAACATCAGAGGCAGGGGGATATCAAGATTTAACACACCACATAGGGGAACTATCACTGTTTAACATGTCCAGCTTGTAACACAGAGAGGATGATATCAAGATTAAACAACACATCTTACTCTAACTTCATCACCAAGAGCAGAACCTAGATTCTAACCATTGCCATTCACTTTGGAACATACACAGAATGAGAGCTCACAGAAATTGTAGACAGCTTGTGAAGCATTTCGAACAGGAAGTCAAGATCAGAGCTCCTCACACTGCATGTACCTGGGAAACCATTTCATTCACTTTTCTGAGCACCTTGGCGTCAGTCCAGGATAGTTTGTAGTTGTTAAGGAGGGGTTAATCAAACAAAATATGTGAATTATTGCCTAAAGAAGTTCTCTGTAAAAAAACATCCTAACAATTTTCAAAATTATTTTCTACTTAAAACTAAAAGACCTGTTTGGCTTTTTTTTGCTTTTTTTTATATAAAAAATGGATATTAAAAAAAAATCTTTCTGAAACATTAAATCTGATTGTTATATTATTATACAAATCATGTCTGCTAGCAACTGACAGATAAAAGACAAAAATAAAGCAAATGACAGACAATGATACAAGAAAGGAGTAATATGAATAAGTCTTTATCTGACACGACTCCAATTTGACAGCAATGAGCTGTTTGAAAAAGAATGTCATTTCTCTGCCAAATTACTCAGAGATTATAGAAGATCTCATGAAAACCTATTTATCTTGAAACTATTAGTTTGTTGAACACCAAAGCCTAATTGAAAAGAGACATCACCAGCATTTTGTCAGACAATGTCAAAACAATTGGAACCCTTCAACAAAATACTTTTCAACACTCGGCAAAAAAATTAAAAAATCTCCAACAACTTATAACAGTGAATCTTGCATGTTATCCTCTGCAGACACTTGGTAAAACGCTTTGGCCAACTCTGCCAAATTCCACGAGAGAAAACAAACAATATGTAAATAATTAGATACAAGTTTCAGGTGAAGAAACCAGTGTTCTTCCCCAGACTAATTGGTCTGGATTTCACAAGTGTTTTGTGTACGCACCGTAAGATCGTTAGGAGCTCCACGAGAGCTGAGGTACAGAGAGCAAAGCTTTCTGGTGTCTCAATATCAATCAACAGCCACACAGACCACTTCTTAACAAGTTTTCATTAACGGTTACCGATCTTGCACAAAATACTGTTTAAAACAAGATCAGCAAATTTATTTTACTCTGCTGTTGTATTAAAAACAGCACATACATTACGAGTGGGAAGTCTTCAACTGAATACCTGAGTATTAATCTGTGAATTTGCAATTAGCAAGGAAAGGGCAAGGTCTTTATTAAAATGAATTAATCAAAAGTGGTTTACACTAAAACATATTTACAAAATGAATGGGAAAATATTACTTGACAGACCCAATGTGAGTCAAACAAATTTGCTCTTGTAAAGTCTATTATTCTTGAAGCTAAAAGTTAAGGTCGTTGCACAATTAAACACTTTTTCAATTTATCAAACATATTTGCTCTTTTAAGGTCTCTTCTCATGAGGCTTGATGATTACTCAGCAGTAATACCGAACCCTGACATCCCTGAAGTGACAGTTACTCTCCTCAGTGAGACAAGACCAGCACATAAACCCAACAGAGATCAACTATCAAACCGCATAACGTGTTAAACTGCAGTGAAAGTCAAGAACAATCAAACACACTGTTTAAGGAGGAAACAAGTGTCTCAATCTGAAGCTGTATAAGCTTATAATCTTTCATTTTACAACTATTTGTCATTGGCAATATCCCGGATGTACATATGGAAATTTGAAGTCAATGATATACTTATCAAAGAACAGTTGCCGAAGTATTTTCCAGCTAGGCAAATGAGGATTTATAATAATCATGAAATTAAGATCAGCTGACTATTCAAAATTACGTTTTTGTTGCTAAGCTTGCTTATTTTTCATTGCCATGCCCTTAGTGAATAGAGCTGTACCTGCGAAGTAATATCAATAAAACTTAGGTAGTCAATCCTTAGACAAAGGAATTCATATGTTCTTTTGATTACAGGTAAAAATGCATATCATCAGAAAACTCCACTCCAAAACCACTACTAAAATCCACAGCCTCAAACCTAAACCCACCAATTAGCAGCAAGCAAGTTTGCATTCATTTTTCATGTCCTTCAGTTAGCCTATTTAAAATGCCCAGAAAAAATAACCTAACTTGCCCAAAGCAATTTCCAGAGAGACATATTTCTGTCTGGAGTCTATCAGGAGAAGGAGGCAACAATTAATTATTTGTACAAAGTTTCTTGGCCTGGCCCACGCTCTGTAGTTTATAATCATAGAACCACTACTACTACATGATCATGGGATCAGCTAGACTTTCCTCTCTGTGTTGTATTTTGTAAACTCTTCCCCGCAGAAAGTTGAAGTTTATCTGCATTCTGGCAACAATAGCTTTCTAATGGGTTAAAGGCAATGAGTGAACCTCGTAGAGAGTGAGTGAGTTATTTTTCAATGCTGCTTGGGCAATATTACAGCCATTAGCGGCGTGTAAACCGTTTATACCTCTAACATATCTATAAAAAGTGTGTGTAAATGAAGAGTTGAAACTATCATGGCCAATCTAAAACTTGCTGTCAATCTAAAACTTGAGTGCAGCGCCCTCTTTGGTGAAAAGTTTCAAATCTCATATGGTTTCTCATTTGACTATTGAGATCCTTCGAAGCAGCCTGGACGACAAACACATATAAGTTGTAGGAATGTGGCAAGGCCTATCTTAGCAAGTCTTTGGGACTGAGGCAAGAAGATGCATCTTAGACTGAAATGATTCTTCCTATTTTGTTACCCTACGTATTTTAAAAGGGGATGTTTAAAGACAAATTTTAAAAGCGACTCTATATAAGATATCTAATCTTGACTTTGTCACTAAGTAAAACTGTTTCCAAGACACTGTCCCAAGTTAGACCATAAAAGATACACGCACACCCTTAATCTTGCACACAGACTCACAGGGAGAGATTGAGGCCGTGTAGAAACTCTGCACTGGGAGTGGATTTGGACTCAGAAGAAGCACTTCCGCTTTGAATAGAGGGGTATTGTGTTCCTGTGTTCCTCACACCCTTGAAGTGAGAACTTGTTTATTTATTTCTTGTTATGAGAGAAAGGGAGGCACTGAAGGTCTCAAAATATTTATTTTTATTTTACTAACCACAGGATGAATGAGCATATGACATAGCAACTGACCTCGACTTACGTTATATCTTATTTTAACATCAGAACAACTTCTTTACTTAACCACTATTACCTTTGCTTAATTAAGAAAAAAATAGAATAGCTATCATATTATACTTATTATTGTTTTACAATTACTAAAAGGTCTAGATTAGAATTGAGATATATCAATAGAGACGCCTAACAGTATTAAAAGCATGTTTGATTTGTGTAATGTATTTTTATTGCAATTTGTCAGTCACAAAATCAAGACAAACAAATTAATTTGTTTTTGCATTCATTTTTACCTTTAATTTCTCATCAGAGATATTTCGGTATTGTTGCAGATTACCAGTCAAACATGATTTCATTTCATTTCAAAACAAATTATTTATCAACACACCTGCATAGCATAAAGAGATTTCTATGTAAAACAGCATTAATCAGATCCAGTAAAAGAGTCAATTAGGTCCCACAAAGACTGAGGCACCAGTGAAGTTATTTCCCTAAAAACTTATATTAGCTTTATGAGGAAGTGCTACAAAACAGGATATTCCTTTAATGTGCGGCTTTGATTGAATGAAAAAAACGTGTTGGCGTTGAGGTGGAGTGAGGCATGATGGGACACGTGGGAGATACAAGGCTTGACTGATAGAAGCTGAGCAAATTGTCCGTGAATCTGCTTGAAAAGTATCTAGGTGGTGCTGACTAGGCTGGAGACCAGCTTCCTCCCAACTAGCTACCGGTACCTTGGTGGTTATCATCTAGCAGAGGCACATGCCTGTCTTGGTACCTAATAGTAATAATCTATTGTCATCAAGAAAATATCATCCAGTCCTTTATAATTCTACTCCTGAGAAACAGACACGAGACAGTTTGATACTTAGTAATTCTTTGGGAAACGAGTCGACAAGGGTAAGCTGAAATCTTAACAGAACAGTTGCCATAAGAAGGGGCTTGTTGAGTTCCTTTCTTACGGATAAACACTGAATTGTCCCTAAACACACTTGGTTTCCCAGGGAAGCTCTGTATAAGAAGATTTTTTTCAATTTGTGAACCATCAAACAATACACCAAATTAATTGTGTATGTCGATTCCCGGCCATATTGCCAATATTATCAATCAATCAGAGCGTCAGAGGTAAACTTTCTGTCTATCTTTACTTTCAAATGATATTCCTCACTTTCAAAATACTAAGATAAATAATCAATTAAAAATCAAATAATAAATCCAAGGCTCTGTTTCAACCTGTGAGAGATATATTCTACAAGAAGACACGTCACTTCACAGACACCTGCACAGCCTTACACCGCATGCACATGTGTGTTTACAATGGAGTCGGTGCATGTGCACCATCTGATGTGCATTACGTGCATGTCGGGTGTGACTGTTATGGTGCACTTGTCAGACGGAGGCTTCACCACCGGGACTGACTGATGACGGGCGACCACATGCATGTGGCCGAGATTCTTGTGAAGTAGGTAACCGGGAAATGCCTTGACTCTGTATAACCTTATTACCTCGCCGCATCCTCGTGTTATCAGAGATTGTTGATGTCAATACAAAGATACTTGAAACCGTTTTAAGGTCTAAATTTAGAGAATCTTTTAAATGCTAATTAGTATTTCTGATACATCATTTCAGAAAGGTGTTGCATAGATATCAGTTTCTGTATTATCTGAATCAACTGAATGAAATAATTGAGAATCAATATTCTGAAGAACTTTATGGAGGATTGAACTTCTGTTACATTCTGGGGAGAAAAACATGGATCCTTATTTTCATGCTGATTTGGGGCTGATAAAAAGGGAGAGGGTTTATCTTCTAAACAACAACAAATGTTAACAAAGGCAACAAAAGGGACAACTTTCTCATTACAATAATAACATTAGACGAAGAAGATCATCTCAAACAAACAAAAACAGAAGAAATAATCCTTGGTCTGAATAAGAACCTGATATTTTCAAAACAATTTTTTCCAACTTACTTTTTTAAAATTCAACATCAGATCATATAATCAATTTCCACTCTCCTGAAAATCTTCAGAGGTTTTCCAAGTCACAACATTAGACTGTCGGCAAATCCCTAGACATGATAAACAAGCATGTCAAATTTTCTTATTCATGAATTCCTCGAAAAACAAGTTTGTATAGAAGTACTGCTGGCGCCATCTATTCTCCAAAGACTGGCGTCAAACTAGACTTATCCAATATTATGGTAATATATTCCATGGACGCTTTTACTGTAAATCAAATTTCAAATATTTCTAATTCAAAATGTTTGGTTCTCAAATTTCAACCAAGCTCTAAAAGAAGTCAATATTTGATTCATCAAATTAAGCTGAGACGTCAACAGTTGACAGAAACTCATTATCTGACACCATGCTCAATCAATGAGGCAGAAAATGGAACAAAATTCTTCCTCAAAAATGTTAAAATTTTATAATTTCATTGATTAAATGTTTTTGGAAAAAACCAGGCACAACAAAATCTATTCCATCTTATCGCCAATTACAAAAAGAAAATCCTAAATATCAATTTTCTCCAAAAATTGACAATATATCATTTCCACATATTTTTTATTCCAAAATATATTAAATTTTTACAAACAAGCCTCGTTCATTTTTATTAGCAATGTCTCATCACTGATTCTGCCAATAGCGAACTCTTCATCTAATATCTAAATGGGGAAGATTTTCAAATAACCTTTTAAACATTTACAGAACATATTACTTTAAAGGAATCATTTTTCCAAAATATTTACTAATTTTTTGTCCAAGCAAATTAAACAACCTTGTGTCACTAAACATAACGCCAATTTAATTGTTTGCTGATTAAATTTTCATGAAGTTAGTAATAATGAATATTTAAGTCAATAAGCCTAGAAGCAATTCATCTGCTCACACCTGTGTTGTGTGGAGGTAATGAACAATTTGGGGACAATCAGTAACGCGAGGGCTGGGTAATCACCATGGATTTTCTGATTGACCAATCAAAATAATGGACCTGACAGGAACTCCCCAACCAAAAGTGATGTGACTAATTTGACATAGGTTCAACACATCACTTTAGATGTTCCTTCTCAGAATTGTCTGTTAGACTTTAAAACGCCATTTGAAAACACAAACACAATGGTATAAGATTAATTCACTGCAATTTGAGGTAAAACATTTGATCTTTTCAGTCATTAATTTTGATTTCATATGAATAATTCTTCTTTAACTTGTCATCACTATACAGTATACTTGTATCATTGTGGCGGTCGCAAACGTTTCTTTCTACATTTATATACATATACAAACGAGTATGAGATTACTTTGTGACTCATAACAATATCTCAGAAACATTTTTGCTCTTCAGACTTTTGATTCACTACAAGTATTCCTTTGTACAGTGTAACTTGATGCACCGAGAGCAAAGCAGCTGCTGAGCCTTGTTTTCCTCATGATGTGGCCCACTGGCAAGGAAACAGCTACTCCATTTTGGTATGACAGTTTCAAGATTCTGTCTTGCTGTATGAAACCAGCAATGTCACCCATTGTTGAAGACAGTACGCAGAACAGAAGGCTGAACACTAAACCTTATGGACAAAACATTTGTGATTGATGAGCGATTCTCACTGCAGCCAGCAAATGTAATGGTTATAATGAAATATCTCATGAGTTTGGACTGCTACAACATGTAACAATTGACTTAAAATGACAGAAAACTGAGACGATGAAGTGACATATGGACCTTGAACACAACAAGTTAGAGATTTCCTTATAAACAGGAAAACAGAATAGTGAAACTACATGAACCAATGGTTGAGAAATAAAACTGACACAAAAAAAGTTGTCTGATTGTCAATAGAAACGAGATGTAACTAAATGAAAAATGATTCAAAATGAGAAAGACAATTTTAAAATTATTTACGAACAAGGTGATTTTGTTTATGTGAAAATTATGTTCAAAGGTAAATCTGTTAATTAACCCTTTCAAGTTGTAGACAATGTTTGGCTTTTATATTGATCAATCAGCCTGTTGATCTACATATATCCATGAACTAAAAACGACAACGATATAAGAGTAAAACATCAACTGAAAACAAGAAAGAAAACTTCATGTACAAATATATCAATAAGACTTACCTGCTCTGACAAATGCTGAAATGATAAATACAGACTCATACATAATTCCATTGTAAACACTCACTTGAATGATGACTGCAACCATTGTGTGTTGAGTTGTGTGAGTCATACTGAACAAAATAATTAGGGATATATGAAAATTCTGAAATCATTAATAATGACTTACTTTTACCTTGATCACCTGATAAAATATTTACCTTGAAATTGATAATATCCCTAATTTATTTTGCCCAGTGTAAATATTTATACTCTTTATACTCAACAAAGCTTAGGACCAACTTATTATTCAATATTTCTTAACTACATGGATAATAGTATGAACTATTAGATACTTAGATCATGGAATTTGGTCTGGTCCTGAACTTTTGTTGTTGAGTATATAACATGTCCTTGTTGAGGTCTTTATTGTGTTGATGTAAAATGTCATGTGAATAAAAACAAAACTATTTTCAATAATATATTTAGAACTTAATTAATTTGTGAATAAAAAGATGTTTACAATCTCTTGGAATGATAATAATTGCCAATGAATCTCCAAATTGCCATCAAGATATTAGATGCAAAAGCAAAGGTTAGATGCCCAGCCAATTCAATTAAGCTAAATATGTGTCCATAAAAAGGTTGTTATTTAAGGATTGTTTTACATTTTTTGTGCCTCTATCGATGTATAACAGCAACAAATTGTATAACATCGCGTAGCGTAGCGTAGCGATGTTATACAAAATTTGTTGCTGTTATACATCGATAGAGGCACAAAAAATGTAAAACAATCCTTATAATTACAAAATAAACTCTACTTCCACAGATTTTCTAAATAATTTCAACTAAACTTGAATAATTGTCGTGAACATTACGTTATTTTGCAGCGTGTTACACACAACATTACGTGGTGGAATTAAAATTGCGAATTTCATATACTAAAACGGAATATGATTTAATTTAGTTTTTTCAGCATTGACGCGCATGCAATCAAAGTTCGTCTTAACTCCAGTCCGCAATTTTTAAATAACCGTCATTAGCATATCACGTGACATGCAAAATGTCTACTGTTTGTGAAAACGATTCGAGCTATCCAACTTCAGGACTCGTAGTTATTAAAATCAAGAGTTTTCGGTGAAGGTAATTGTTTCTTCTGGGGGAGGAAAGTATTATCTGGTTATCCATTCAGTTAGAAAGATGATTACATGCGTACATTTCTTATTTTGCCAAAAAAAAAAAAAAGTAACGCGATGTTGTCATAACCGGACTAGCCGTCGCGTCAATTTGTTCTGTCAGATTGTGACGTCATAAAGTATGAATGCACGAGGTATAACAGCAATTTTCTCTGCATTCATCGAGAAATGGTTGCATGTTTTTGAGAGCTCTCGTCCAATCAGAATCGCCGAAAAACGTGTAACAACATCATTTTGTAATTATTAAACATTGTTGCTGAATATGAATAATTCAATTTTGCTGAAATTGTTTACATCATCTCAGATTTGTTTCAACAATAATAGACAAGTAAAAGGTATAAAATTATAAAAGCTATATCTGAGGCGATCAATTAACCTCTTTGCTGCCATAAAGCATAGAGTGGCTGTGCAGGCAGTGTTCCTGCACTGACAGAGTTAAGCTGTGAAAGCTACTTTTCCATTAAAATAAAAATTCTGAATAGTGAATAAGGAAATAATTTTAATCTGAGCAAACAGGAGAACAATATGAAAGATGAAACAGAGGAAAGAGGACGGATGATAATTATTTAATGACGAGGCTGACAGGAAACGCCCTTGATGATGTTTTCCTACTGTAACTCATCACAGCACAAGACGGGAAAGTCACACGCTAAAGAAGCGATAACTACAAATATTCTTATATTGTTATACCTAACACTTTTTTTTCAAACTTTTGAAAATATCATTTTTTTTCTTATCAAGATCACTATTCTTACAACTATCAAAATGGCACAAAGTTAGTTCCATTGCGAAATCATTTAGATAAATGTTTAAGAAATCTTGTGTTTAAAAAAAAGAACACAGTTTTAGCTATATCAGTGAGACTGTTTGTGAGGTTAGCAAAGACGCTCAAGTTGGTAAAAGCATAACCCAGAATGTGTATAAGCCTCAGTTAGCAAGCAAGTTTCAGTGTGGAAGGGTTAACAAAGCTGGTTTAGCTGCTGTTTGGAGGACTCTAATCTAATATTTACCTTTGCATTTTGCTCCTTCTGTTTCAAACAGGGAAAAGAAAAAGTTTAAGAAAGGAGGAGAGAATGTCTGTATAGATGTCTGTGTTCTTGTAGATGAAGTGGTGTCTATGTTTTCATTTGCAAATGGAAACTTGTGTTAAAGGAACGCTCCAGTATTTTGCAGAGACAAAAGGCAAACTAGGACATAACTTTACTGCTACCTCAAATGGTTGTGGTGTTACTGTTGTAGTTACACTGAGTGAGCAAGATAAGCGTCAAATGGTTGTGGTGTTACTGTTGTAGTTACACTGAGTGAGCATTGATTCAGTGAAGCTGCTGAAACATACTCAATGAAAGTAAAGACCACTCCATTTTCAAAATTGAACTATTCTGTAGTTCATATAATGAGCAAAATGATGCTAAAATATGTGGGTGTCTGTAATTTTTGTTGAGTAAATATTAAGGAAGTTATTCATTTCCATTTACAAATTTACACAAGCAACCTACACAAGCATATTATCAGACTGATTGTAAAGTAAAATCCACATTTGACCTTTGTCTCATTAAGATGAGTCATAAGCAAGTTCAAGGTCAGTCAACAACCACTACAGGAGTTTTCAATTCATCTTTGGACTTAAGCGACCTAGTGGTAGCAAGCTGCTTGACTCAGCAGCTCACATTTGTCGATTTATAAATGGTATGAACATTTCCTATCGTTTAAATGAAAAGAAGCAGCTATAAAGGTTGACGACAAGCCCTGATAACAAAGCGACGACTCACCCGTCTGGCCACCAAGGTGTTCTCTCCGTCATCCTCGTTCGTCTTGCTAAGGTTGTGGCCAGAATCTATGTTTGGAAGACGGGGTGGAGGCATTTCTGTGAGAAAAGATATCATTACATTATTACAATTGGTTTCATAATAAAAAAGATCTTCTGGATGAACTTTCATTACTTTCATATATTATCTTTTTAGATACAAACACAGCATTAAAAGCATTGGAATACAAAACAGGAAAGAATATGAAATCATAAAGTTGACAAAATAGTTACAGAAGCTGCAGTAAAATCTTCAATTATGCAGCATCTAAAAGCTAAAGGGAGACTACTCTGTAAAGATGGTGACCATATTTATAAATAATTGTTGTTTTTACATAACACACCTATTAATGTAATTTTCAAAAGTAATCCCACAAGAGAGTTGCAAGAGTTCGCAAGGTTGAGACTTAACAGCTTTCGTCCAGTTCAAATGAGCCTACGCCTGTGGCTTTTGGCAGGTTTCCGTTCAGTGGGTAAGGGTTAGCCCTTTTTAACTTCTAGTGAAGTACACCTGGTGATTCATGAAATCCATCTTAAAACAAAAACCCTTTCTAAAAATATTTTTTCTTTTAGCTTACCTTCATGAATGACCATGGATGACTGTGTATCTTGTGTGTCAATTGAAAACCCTCCTGGGGGACTGAAATGTACAATGTTATATGTCACACAGAATCAAAAGCATAAACTACCATATTGGCAAAGGGCTGTTGTTACAGTCCTGTAATTCCTGTTCCCAGTTTAAAGCAGGGCAGTGAAAGAAATAACTATTAAATTACATTTTTAAAATACTTCCATTTTTTTCCTTTTCGTAGGAAATCTTTAACTCCAATAAGTAAAGTTAAACAAAACAAGGATATGTAAGATAAATCAATAGACTAGGATGACTTAAAACAAAGATTAAAGTTGGAAAATCCATGCTTGATAATAGAATTTATTTGAAAAAGTAAAATAATCAAGTCTTTCATTGAAAACATGCACCAGTTCTGTTGCAATAAAACAAGATGATACAGAGTTTAAAACATACCAGGAAATATTATATATAAAGATGATTCATAAGAGGACCTTTAAGGTCAAAGTTCACTTTACTTACGAAGCAGAAGAAGAGATTTAAGTGAGTTTTAAGTGCCGCTACATGTCAGTTGAGTCCATATGGATATGGCTTTTCATGATCATGTCTTATAAGCTTATACTATATTCTGCCTCTTGTCTAAGCGACGAAATCTATAGAGGTGTAATGTAATGACTCTTATCGAAAGCTATACAGTGTGTCCTTGTTTACACTTAATTGTAAAATGTAATTTTTGAAACTTACATAAAGTAGACAATAGGAAAAATTTTTGTTGAAAGTTTCCAAAAGGTCATGCAACTGTTTAGCATTTAAAAGGGGAATGAGAGTTCTGCTTTTCGTCCTTTATTCTTTTAATTTTCTATTCATTTGCTATTTAATAAAGTTTATTCATAAACTATATATCTAAAACATGCTTTAGCTGTATTGACACATTTGCAGACTATTTTTTGTATCGTGAAGAAGAAGAATCTGTAACTGAAAGATATTCAAGCTCTCCTACCAAGACAAGGGAGAGAACTCTTGGAACCATAGCAATTTCATTTTTAGGAGCAAATTTTATCACAACATAATTCCAAAATATCAGCTTCTTTTAGATAGGTTGTGCGAATAGAATTCTTAGATGAGAAGAAAAAAATGCACTTGTAAAAATGTATTTTTACAAATGCTATCTAAATATAGTTAACTGTAAAATAAAAATTCAAATTCATGAAAAAAATGTTAGAATCAGATACAAATCTTTTGTCCATAATTTTCCTTTGTGCTAGTTATGTGTCAGTGCAAAATTTAATTTAATTCTGTGCAACTTATTGCACTGAACCAAATATTTTCAATTACAAAATTAAAAAGCATTTACATGTTTAATTGACATGAAACAATTTAAGTTTTAAATCTAAAGCGTCCATTAACCTTGTATACAATTAACAAGCCTTAGTCTTAAATCTATTAACATTTCTGTAAACGTAAAACAATATCTTTAAGAAAAACCAAATGATATGGATAGTCAACTTATTAAATACAATGAACAACCAAATCTTTGTTTCCACTGCAATGATGAAGTTGCCTAATAGCTTTTCCTTCATCTCTATTAATTGTAAAAATGTCATCTTGCATGACAAACTCTTCTACTAAACACCAAAACAAGAAGCAAGTCCGTGATCATGCAAGCTTCATGCACGTGACAGCGCTAACTAAGGGTGGGTCACAGATCTAACATCTGACTTTCTGCCTACCAGCAGCACAAGGCTTCTCACTCAGGTACAGACTGTAGAGATCTCACATCCAATGTACAAGTCTCACAAAGTCATTGAAGTTGATACAATAAACTCAGAGACCAAAACATATCTGTAAACTTTATCTGCAAAGATAGTGTCTATCCTTTCCATGGGGCAGATTAAACAGAACTACAAATTCAAAAGAGGATAGTAAGGGATAAGCCAGTGGTTAATACTTAACCTGCAGATAAAGGTTAAGACCAAAATCATAACAGCTCTCAGTGGCATAAAGCTTGAAACTGCATCAGTTATGGGGAAAAGTTATTAGTTTCAGTCTCTGAGGGTTATGTGTCAATATCTATGACTTCTGTAGACGTACAGGTTGTTATGTGAGAAACCTTTATATCGCCAACTTCCCCAGAGGCATAACTTGTGCCTGACTACATCACTGGTTAAATTAAGCTTTGCTGCATTTGACTAAAGGTTATGGTTTGAGTGCAGCGACCTCATTGGTGAAGTTCAGGTGCAGTATGATGAAGAGCTGGCACACAAAACTTGAAGAAATGCAGCAAGGCTTGAGTCAGCCAGCAAAGGAGAAAGATTAAGTCATGCCTTGCGGGGGAAGTGGTTCTATGGAAGGCTTGCACAAATGCTTCATTCACTTCTACACAATGACACCTCCCCTCAGTCGGGTGATCAGACTCGGCCATCACTGCATATGCTTTTCTATCTCAATAGTTTCATCAGTTATAATCTTATTCATTATTTCAGTTCATGACAGAAAAGAACATGTTTACAGTTAACAAGAAAGTTGAGTACATTTGATAATACAAGATTCTTCTCAAACACTTTCTAACATGCAAAGAAAAGTATTTTTCAGAAAATTTTGAGACCTTTGTGGAAAGAATATATGTGAAACAGGCAAAACTTGTTAAAACATTGGGGGAGACAAAATACAAGGGGGATAATCACAAAGAGACTGGCGGCAAGTCTGATCACGAGGTGCGTGTTGATACTTACACAGAGTAACTGCTGACAAGGCTTGAATGCATTCTGTTTGAATCATAAAATATCCTTAAATTTTCCTTAAAATGACTCAAAACATTGTACCAAATCATGCATAAGGCATGCTAAGCAAATAGATCCGACACATTATTCCTTCAATGAAGAGTTCTATGTCTTATCTAGTGTAGTTTGGATAAAACTTGCTTTGATAGATCATAAATGAAATTGTAATACCAAAAAGGTCTAAGAAAACTTCACATACACAGTATACATAATTGACTGTAATTTTTGTCCGTAACATACAAGGCAGAAATCTTGAAAGAAATTATACGAAACATTTGTTTGTAAATTAAATCTAAAATATCTAACATGAATTGGGTTTGAAATGATTTCGTTGATCATATCAACTCTTTGTTACTCACCAATTTCTAAATTCCCTTCAAAGACATCATCTCTTGTTATTTATACATTCTTTATACAATCGTTTGTATTTTTTTCATTTGAATTCTATCAAAGTCACAAGCCCCCCGTATTACAGTAGATAAAGACACAGCTGAAGCGATGAGACACATAACACTTGTTGTAGAAATGTACAGAGAGAAGGGGACAGAGTGGAGCCCCCTGCCATACATACTGTCTCCAAATATGCAGGCTGCTGCAGTGAGGTAAAGGCTTCTTCTTAGTATGGTCTACTATAATTCTGTGAAACTTGGCTATAACTTCAACATTGGTACACTTTCAATACTGTAACAATATTCAACAGTGATTCCAAAAGTCTTATTAGGAGAAGGTGGAGGGGGCAAAGTGAAGCAACCAGTTAAACATACTGTGTGAGGAACAAGGAATACCTGTCTTATGGTCTCTTATATACAGTATTGAGAAGGCTTTTTCTTAATTAAACCATATTCTATATATCTTCATGAGGAAGAAAGACTCCCTTTCCATTAATTAACAAGTAATTTCCCTTATATGCTATAAAACTTAATCTTGAGTCTGTTAAATTTCTTATCAATTGTTGCTTAACCTTGTGAAAATCTCATTGTCATTTGACTGTAAAGCGGATGAGAGAGGCTTAGTGTATTAGTCATGACAATTGACGATGATATTGTTCTTATAACAAAATTTGAACTAAGAAAGTGTTTTCTGAAAAATCATACATAGATGTCACTCTGTTATTCTTTCAATCATGTTTGAACCAACTTAATATTCAATCAAAAAAGGTCACTTAATACAGACATTCAGAAGACTGAGATATCATTATCCAAAATTAAGCTTCCAAAGCAACAAAACTCAGTAACCCAGTCAACTTCATCTGTTACTTGAAGTTCCCCTGAGCTATGTAACTTGTCGACTAATTTTTCTCAGTAATCTTAAACTTCCCTGGATAGTACTTACAGAGGTCGAGCTGGTTCGGAAGCTGGGAGTGTACCATCTCTGTTGATGTCATCATCGTCATCATCCTCTTCATCGCTGGCGTCATCTTCCTCAACAATGATGGTTTTGGCTTGATTCACCTCAGCCCCCATCTTGCTCAGGTGGTCAGCGAGTCGGTCAAGGTCCTTCACAAACAAACAGGACTTTACAAACTGTACTAGTTGCCCTTACTGTTTGTTACTTTGTTTGAATTTAAAAATCATTAACACTATAGTTTTAAGGTAGATTTCATTATAATATATAGAAATATATATAAATCATAATAACATAAAGTCAGGGATATTGGAAATGACTATTGTTATCGTTTATAATATCAGGAAATCAGGAAAACAATTTGAGTGTAGAAATAAAAGTTGGGATACCTTAATACATAATTTTGATAATATAACTGAGTCATAAACCAGCTGAAGTTTCGTTGCAATGTCAATGCCCTTATTTGGGTTAGTTTGAATAAGTTTCTTTACCATTTATTTTATTTACTATTCTTTCTTGAAAAGATATTCAGAGCAGTATAAACATTAAACATGGTCTTCTTTCTTCAGCTGCTATTTTTCATTGACACATTACAATGTCTGGGTTCATTTCAATAATTGCATAATATTAACATTTGATTTATTTCATATCAATTATTGTTTCCTTCTCAGTCATTGTTTATTTAGTTTCTTTTTCAGTTACTTTTTCTTCTTGAAAAACATTGAAATATCAAACTACAAGGCACATTTCTTTCAGATGCAATCTCCACGTTTAGGAATAATATTTGTTTGATCAATCACATTTTGAACCAGAAGTGTGCACATTAAGACAATATGAGATCTTCCAGTATAATGGAACTAGATAAAAGCATCAGGAGACAGGTCTATAGTCTATAGTTTATAGTTCTACTCTAGTGCAACACAGAAAGCCACTGTTAGACTTCACTACATACGTGCACAAAGTCACGGGAGGACAGACTACGTGCCCCCAGCGTAAACTCTACAACCCGAATGTGCTTTAACTCTGTCAATAAACACACAAACTTTGACTTCACGGTAACAGCAACAACAAAAATTGTGCTTATTTTTTCTACTACATTTTTTATCTAAACTGTAATTTTGTTTAAGTAATTTTCATTTTATATATTATCAACAATTTCAAAATTCTTAAACTTTAAAAAAAATTTTTTAATTAAGTAATTAACATTTAATCTAAACATTTCCCAATAATGACTGAACATTCCTGAAAAATTTGACATCGTAAAATTCTAAATGCTGCATTAATTGAAACAAATTTCTCGAATGTGCTACAAAAATACAGACAGCAAAACATTTTCACTTTCAGAAAGTGATCACTGAACAACGGCGTAGACAGTAGCAGCTCTGATGATAGGATGAAGAATGAGAATACGAACTGCTGCATATATAGAAGCGATGAACAAACCCTCGTCCATCAATGTGTGGTGTGGCATGCATTAGTTTCTGATGTGATTTACATGTGATCACTGGTATGCATCAAAATTAGATGAACTCTTATCAAAACTCTACTGCAAAATTCTGTTTGGAGTTATGTACCGGCAAAATGGTTATTAGATAGGTCACATCCATATCAGGGTACCCCCTTTGGCCAAAGGAGCCAAATATCGAAGGAATTATCTCCCCTTTTTTGGCACAATGCAATAATTAAATGGGAACATTAAACATTTATTTGCAGGTTTAAATGATTCTATCTGAATTACGATACTTATTGCCATTATTTTCTATGGACAAAACAGATAAGCTTATACCCTATTGACTTATCATTATCATGAAAATTGGCATGGAGTGAAATAAAAAGATTCATAAAGATTACAACTGCCAAGGACTGAAATCAGAAGGTTTCAATTTCATCCAATTCTGATGCATACCAACAAGTCAGTGCCATCTAAACCCATAATCACACCAAATATCACCATTTTCCGTCCCTTTTACGACCAGTCAGTACCCAATAGTAGTAACTAACTACATCCCATAACAACATATCACTTGGTTCTTTATTCATTCTAATGTGGTCAACACCTCAACATAGAAAATAAAGGTCTTTAACCTTAGCCTATGTTTGATAGCCCAGATACTACCAAAGAAACTCAAATACTTTGAACACTGTCTGTTTATAATTAGCTCATGGTGTTAAAAACGTTTCAATCTGCTGGTCTTCCATTTTAATTAATTTTACATTTTAAGCTAAAATATGACTCAATTTTGACCATCATTGTAGTTTTCATCATTGATTCCAGCTTTCAACAATGAAGCTTTACCCATTAAAGAAGAACCAGTATTAAAGAACAACACGCTGAGGCATCTTCCCTGCAATGCATAATTCATGCCGGTCTCAATACCTGGCTAAACTAACCCTTGCTGCTTTGCTCCAACATTTATGTCTCTCTAGTGAAGCCCACTCATTGGCGACTGGATGTAACCTCCAGATTTCTACCTAGGACAATTAAGTTCAGGCACAGTCAGCTGAAGATCTGGCACAAAGTTGAGAAATGCAGCAAGGAAATAAGCCAGTGATTGAGTCCGGCATGAATAAGCGCTTATGGATGAAGTTGATATTGAGGGTAAGACACCTTCATCAAAGACAGAACATCCTTGGCTTCTAACAAATGATGTTCAGAGTGTATGAGTTTCTATGGCGATGATGTTAAGTGCTGGCGGCGCTAGCGGTGACGACTACACGTACGTCTATACAGATATATATATGTCTACATAAAGGGACAAGTCTCACCTGGTCCTCCCCCTACAGGTACAAGCAAACAGCCAGGTAGTCAGGTAATATCAGCATACACGCTCAAGCTCTTACACACTCTGTCCTCTACTTCAGTGCATACCTAACATGCTTTGTTATTTATTTGTGAGTAAGTATTTACTGGCAAGCTAGGCCGAATAATCAACCAGTCCTACCAAAACTGAAATGTATTTACATTATGATTATAACAATTAACGCAAGCAATGGTTTTAAAGGTTGCTTTTGAACTGGCAACCTGAAATCATCCAGCAGCCAACAATTTCAAACAACAGAGAGTGAGTGGTTGTTTGCAATTTTTCAGCCATTGGAGGCGGTTGGCAAGTGAACCTGACCGCTGATACATATAGTGTTTTACATTAAGCAATACATGACTGCACCAGACTTAGATATTGTGCTATATTGAAATTCCATCAAAATAGGAAATTCACAATTCATGTTTGTAACACTTGAACAATTATCGTTATGATAGGAACACAAATATGACAAACTGACTGCTGCTAACACCAGAGTAATATGTAGCAGAGGTATAATAATTCCCCAAAACTCTCTACTTCCTTGCTATAGTTACTTAAAAGGCATTCTTCCACACAAATCTGAGGAAATTATTTTGTTAGGTATGCACTGAATAGACTCTTCACTGTGTAAGATATATTCAAAATACTAAATACACAAAATAAACTTTTATTGATATCTGGATGATTTTATAGCAAAAACAGCCAAATAATGAATTAAATCATAGCATTTCAGCCAAGTTATAGGATGAACCATGCTCAATCTGTTATTTAACACAAGTATGCAAAATTCTAAAGTTAAACAGTTCAAACATTAAATCAAAATCTACAACAACAAAAAACAAGCTATTAATTCAAAAAGTCACATGAAATAAACTAAACATTCAAAGGTTTGAATCTAATTTCTTATAAAAATATAATAACTATATGACTAAAAAAAACCAGATGGCCCTATTATGCCACCATAAATAAGCACTATAAAATGAAGAGATTAATTTGTTGCTCATAAATTTGTTAACTTGTGGAAATTGTAGCAGCAAATATCTAGAAACTTAACGTAAGCAGGGAAGAATGACAATAGGTAAGATATCAAAAGGTACCATATATTCTAATAAATGCAAGATTCCCTATAATTACATTGGAATTTTGAATAGATAACAATCTTTTCTTTTAAAGTCCAAATTTAATAAAAAAAACCCACAGGGTTGTCTGTTATTACGAGAACAAAGATAAGGGCTTTATAATAAAAAAAATTAGCTTTCAAAGATGGTTTAATTCATATTATGTAGACTAAAAGTCACTGTGGCTTGTGTTTTTAAGATTTTAAATCAACTTAAATTTTTTCACCTGAATTATCAGGTTATGTAACATATATTTTCTTCATATCATTTATCAACCCAAATAGACGTAGTTGTAGAATAACGTCTTCTGTAATAAACACAAACTGCATGCTGCCATTTTAGTATGTACACCTTTAAATCACTTGAGTAACTGAATTTGTGAAGTTTTACCAAACTTGGTACATTTGTTTGAGGACTCCAAATCGTCTTCCTTTTCATGAGATCCAAATATTTCGTGCTAGGGTGCATTTAAAGCAGGGGAATCCTGCAGACTTTCTGTTTATAACAGTGAAACCAAGTATGAAGATAAAGACACCTATTAAAGGAAATATCTAGGTATGTCTAATCAATGATTATAACAATCTAAGGAATCAGTTCTACAGGGAATCTATCAATCAACACAGGAGACACCAAATCAGTGTCAGTTACAAAGTTGGGTCTACTTATGAGGAAACAACTGAAAGGCAGGGGACGTACCTCAGGTTTGCTGACAGGACCTCCGAACATGCCCGAGGGTCTTGTGATTGGTTGCATAGCTTTACCAGCGTTGGAGCCGGGGTTCTTTGGATCAGGCATGACTGCAGCATCAACAATGACATCTTCAACATTTATTCACAAAGTCTTAAAATACACTATTCTTATGTTTAATTTGTTCTTCCAATACAAAAGCAAATATGACAGATAAAATGGCTGCTGCAGGGTTTTTTTCCCCCAAAGGGAAATAATTCTGTCATACAAATGCATACCACTAAAGGAACAATATTCAGACAATTGTGGAGAGAAGAACACTAAGCGTAAGTCATACAAATATCACTGATAAAACTGAGAAGAAATTGATATCAGGAAGAGATGTCCATCAATGATCAATCAACGACTTTTCTTCAATAAAGACCTCTTAACCCATGAACACATATAAAAAGGTTTCTTATGCAAGGGTACTAAGGACACTAATACAAACCAATAGGTCTGGACTGGTATGGGAACTGTTTCGGAGGTTCATGCATCCCGTGTGGTTGAGAGGGCGGTATGTACTGAGAAGACTGGGGTCGGTGGTGTCCGTGACCAGACTGCGGTCGCTGGTGCCCCCCGTGTTGACTGCGGCGATCCCGCTGTTGCTGCTGCTGGTGTCGGGACTGCTGGTTGCCACGGGCCTCGCGCTCCTGGATCTGCTGGAAGTTTCGTTTCAGAGTCGACTCGCCCGGGATTTGCAGGATTGAGCTGTGTGGAGAGAAGAATTTTATTAATCTTCACATAGAGCAGAGGAGGATCGGACTAGCTCATAGGTCCTGTAAGCTCTTCGCTTGTAACGGACACAATGTATTTAACTGCATATGGATTTGATAAAACAATGGAAAAATACAACAACAACTCATATTTGTCAAATATTTTTTTAATATTATTGATGACTAGAATTAAAGGAACTCACAAGAAGCTAGAACCTTTTTTAAGCTCATTTGTAGTTTCCAGACAATTTGCTAGCTTCTTGCATCATACATAATATTTTTGCTTTTAGGTTTTTGTGAAAATGAAATATCCATTATAATAGCACTTCCTGTCAAACATCAGATATCATAAAAGAGAAAGAGTAATGGGCTCTACAGCTCAACATGTATAGTATAATTAATTATATCTTTTGTGATTCATTCATTACATCAGATAGACTAAAGACTGATAACCAATAAGCCTCAAATATCAAGATAGATTGTCAATGTGGTGTGCAGTATTGTCCTGACAGTCACAAAATTCATAACTAGATCCCACAAGATATGATTGCTGATTTAATTCACTCACAATGAATGCTGGAATATTTGTTGTTAACTCCTGGACAACTAAAACTGACAAATTCTGGTGATATTAAACTATGTACAGAGACTACGTAAGACCTTAAGAGTTGCCTCCCTTATGAACTTATCTTGTATAACCTATCAACCGTTGTTACTCCTCTGTTACTGATAATCACAACAAAGAATATTCATGTCAAAGATATTTCAGTTACTTCAGCTAGTTCTGATTCATGAGGCTGAGACCACAAAGACTGACAATATCTAGCAGGTGTCAAACAATGGATCAGAGATTACAAGAGTTGCCTCCCTTACCCTAAGAAACAAGGCCTTGTGTTACATCAATCATTGAAAAAATCAATAATTTGACAACAAACAAAAATTCTGTTCAAGGGCATTATTGACACAGACAGTAAATGATGGCTGCAGTGAGGGAAGGAGGGGGTTTGTTAAGTGTTTTGTGCACTTTACATACATTACCTGGACTCTCGTTGTGTTGCATCAATAGTTCTCTAACATATATTTTCAAATTTGGTAAGATATTTTTAAAACGAATAGGAAATCCTGTAGACAAGAGTTGCCTTCCCTACCTAGGCTCCCCGGGCATGGTGTTCTCCTCATCTTCGTCTCCGTCACTCCCCTCGTACTCGTACTCTGTGTCATGGTCGTCACCTGCAACATCAACAACGTTCATGTCAGAATAGGCGACTTCCTTCATGAGTGAGGTCAACCTCAATCATGAAAGCAACTAATGCTTTGTCACCTGCAACATCAACAACCTTCGAATCAGTCATCTCACATGGAAGTATTTCCTAGGATTTGTCTCACACTCATTTTGTCTGACCACGGACTGTAGGAGGATGAATCTCAATCCCCTTTCATATCACCTCCATCCTCCTGATTTTAACAAACAACTGAAGCTAAGGAGATTGGATTACCTTATCAAAACAAGTAACAAGTGATGTCAAAGATAGCAAAAGTCTGCTAACACACTGCCAGTAATCATATCACTGGGCTTCTAAGAAGTCACTCAAATGAACTTTCACAAAGTTGGAAAGGCTAGTATGAATAGATAGTGTTTTGAATATAATATTTTCAGTTAGTGTGAGTTGTTTGCAGGTGGTAAGTACCCTAGTGCTGCACCTGACTTGGAATAAAACCGGAGCCATTGTATAGTCTGTGATATCATTCAATAAGTCTAGAACATAATAAAACCAAGTATTAACCATTTGAAAAGCATTATTGACCTAAAAATTTCAAAGTTGGATTTTGGCATTCACATACCCTTTTTGTTCTTTTTATGTCGGTCTATGTGGTCCTTGAGCTGGATGCGAACCTGTCGCTCGGTGGGCTGGTCGCGGATGAATGGATGCTTCAGGAGTTGCTCCGTGTTGGGTCGCTGTGTGTAGTCCTTGATCAGGCATGACTCCACAAAGTTGTGGAATTTGCTGGACCTGAAGAATTTTTGTTGTTGAAGTTTAAAAACTGTTTATTTTATACGAGAGCTGACAAGGAAAGGACATTATGGAGTACATTTAGAAACTGTTCATTTTATTTCACAGACTCAAGCGTAAAGACATTTCAATAAGTATGGAAGTGTGTCGTATTTTACTTGATTATTAGTAAAATTGAAAAGTTCACACCATAATGAGGATTATCATCAAGCTATTATGAAAGGAGCAGAGAGTGGAAGACTTGCTCCAGACTTTACAGTACTATCCAAGGCTTGTTGTGACCAAAACAACTATGCAAGGTTGAAAAGGATAAATGACCATTTCCAGACATTTCAAGATCTTATGAATATGAAAGGTATTAAGTTAATGTCATGGCCTTCAAACTTTGATGAAATGAACGGTTGAAACAATTTCATTAACACAGTAACTCATTTCAAAGTGAATTCTGACAAAATAATCAAATTAAGCATACTTAGATGAAGCATACAAACCATTTGGTAGGGTTTTTGAGCCTAGGGGGCGGGTTTCTTGGTATAAGGAACAGAGCTCTCATCGGGTGCATATCACAGAGGGCTGCAATAACATAATACATTATGTCATATAAGAGAGATGTAATATTGATCTTTCTCCTTCTCTGAAGGAAGCTAATAATGAAATGATCAAACCATAAGTTTGAGAAAATAAAGTTTTACACAATTATATCTGACACAATTGAAATAAACTGAGTTTTTTTCAAATTCTAGGGGCTTGAATTAACAAGTGAAAAAAAATGACCCTTAACTCATGTTCACCTTTGCAGAGAACTTAACAGGATAAACATTATGATTAGATATTCACTAATGAAGTAACCATTCACTAAACACTTTCTTACAAATATCAATACCAAGGATTGTCATCAGATTCAGTTTTATTTTCCCATAACATATAGTATCTACTTACGCGGCTTCCCTTCGGCCATTTCTATTGCCGTGATTCCTAGCGACCACAGATCACTCTGGAAAACAAAAGATATTCCATTATTGCATGAAGGATGAATTACTCTTAAAAACTTTGAATTAAATAAAAATTGGCGCCTATCCAAACCAAAAATTGTGTGGTTGTGTTCCACTGAGGCAACCTTAGATGAAGATCGAAAGTTACAGGCTGCTTTGTTGTTTGAGTGATTACTCAGTACACGAAGATGAAAACGTCCTTTCGGTTTTAAATACAGGTTCAAATTTAAATTATTCAAATGAGCAAAGAACAAGCCACAGTTCAACAGCTCCTCTATTCTTCTTGGACAGATGTCAACAAACAACAATGTCATGTCATGTCAACAACAATTTTAAGTGTAAAAGTATCTATTTTTGACCACCTGTCATCATAAAATGTACTCAACATGAAGACTAGATGGATATCATTTAGGAAACAGCGTGCAGAAGTTTAGAAAAGGATTGACTGCATGGTTATTCCTTGAGAGTTATGTTGTTTTCATTGTCTTACTTACCCTATTGTCATAGGTAGCATCTGGGTTTTCATCACATGCTATAACTTCTGGCGCCATCCTGTCCACCATTGTCAGATATTAGATTCATAACATATTCAAAACATTTTATTAAATGTTAAAAACCCTCACATAGAATATCAATGTACTTCAAAAATCAAATATATTAAATTAAAATTAGTTGGGTTTTATTCATAAAACTGCTGATTCAGATGAATACAGTGTTTATAGTATTTAGTTGTTTCCTTAAATCACAATGAGTAGAATGCAAAACCATGAATAGTTAAAGAATTTAATTGGTGTTCCGACCAAGGTGTCTAAGCAAATGTTTACATAATTACTGTTTATTTTTCATTCTAAAACTTAAACATAAATGTTTTCCTCCCCAACCCCTCCCTCTGAAACTTATGAATCATTTCTCATTTCAAACAAAAATGTATAAGTAGGTTTCTTCCTCGTACCAGTACGGCGTTCCAATGAAAGTGTTTCTTCTTCCTATTGTTTTGTCGAGCTGCGCACTGACTCCAAAATCAACTGAAAGTGAAACACAACACTTTCAGAAAGAGTAGCAAAATCAAATAACTGCACCAAAACAAACATGGTTTCAGAATTACGCAGATAAAATGGGATAACATAATTCTCCATGTAGTTCATAACATAAAGGAGAATTTGCTTCTATGAATGAAGATTTCTATGGATTTATAACTTCTTTTTTGCAAGAGTGAAGACAAATTGTTTTAGATTGTTTCCCTCTTTTTCTTACTCATAGGGAAAATCTGTAGAGTTCTATAAGAACAAAGATATGAAGCGAACTCTCCAAACACAACTCACCTAACTTGACCTCAGCATTGTCTGTGAGTAAAACGTTCTGTCCCTTGATATCACGGTGGATCACTCGGTTCTGATGTAGATGAGCCAAACCCTGCACAATTAAATCATACAAGAATTGAGAGGATAATCAATGAAAGGCCAATAGTCTCAATTCCTTCAGTAAAATTCAATGGGATCATGAAAGAGTCATTACTTATCCAACACATATAGTCATCCAACACTTCGGACACAAGTCATGCTTATCAGGATATTTGACTTATCCAATCTTTACTATTGAGTCGTAACTGTAAATGAGATTCAGTTGTAGAAACTGAGAAATCAATGAAGACTTTAGCTAAAATTCAAAAAAGAATATTCACAATATAGGTAACATTTGAAATAACAAATATATATATATATTTTGACAGAAAGTGCAGTAAGGCAGAATTTATCAAAGTTGCCAGTTGGATGTAAAGGACATCAGCTGCTTCTACAGTCAGTGACAGTGGGTGTTGCATGATGGTTCATAGCCAGAAGGATACTCAACCAAACAAAAACTAGAATTTTTTAAACAAAACAATGATATATGGATTAGACATTATTCATTATTTGTGTTTCATATAAAATAAATACAAAGTTAAAGCCAAATAGAGGAGATTCAATACTAGAAACAGAGGAATCATATAGGTCGGGTGTTGGTTCATTTCCTGCAAGGGACTCGACAAGAAAGACAAGAATTTCCCAAACCAAATAGTGCTAACTGGATGTTGGAGTTCAGGTAAAGACTGAGTCTGCATGAGTCTGAGGACTTGCAGTTATCAAAATGAAGAGTTACTGGTGATGGTAATTGTTCTGCTCATGAAAGAGAAGTATTTTCTGTTTATCAACACAGGTGTAAGATGGTAAGACATATTTCTTTCTGATTTAGCAACCGAAGGCACTGTGCAGTTTCCCTCCACAACCTTGCTACATGAACTGTGGAGAATATCATAGACCTCAACGCAGACAAGTTTTACTGCTAATTTCATATTTTGGGTGATTCTTAGACGTACTAATTGCTTAGTCGTATGTTCAAGCACCGGTTCAGATTTCTAATGAGAATAAGAGTAAAGGACAGATGTTCTGATAGACTGTGACGACACAAGGTACGAAGTCAAAAGGCATGAATTTACATTTCTTATGCATTCATCAGAAATGGTTGCATGTTACTGAAAACTCTTCAACTGGAATCGTCAAAATATGTGTAACAAATTTATTTTACAATTATTTGAGGATAAAGGTGAACAAAAAACTCATCAGTCCTCAACGTAGCAAAGATGACAACCAAGGTGTCAATGTGTCTCCCTCAGACAAAATTTGACATGACACAGCTAAACATCACCTATTTATTTGTAAAAATTGAGAGTCTAATAACAAACCTCTGCCATGGAAATATTCAAAAGCATGTCCTCTGACAGATTAGCTAAGTCAACAAGTGTTCGTGATGCAAGCATGAAACTATTTCTTGGGATTTACACGCTAAACATTTTGAGGCGATACATGAGGCACTTACCCTCAATATTTCCCGGGCGATGTAAGCGATCCACTCTTCTTTCAGGCAGTTGCCTTTGGTTGCTGAAACAAAGAACAACAACATGGATGCAGCAAAACTGGATTGAAAACATTCAGATGCATATGTTGCCAAACTGTTGACTTTCTCAGTAAAAAGAGGGTCGTCCTGATCCATCAGCGTCAATAAGAAGCCTTCAGGACAGTCTAGCCAGATGAATTCCTCTAATTATTGATGTGTATTTAAAGTTTTTAAGATTTATAATACAAGAACATGTTTCCAACTGATACAATATTATTAAGGATTCATGGCTATTTCTAATTCTGCAATACATGAATAACAGGCCAAATCTGGGAACTTGAATTTGAAGTTATGATATCATTTATACATGAACACAGGCAATGTTCTCAATGAATTGGTGGCACAAAAACAATCACTAAGACTGTATTGATAAGTGACTTAATGAACTAGATGTATAAGCAATCACAAACTATGACATAGGACAAGACAAAAGTGAGCAGAGCTCACGGCATCCAACCAAAGGTTTAGCAATCATGGTAGCATTTGTTTCTCAAATTTTTTATTTATTTACCTGAGGATTGTAACAGGATTTTTTTTATCTAATAAAAATTAATGAGTGACAAAAAATGAGATCAGATACTCGAGTCTCTTGATTACAACAAGGGAGTTAAAAAAGTTCATTTACAAAAATTCATGGTCTCAAATAATCAAGGTTATAACTCACAATGTCTTTAAAAAGCCATAAATAGACTATCTGGTAAATATTTTCAGCGAATAACAAAACATTGTAGGTGGGAGTATAAAAGGTACAATTTCAAACACATATTCATGAAATCCACAAATGCACCACCCCTATAGGAAAATAAGTAAACCTAGGATACACTACAAGAGGCTTTGCTCACGAAATTCAAAATTTGTTAAACATAAAGCAAATTTTGATAAAAACCGCAAACCAATGGACATAATGTAGCTTTCAGAGTGCCACTTGTCACACGCACATGTCAGAGCGTGTTGGTGTGCTCACGACCAGACCTTCACACGTGTCTAGCTCGAGAACCGTCTCATTTGGGATGAAAATTTAGAGGAATTGTGCAACGTTTCTTGCTGATTTTCATGGACGTGGTGTTTTACCTCTACAATTGAGCCTTCTAATTTAGGGAATTATGAACCCCTTGACAACTCTGTGGTTACACAATTTCATGCTGTGCTCAAATATAACATTCGGATACATTTCTCTCACTTTTCGTATTGTGGTTACTTAAGCAATTCTTAATGCTCTTTGAGTTCTTATGAAGGGGGAGAATGTTTGCTATGGTAAATGTCTTCAATGCTTTGAGGAATATTTCAAGAGTCATTTTTGTGATAATGTGAGTTGTTTGGTTGTCACTTAAACAAAATTTCAGCCATTGGTGGCGTATTTAGATGTTAGCAAATAACAAAGTGGCTTTCAAAAACACTTATTTCTCAACTTTTTTTCAATCAAAAACATATGCAAAACTTATTTATAAGTGCACAACTTGCTTAATATACTTTCTTTACTTTTTCTTAAATTTCCCTTGCAAACTATATTATTTCTTAAATCTAAGATGCTACTTTTTCATCAATTTTTGAAGCACAATAAAAGTGATATCAACATGAGGACACTGCGGATGATGACTTCATGACCAGATGATTTGACTATTCCCACTTCCTCATCTCAGTTTCCTGTCAGTAGAAGAGACGAGGCCATAAAGAATATCCTTGTAGCACGCCTCCTGCTTCAGTCTACTTCAACAGCACTGACAGGCTTATAGCCTCATTTAACAGACAAGTCATTATCCATAATAAGTTGAAAATGTGATCAATGTATCAATTCTTACTCCAATACAATGCCTGATTAAAAGTTTGTTACCCAATTAACTAACATAATCAATTTAAAATAAGTTGAAACTTGCAATCATAGCAATAATTAGTATCAAAATGAAACATCGAAATGGACACTTCAAACTATGATTTGGTTAAATTATCAACAAGCAAACAGAGTTGGCCATATTCCCCGCCAAGTGGCAAATGTGTGAAATATATTGAACTAAAGTTATGAAATTGTATTCTATAATAAACCCTTTATAGATCTTAAGTTAAAAACTAACCTCATATCTTATCATTGGCAATGACTTTATCCTTCAGAAGATGATTGCGTAAGATCCTTAGTTTCATTGTGCTTAGCATTTAGGTTTTAAATTCTCCCTTAAAACAGTATTGTAACTTGTTTTTCCGTTGAGTTCTGATTCAGAAACTAAATCCTAGTAATGTTTCCATAGAAACAGCAAAAACTAAATGTAAGAAGAAGTTGAAAACCCCCAAAATTACTCTCCACAAGATGATTGTTCCAAATAACAACTTTCACTGAGCTAGGTCTTATAATTTTGTGCATTGTTTATGTCTACCAGTTAATAAATGATTGTTGGATTTGTTTGAACCAAATATAATTCAACCATTTAATAATTGATCTTTTACTTAAATTTCACGATAAACTAATCAGGCATTATCTAAAGATTCAAATCAAAGATCATGACTCTTGTCCTGAGGTCAACAAGGAAAAGATAAGTTTGTTTTTTAACTTATTGATATAACTACTATTACGACAATATCTTGAGATTAAAATCTACTGAAGTTTCCAAAGCCATCTCCAAAGAAGCCCGATGGCCTTGAGACACAGAGAGAGAAACAGAGTGGTTTGTTCTGGTTTGACATGACAGTCACTCACCTACTTCGTCTCTGTGTTTGTAAGACAAACAAACGGCACAGACCAGCACCGGGTGACATTTAGCCTTGACTAGACTCGCTTTAACATAAATACTGCCTTCTTCATACTCAAGGGAGTAAGGGATCTATAATTATTAAAGGACAGGCCATTGCTAAACAGTGCCATAAACCTTTCTGTAAAACTTCATAGAATCTCTCTCGTATAGAGAAGAGTCATCATAAGATAACATCCAACCGCTTCCCCATCATTGTAACATGCACATACTTCTTTGTAATTATGAAATAAACGTTTCAAATATGATGATTAAGTAGAGTGCCATAGCAATATGTGCAGTTTTTGAGCTGTGGAAGCTATCACTGTACACAGTCCAAATCCAACTTGTTTCTATGGAAGCCAATAAACAACCATTTTTTACATCTCTGAAAAAAAAAAACCCACCATTTCATTAGGTGTGCAACACGCATGCAAAGTTTCACATAGATATGATGAAAATTTTTTTACTTCTTCTCTGGCAACAATGCTATCCGTGTACATATTGCATATTCAACCTTTAACCATGGACTCAAAACAAAAAAAATAATGAGAACGATGAAATTATCAAAAGGCCCCACTCTAGTAGGTGGGTAACACTCGTGCAAGGATTCAGAAAGATATGATGCATGGATTTTGGATGTCCATGGATGGACAGTCACACAATCACATCGTTCCCCTACCCAATTATATAGGACCCACGGTTACATTGGAGCAAAGAAATATCTTCTCTTACCCTGCTGGACCATCTTTTATCATGTGCAGCTATGATATATATGACACAGGAACCAAGAACCAAGATACTTCACTATTGGAACAAGCAAATATCTGCTCTAACCTTTCACAACATCTGTCACAATCTCAGCTTGACTATCTTTTATCATAAGCAGTTAAATACATATGACAGAGGAAACAAAAAATGCTTTAATATAGGAATAAACAAGTGTCTGGTCTTACCTTTCACTAGATCTGTCACAGAACCAGCACCACAGAATTCCATCACCAGCTACAACAGAGCAACAAAGAATAGTAACATAGGGCAAGAATATTATCTGAGTGTCCTACTCATACCATCTTTACAACACCTCGGGTTACTAGTGTTACTAAATACAGTAAAACACGGATAAAGCGAACAAATGTTTTTAGTCCCGTCAAAAGCCCTATATAATATAATTAAAGATGGTGGCCAAACACGAATAGCGAACACCGGATATAATAATTTCTTGGTCCCTTTGAGTTTGTTATATCCATGTTCTACTGTAGTGGTATTCTCTATCAAGATCCCAATTACCACTTTTCAGGAACAAGTGTCACATTTCAGGCATCAATATTGAACTACATGGACATTAAGGTCCTGTTTATCATCAAAATCATAAAACTGCTATCACAGACAAGTGACCTACTGCCTGCACATCGGGAAAGCATGAGAGTGATGTGGGGTTTAACCCCAAAAGAGTATTTCACTTATATCCCGGCTGCTAGTATCATTGCAGGGAGAAGCCCTGCAACACCATCGTGGCTATACATTGCGGTGAAACTTGCAAGCATCGGCTGGAACTAGCAAACCATGGGTGGTACTACACTGAATTTCACCCAAACCTTACTGCGTCCAGAACAGGTCTCTACTCTAAAGTTGCCGATACCCTTGCGGGATTCGAACCACGGACCTCTTGATCTGAAGCCAAAGGCGCTTACCCTTACCCTCCCCTATAATATTATATAAGCCAACGGAACAAATTGTTTTTAGATTAATACTATCTCGTCTTTTGTTCATTAAACGACATTACTACTACTATTTGACAAGGACCGAAGATACCAACATTTTTTATAATAATGCCCTGATATTTCATCGATGCGTCAGTAAGCTTTCAAAAACCAGGTCTAATAAATAGCCTCCTGTGTTATTTAATCATAGTCTAACTGACTAACAATCTGTCATCAGTTCCACTTTTTAAGTTAGGATCATGATAGTGTAGGTTAGAAATAGAGAAAAGTCATATATAGTCTTTTAATGAATAATTCTACCGATTAAGACATTTGATTTATCACTAGCTTTAAAAATGATGCAACATTTCAGTGAAACCTGTGAGCATCTGCTGGAACTAGCAACCATGGGTGGTACTGCGCTCAAATTCAGTGTAGCATTGCACTCAAAGTTGCCGAGACCCTGGCGGGCATAGGACTGTAGTAACACTTCATCACAAGACAAGCATAGTGATGAGAATATGTGGAAAATCTTGTGCAAGAAAGTTGGGCGATATGGTCCAAATATTAACCAAATTATCACTTTCGATCGGATATGATATACACATTTTCAGTAGAAATGAAATTCAATTGCGTAAATAATGATTTCTACTCTTGAAATTGGTGATCTGATAACTTAGTTTTACAATAATAAGGGCTGTGGGTTGAAACGTGGACAGATTCTTAGAAATATTGACAGAATGTATGTAAATCTTTTTCATATTTCTACATGCAAGACAAAAACGCATTGTGAACATCATAATGCAGTGATTTTAGCAATTCTTAAAAGGTAACCTACTTGATATTCGTATCAATACAACTCTTACCAGATCTGTCAGATCATGATTTTGGGATATTTAAAGTTTTCTCAAAATTCAAAATAGTATCCAGAGGCAAAAATCTTGAAAGTTCAAACAGTCACATGAACTTTAAATACAAGAAGATTCCCATGCTCGTTTTAGTCTGATAAATACACAAATATTATTAACAGGCACAAGATTAATTTTCAATGTTCTCAAATCACTTCTCATAAATTTAAACTGTGCCACTGACGTCTAACATACCACTGTCAAGTAGCCAGAAATACTAAAGTCAAGAGGATAGGCCCTTGAAAATGTTTCAATTTGTATCTATATGACTTCGAACTGTCCCAGGAAACTTCACTGGGTCAAGCAGTTAATTTCCAAGAAGAGATTAACCTTGCATGGAGTACTATGCAATATTTTTCTGACAGCGGTTCGTTTATTTGAACTTGAACTAATCCCAGCTTGAACCAAAACCTCTTGATAACAAAGTCTAGATATGTCAGGAATAACAACCCTATCGGAGAATCCTTTCCTTTATTTGACAAAATGATCTTTTATAAGGGAATGATTCTTTCCAGACACCCAGTGATACTTTTTAAAAAGTCTAAATATTAGTTTTGATGTGAAACTTAAAAAAAAAAAACAGAACACAAGTAGTAGCATCATAGGCGAATTATTGCTCTTAGCCTTTAACATCATAGTTGTGAAATGTCATTCTTCCTTGACAGGAAGCTCTGCAATGTCAGCAAAAAAGTTGTTGAAAACAATTAAAAAATAGACAGTACAAGATGTAAACACATTGTCAAGTTGTCTTGTGATATCAGTTCCCGTCCTTTGCCTTATATACAAACTCCAAATTACACAAAATTAAGATATAAAAAAACAAAACAATTCTTATAATTCAAAATGTATGATGTTAATAGTCTGTATAAGAACCTAAAATAACACAAAATCTATATATAAATATATAAGATATTCCCAAAAATTTAAATTTCAATGTTAGAAGCTAGTGTAAGTAGTCCCAAAACAGTCCTGATGGCTGACTATTAAGAGGATTACAGCTAACCAGCAGGGCACCAGGCGGCCTATGTCGGCCATTACACTCTCTGGGGGAAACACTAAACAAAGAGTAATGTCATTTTGTTTTTTTGCATGACTAAGTGTCAACGTATCGCATGAGCTTTAGGAGAGAATATGGAAGAGGTATAAAACCTGAAAGCATTATCACTGCTTTCGCTTTCTTTGATAATATCTCGAAATTTTACACTGGGCGATCTGCCTCTCTGACACCAGCAGATCATTATCTGATGTGTTCTTCAACTCGCTATTTTCACCCTCGGTAAAGGGTCATGGTTTCAGGTATAGATATATATTTACATCTTAACAGAAATACTAATTTGTTAAGATTCATTTTTATTTCTGCCTGTCCACTTTTTCGTAACTTTTACCTTCGGAAAAATATATGAAGATAAATCTGATTGTTATTTAGATTTATGTAAAATCACTACTTTTTGCCCTTCTTTTGAAAATAAATTTTACCACCAAATAAACCATAATATTTAATTAGGCAAAACTAGGTTAGACAGAACAACAAGTAATCTCAAAAACATTGATATGTAAATCTTATTCTGGAATTCAAACAAAACTTTCATTTTTCATCTCTTGTTTTGTTAAAAGAAATATTTACGCCAAATAGATTATGTTTTGATTAGGGAAAACCATAGCTAGAATGAAACACTCATGGCGTCATTAAATCTTTTACATAAATAGGCAAATATTATACTGGAATTAACAAATATTTTCATATTGTAAGAAATAAATGAATTAATTGATGTATTAATTGTTTAATGTCAGATCCACTTACCCATAGCTGATCGTCTTTCCCAGGGGGTCCTTTCTTGATGAAGGCACCGTAGTAAGTGGCAATATTCCGGTGGTGGGAATACTGAAATGGAGTTATCAACATTCTATAAACTTTTGAATTTCAGAATCCAAGTGTTTATAGGTGAGGTGAGGCGAGTTGAGTTGGGGTTAAACGCTCCTTTCAAGATAATTTCACTTTTATCGCGGCTGCTGGTAATTTGAAGGGAGAAAAGCCTGCAACACTGTTGTGGCTATACATTGCGGTGAAACCTGCAAGCATCGGCTGGAACTAGCAAACCATGGGTGGTACTGATCTGAAATTCAGTATAACATTACACCCAAACCTTACTGAATGTAGAACAGTTCTCTACTGCATACAAAGGTGCCGAGCCCCTGGTGGGATTCAAACCACAGACCTCTTGATCCAAAGCCAAATGTGCTAACCACTATGCTTATCCCACCCCATCCCCCCTCCCCTTCAACAAGGCAATAGGTTGTCACCAGGGATTCAAACAATACTGAACACAAAGGGACTAAAAGACTCAACTATAATCAATGTTTCATATTACAAACGATCATTACACATGAAAATCAAACAAATAAGTTAACCAAGGTTAACTCCACCTATCAATAAGGATGGGTATCAGTCTTCATTTCCATATCACAATATATTGCGATACAGAAAAGCGTATTGCAATATATTGGTACCTTTCATATTTTAGTTTTTCCATGTTCTCTTGTCAAAATAATAGCAATGAGAACAGTAATCAATGATGAACTTGACGACATTTTGTAAAGAGAGATTATCAAGTGACATATTTCGTACTTTTAACATGTCTGTGCTATTTTCACTTTGCAAGTTCACACTTTGTTTACAACTTCAGTAAAATCATAGGGTGTTTTTGTTATGTTTTTCTGCAATTTTACAAGTAAATTGTTAATTCTAAACCCTCCGATATATTGGATATTTTCAGAAGACTGTACCGGTACGTATCGTGGTGTTTCTGTATTGCAATATACCGATATACCGATAATACCGCGCACCCTTACTTATCAATACAAAAGGTTCTGAAAAGATTAAATCAAAACAATTCTAAGTGACCGATTTAACAAAATCACAACACATTAATACAATTGAAATTCAAACTATTGAAGGACTGATTTGCAAAGATAAAAAACTCATTAAGCTTTTTCACGATTGTAAAGTACATGTAATACTGATATCAAAATTTTAGTGTTAGAATAAGACTAAAATTATAAAGACAAGATGAAATCTCATGAAAATCAAAAATGTAATTTCAAGTAAATTTAAAGCTTTTGGTGATTTCTATCAATCATCTATTCAAGCAATAAATGAGGATAACATCTCTCCTGAAAAAGAGAAGTAATAGAATGTGATATTCAATTATATGGAAGGCTACCAGTTCATTTTATCAAAATTCAATTTGATCAAACAGTGAGAGATGCGAAATCAAAGTAGCCATAAGAGTCCCCATCAATTAGACTTATTATCAGCAACACTTGCAGTACGCTCTTGGTGTTAAACCAATCAAAATGCTTCTTTTCAAGCATTCTGTCAGGTCATGTCATGAATTATGCCTGAAATCTGACACTCACTTTCTTGAGCACGTTGATTTCTAGTTTGATTTCTTCTTCCTCCTCCTGAAAACAAGGAACCAATGATAGATGAATAATATTCCTAAAATATTGAAAGCTTGAAATATTCTTTATTTTAGTACAAGATAGCTTGATTGATTGATGGAGGGTTGGATAGAGAGATGGATGGATGGAGAGTTGGATAGAGTTTGATGGATGGATGGAGGGATGGATGGATGGAGGGATGGATGGATAGAGGATGAAGGGATGTATGGAGGGAGGGATGGATGGATGGATGGAGGGATGGATGGAGGGATGGAGAGATTGAGGGATGGAGGGATAGAGGCTGGATGGAGGGATGGATAGAGGATGGGAGGGAGGGAGGGAGGGATGGAGGGATGGAAAGATGATGGATGGATGGAGGGATGGAGGGATGGAGGGATAGAGGATGGATGGAGGGATGGATGGATGGACAGAGGATGGGAGGGAGGGAGGGATGGATGGAAAGATGGAGGGATGGATGGATGGATGGATGGAGTGAGGGATGGATGGATGGAGGGATAGAGGATGGATGGGTGGATAGATGGATGGAGGGATGGAGAGATGGAGGGATGGATGGATAGAGGATGGATGGATGGATGGATGGAGAGATGGAGGGATGGATGGAGAGATGGAGGGATGGATGGATAGAGGATGGAGGGATGGATGGATGGAGGGAGGGATGGATGTATGTATGGATGGAGGGATGGAGAGATGGAGGGATGGAGGGATAGAGGGATGGATGGAGGGATAGATGGATAGAGGATGGGAGGGAGGGAGGGATGGATGGAGGGATGGAAAGATGATGGAGGGATGGATGGATGAATGGAGGGATGGAGGGATGGTTGGAGGGATGGAGGGATGGTTGGAGGGACTGTTGGATGAAGAGAGGGAGAAAGGGAAGGAGAGAGGGATGAATGAAAGGAGGGAGAGAGTTAGGGAGGTAGGGATTGATGTAGTGAGAGAGTTTGGGACAATTGCTCATAATATGTCAATGCTTGAGAAGATAAATATGACGATAGCAAACGTTTCAGTCAATCTTGTGATGTTTGTGTTAAAATCTTCATAAAAATCTTCTTGATGCATTCAAAAATTTATCAAGTCATTTACGTCTTAAAATTGTCCTTTGTTAATTGTTCATAATTAAGATTTATTTAAATGAAATGTACCCTTTCAATTGTTCTATCTGTCACATATATAATTCTAAAAATCCAAATTAAATGTAAAATGAAAAATAATTCATTATCTATGTATATTTGAAACAGCATTTTTGCCCTCAGCAAAGTATTATCCATGGACTTGAATTTATAAACAAATACTCCTTAATGTTTATTTCTTTTAATTTATTTACATTTCGTTCAATTTTTTTAATATATATTATTGCGTCATCGTCATTCTTACCTCAGTGACGTTCATCACCTTAATGGCCGCCAGTTGCCCAGTTTTTGTGTGACGACCCTGAAATAGACAAAGAATAGGTCAGAGTTGAAAGGTCAGCTACATGTGTGTTGACTGCCGACTGCCTGGCATGCTAACCTCCCAGCTTCTATGTAGAATTTCATAGACTTGCTCACAGTTCCTCTTAGCTTTGTTTACATTTCATCTCTCTCATCACAAGCACTCAAAATAACAGTGGAATTCTGCTCTGATTCAACTAACCATACATTCATAGTGGTGTTTATGTGATTGATAACACAGTGTTATTTTCTTTCCAATGGTTTGTTGGAGGCATAGAAAGTCTGATTGTCGAGGGGAGTGTTGCGAGGTCGAGGTGACCCAGCTTGTCAACTGGTAGTTTTTGTAATTGTGCGTGTCAAATAGTCTACATTTCTCAACCCAACAGAGCCACTCAACAAATCAAATGTTTATTTTCACAAACAAATAATCTGACAGATGTAGGATTTCCTAACTTGTGGATGGTATTTGGATTGGTTAATGTCATAATCCATTACATGCATTTCAAAATTTAGAAATAACTCTTCCATTTTGTTATACGCCAACTGCAATTGTATGATTTTTTATTTTCATTCTACTAGATTCAAGTTAAGGAGATTTTTGCTTTCATTTCCTTAGTGTTGACATCAATTTCATACACCATGTATAATATTGGGGGAAAATTTAAAGGTTTAAAGGAGAAACAAAAAAAATGAAAATTTGTACAAATATGTCAAAATAATAACAATTAGTAAATTTTAAATAAAATATGCTAGCACACTTCTGGCACATGACCCTAGAGTCAGATTCACCAAGTTAATTGTCAAAAGGATTAGGAATGACTGCCATTCCCAGGATGGGTCTGCTGTGTGTTGATGCCAATGACTGAACGCTGGAATCTTTCATTGCATCACCCAGATGTTAGAACCACATCTAGCTTCCTCAGAGGAATAAGCATGCCCTCCCTGGTGCCTTATATTTGCTTGCATTTGTACAAAGGCCCTTATAAGAAAATAAACTCTAATTAACACAGGTTCCTTATTAGGTCACAGGGCCCTTATTAGGACAGTGGCCCTTATTAGAAGACAGGCCCTTATTAGAAGACAGGCCCTTATTCGGCCACAGGATCCATTTTAGGATGACTAGGGAAAGAGTTCACATGATGTAATTTTCTACAAATTCATTTATCATTTTCATCTGCTTTACCATATATACCTTGTTCATTCATTTAGAGCTAGCAGTCAAACAAACCCAAGACCACGTTAATAGTAACTTAATCAGAGCTTCAAAAGATTTTCAGCTTTGAGAAATACCCAGCTATCTTCTTTATGTGGTTCTTTAATCAGTCAGATCTGTATTAAATCTTCACTGTGCTCATTCCTGGGAGAGTTGGTATGATAATACTGAAAAGCATGATGGGCGTAATTGAAATTCCTTCTTTGTGATCCAATCTTTGGGACTAAATTGTAAAATTTAGAGATAGTGTAATCATGTTGGTTGATTAATACAAATAGGCTGAAGGATGTCTCTCATTGGCTGATTTAAAAATACTTTTTTAAGACATATGTCTTGTAATGTTCAGAGGTCAGTTAGTAATCTTGATTAAAAACGGAACCAAATAACAGCAAGTTATGACAATTGGTTGCCTTCATCGATCTGATTTCTTAAACAATTGAAGGTTTGGTTTTTACCTGCTATGTGCTTGAGGTGTGATGATACCGACACTTCACAATAGGGTACATATCAGGATATCTTATCAACAACACAATTCAATACGATACACTCATGATACACTATTTTCAATAGATTCAATAGAGTTTCTATAAAAGAAACATTAACTCTTGACAAGCACCTTGATTTTTAGGTAAAATAAACAAAGATCTTGATCTGGTGATTACATTAATTTCTTCAACATTTGTTGTACCATTAAAACTGTCTGATACATTCCTCGACCAGCTAGTTAGCAATATTTTTCTTAACACTAAATGGACACAAGCACCTGTTAAAAGTAACAATTCCACAGCCCGTATGACTAATGGCAATTGTGACTTAAGCTGAACCATTGAGATGAAAAGAGAGACCCTATCAAATAGATGGATCCATTCTTAATGGCAGAAAACTTCTGATCCAACATGGCCGAACTGGAGAACGCCTTTTTCATGCAGATTTAATAGTTGTGCAAATGACCGGTGGACCTACCTAAACGGCCATTTTGCATGCAAATACCTTGAACACTTGCTGAATACTTATTCTTGACTTTCACCTTGAATGAGAGTTGGTAGACATTCATGTCTTTGATATCTAGGCTGAACAACAACTAAATTGACTTTGGTTGAAAGATAAGAATTTCAGGTACTCTGGTTCAAGTTGATTCTGACCTCTCCAGTACTTAAGTCCATTTTCTCGCCCCGCGAAAAGCCCTACTTGCCCCCCCACGTAAGATTGAACAAAATACCCCCACGACCCCCTCCTCGATTGCTGATTACTAGGAACCAATACTATCTAGCTTCACCAATTCAACGACAAGACTTTCCAATTTACACTTTGAAGCATATGTAGGCAAAGCCCCATCTCCAGACATACCCTGAGGTAGACACTGTTATAGCTGTAGAAATCCACCTTCATACTGATCCAAATCAGCGTTAGTGACACAAAATGTGCCTGCCCAGAAAGTCTTCTATTTCCTAACGAAAAATTGGAAGTCGCTTCAATAACATCAAAGATATTTTCTTTTTATTTAAAATACTTTTCTGATCTTACATCAAAATCTCTCAAAATCAATATTGTGCTACAACAGAAATAGATGTCAAATTGTAGATCGGAGTCGAGAGTCTGAATGAGTTTCTATATTTGAATTGGAATCTCATTCCATTATCTATTATCTCACAATATGACGTATGCAGATTATGGATGAGAATTCATTAAAACATTTACCGAAGTTCGAAAGCATTATTACAAATAACATGATTTTCGAGAAAACATAAAATCAGTTGTTCAGCACAAGTTCAATGCAATGTAGTTAACAAATTTAAATGCTACATTATGATTCATGAACTATTTGCTTGGAGAAAGCAACGCAGATAAAGACATTAAGTTAGTATCTGTTGAAGCCGAGTGAAGCGTTCTCTCTAACACAGTAAACAAGGAACTTAATTCATCACGCCTAATAGGAAACATGCTTATCACTGACCTACATGCAGAGCTTGTGTAAAGTTTCAAAAAAACCAAAAAAACTTCCAATATCTTTCTGAAATATCAATTTAATAATGATATGTGTAAAAACGAATTTCTAATATCTTTCAGAGTTATAATAAAGTTTCTTCCTCATGTATGTCACACACGTCAGCATCAGTATCTTTGTGATTTAGGACCTCGAGAGAAAGGGAGAGATAACAATGAATTTCCTTCTATAGTTTTGTACACAGCTACATGAAAACATTCCACTCCAGTAAAATTAGAGATAACTTCACTGGGAGTTAAAAAGGTGAAAACTAACTGAAGCTTCATTAACTGAACATTTAAGAGGAATTTTTTTTATTAGAATTGATTTATAAGCTGTCAATCATATTATTGTATCATTTCATGCTGTGATATGTATTGTATGCTATTACATGCTCGTGTTGAAAACTAAGTATCTAGTGTGTATAGTGATTAATGTTCTGCGTTGTACTTATGTACAGAACATGACGGAAGACAGACATTCTCTCTTGAGTAACAATTTGAGGTAATTTAACTGGGAGTGAACTCCCTCACCATGCAGGTAATCGGTCGGGTCTAGTTAATTAGTTAAACAAACAACTCACGGACTTGAACAAGGGATGGAGGAGTCACTGTGACATGGTCCGTTACAAATTCACCTAACTGCTTTGAAATACTTCAACTAGGAAAGTCTTTCTTTAGATTAAGTCTTGGCAATTTCACCAAAACATGTTCTCATTGTGAAAGGGTGTCCTTGAAAATTATCATCTTGTCAAGCAAGTGTCATTGAAAAATATCAAGCAACACATTTCTTGTCATTTCCAAATAACCAATGATAAAAAAAAATAATCTTCTAATTTCTTTGTGATTGATTTCTTGCACATTACCTATTCAAAATGCTTTTTACATTTGTTGTTATTAATTACCAAAGCCTCTTAGCTTAATGTCTCTGACAATGACTTAAAGAGTACCATAAACAACATTGTGTTTAATTCAACATGATCTAATCAAAACCTCTTAAGTCCATAACTGTGTGTCACAGCATGATGCCGTGCCTATCCTAATATTACTTATGTAAATAATATCTGACATAGACCTGTATGACATCTAGCACTCGGTGTATAAACCCTCGGAAGCCTGGCCTGAATACAAGGGAAGGTGTGAACATGTATTGTGAGCCAGGTAGCAACAACATAGATGGATACGAGGCCCCATACAAATGAATTATTATTATTATATTGTATAGACTCTCTCTCAGTCCCCATTACAAGGAAAAATGAATATTTACAAAGATGTCTTTTAGAGAGAAAAGAGATAAAACCGCTCAACCTTATGATATTATTTGAAGCTGTTGATCTTTGGAGGAGAAAAGAATTAAAAGCTCTTACTCATTATGCAGTTGTCGTTTGAGGCTCTTTTGGGAATCAAATAATTTTCATTTGCTATTAATGGTTTCAAAAATTAAACAAGAAAAGTTTAATTAAATGGGAGACTTTACATAAAAAGTCCAAACAAACATGCTTCACAGGGTTGTCTGCAGGAGAGCAAGTGTGACCGACAGAGAAACAGACAGAATTCTAGATCCTCATCAACAGAACACAGACAACAAAAGATGTACAAAGATGTAGATCTTCTGACTTTGTTTTGCTCTGCTGTTGAGGATGAAGTTCACTTCATGTTTGTCTGTCCAAGTTAATTTCAGATAAATTTTTATCAAAAACACCATCAACAGCATTTATTTCAATTGTGATATCTAAAGACTCTTCAACTATTATAAATCTAGCGATGTATAACAAGTATGCCAAGAGCGCCATGATGAAATTTTTAAACATAGATCTACATCAAACTAATTTGCATAGGATGCAATTAACACTAACATGAAAAACATGAAAAATGTAAGTCTCCTGTATGAGCTTGAGGCCTCGAATACAATACACATTGTCTTGTCTTGAATAACTCAAGATTGTAAATTGATGTGCAACAACACAGGATGTTCCCATAGAAACCAACAAATCTCCTATGGATTTGAAATTATCCAAATGAATGCAAGAAACGTCAAACTTGACAATGATCAAATGTTTCACCATATCAATGGAAAGGACAGTAGATTCCCATGTAAACCTGCAACCAATGAAGCAACACGTACCTACATTTATATAGTTACAAATTTCAAGTATCTGTCATTATATTTGTCTCATCATTGTTTGACAAGAACTGAGCTCCTGAAGGAGTTTTCAACCACTGATTAGGAAAGCGTATCCATCCAAGACGCAACATAATGACCTGTTCTTTCATTTTCCAAACTGGGCACTTCGTACTATCAAAATAGATGACCATAATCATTGGCAGCTTATTGGGAATAAACATATCTTTCAGAAATATTTATTTGTTTGCAGAGTCAGTCGGCAATGCCTCTAAGCCAGACCGTTCTGATCAAGGAGATAATAAGGATTTAATATTTTGGCTCCCTGTCAAGGAAGGGTAAATTTGGCATGATTTGCATTCTTCAGGTTATCCCACTGCCAGTGGATCTCATCATGGAGTACAGCCCTGTATCACATACTGGAATATATAGAGAGTATCGGCTGTATATCATATAGAATATTGGGTAAACATTGTGGAACAATGTAAACATTTACCAAAAGGAAAAGATCAAAACTATATTCAGACATTTTAGAAAAACTGACATATGTTCTCACAGATCACAGAGCCTGAATAATGTATAGAAAAATGCATTGGAGGTGGATAAACCATCACCCCTGTATGTTATATAGAATAAACAAAATAACATTTGACAAAAGAAAATTGTCAAGATATTTACAACATTAATTTCATAGAGATATTTTGGCACAAGGTGGTTTATGTCCAAGGTCCCATATCCTGAATATATCAATTATCATTAAGCCTCACTTCTTTGTGTGCATTCACATTAACACACAACACAGCATCAACTACAAAATAAAAGATAACCCTAAATGATGTCAAATATCTTAAGCTTTGTCTTCTTTGTAGCTTAATGAAGTAGGCAGCGCATTAGCTGCTCGTTATTTGAATAATTAATTACTGATTCAATTAAACATTGAAATGACTTACTTACTTACTGTTTATTCCAATAACTGATAAGTGATTCACTCAAGACATGAAAACATTCAACTTTATTCTAGTTAGTTCTCAAGCAACTATTATCAACTGATAAACTCAAACACTGATGCTGCTCTCAATTTTCTAGTTATAAGAAAATTCTACCATGACCTTAAAACATTTACATCTTGCACTAAAATGTTTAGCATAATTTCTTGAGAAAATTCATTTAAATCATTATAAATGTGACTACTGCTCCACATATAGATATAATGTATCACAAGAAATAACAATTTTGCCCTTGTGACAGAATGACAATAATATAGAAGTATTAAAATCAGAACAACATATTTGTAAAATATACCATTGAAATTCATCTCCAATTGCTGACAAAACCCTTTACAAAGATTGGATGATAGGCTGCTATCATTAAACGAGATAAATCAACAGAACTTAACAATTACATTGATCTGTCGGTATACTCATTAGTTTCATTTTCAGTATGTAAATATAAAACAGACAGGACATTATCATGCAAAATTAGTATTAATCTGTTTATTTGCAGGATTAATAATGCATATAAGATATTACCAAAACTAGTCAAAAATTTCATGTCTCGCTTTCTAATTAGTAACATCCTCATTGTGTAAATCATTAAAGTAAAGATATAATCATGCATAATTTGAAGGATTGAATATCTTCCCATAGGTGACATATTTTCAAGATACTGAACTTAACATAACCTCTTGAAAAGCAAGTCTATATTTTGGATGAGTCTCCTTTCCTACATTTCAGAAATAATCATCTTCTTTAAGACCAAGACAAGTGGTAGTTTTACAGTGCTATGTTTTCTAAAAAGTGCAATGATGTGCTCATACAGTCCGTCTCAGCTGATTTAGTCGCTGTGATTGCTGGCATGTTTCACTCATCCTTGTTACTTCACTTCAACAAAAATAGTTCAAACTCTTATGAATTGTGAATCAATTCCCCTCCCTGAGTTCAGGAAGAGGCCTTAGGTCATTGACCTGATACAATCCAGTAACAACCCTACTGCAACCAATCTTGCAGCCATAAAAAAACGACAAGATATCAAATTTTCCATTTGATAGCGACAAAATAATGATCTTATTAAATGAATATATAAAAATAATTTCGTAGGAAAGAAGATTTATTGAGCATGTGTCCTAATTACATGAAGTTATGAAACATCAGCGTTCATTCATCCAGCCCCAAAACAAGACAAGAGCCTTGGCAAGTCTGTAACTAGACCAGGAAGCTTATCTGAAAATGAAGAAATGTCTTAGACTCCTTCTTATTTCAATTTTATCAATTCCTTAAATTTCAGATTTATTTTTAAATTTCATTTCAGACACTTCAAGTTGGACTTATGCTAAATATCCCTAGCGAAGTATACAGACTGGTTCTAGTTTACAATACAGCTACCGGTGAGTTGGTGATGTGTCTAGGCTCGGAGAATGCCGACCATCTTGTACTAACAATAGATAATGGAGCAGTGCACAGCTGGGGATCTTCTCAAACAAACCAGCTCTTCCTTCATCAGGCTCACAGAGAAAGAAATACTCTGTCTGCCTACAGTCTACATGATGGGGGGCATCTCAGGCTTGACCATGGTCAATTTTTAAAGATTTTGTATCTGGCGATGAGGTTGTGTGTTATTGTGTGTTGTTAGAGTGAAGTGGAATGGTTGGTTGTTGATTCGGGGAGTTGGATAGAAGTGCTTACTTACTTCAATAAAGTAATTTGAGTTCAAGATTTATCTGCTTAACTGAACAATAATTTTATGAGCTTAAATTAATTACTAATTTGTCAAAGCTATACATTTAGGTTAAAGTTTATTTAGACTCAGACAACATTTAGAACATTTAGACACCCCTCCACCCCTATTCTCCTCCCATTCCACCCCCTCACCCCCCAAATACCTCAACAATCACTTACTTTACCCTAAGATAAAGCAACTGCATAGTGCTGGTGAGCTATGTAACTGGCTGTCTTTAGTCTTTGAGGCATTTGGAAGTGATATGTACAAAGAGGACAAAATTCTCTAAATCACAACTTATTTAATGTGAAATTCACAACAGTTTGGAGCAAATGCTTACTCCTTCACCAGCCTGTCTGTAGATCACCGTAACCCCCACTCGCTGCCCTAATCCCCCACCCTCTTTTCCATGGTAGGGCAACTGCATGGTGAGTTATGTAAGAGCCTGCCTGTCCTGGGTACCAATGAGCAGAAAGGTCAGCCTGCCGAAAGACTCACTTGGATGCTTGCTACCTCTCGCTACAAACACTGACCTCAGCATAATACACTTCTGATTGAAATCCCTGCCTGTGATACATGGAGATTGAATTTATCAATGAGGCTAACAAGAGCCTCTGTAAGAAACCCGCTTTCATCTCGTTTTCATCTGCCTATCATTGGATTCTCTTCTACCTGACCTTTTCTTGGAATCTTTACAAATTAAGTATTTTAAACTGTATTCCAGACAGAAGCCTATTTGATAATGAACAAACGTAACATTGTTATATTATGGATAACACTAATACAATAGAAACATTTCTTGTACTGTTTAAGGGTGACCTCTTTGCAGGATTTCTACACATACAAATAACGGTAGGAACCAAATAAGTGTCTTAAAGGCTTTTTTATGTAAATATTTATAAATATTTTACAATTTAACTTTTTGTCAATACACACACAATAGTGTGATAGTGTCTAAAATGTCTTATAAACTTAAGAGGTGGTAGAGGCCTTGAGAGTAAAATGAAGTTTTGAGACAGAATTCAAATAAAATAAAATCAATATCTAATGTCAAGTTCCAATCATTTTCATTGATTATTCACATTTTTAAAAAATATCTACATCTTGCTTCTATACTATGGTGTTACAAACTCATCAATTATCCAACTTTGGGTTAATGAGTTAATCACATGAGACAGCACAATGTTTCTCTACAGTTTTTGGCGGAATGGGAGGCGGATCTGACACGAGAAAATAGCAAAAATGGATGTGGTGGAAACAAGCTCAGACTATACAGAACTTTTAAACAAGGCTTTGGTTGTTAATTGTATGTTTTTGAATATATGAAGAGATCCCATAGAAAAGCCCTTGCACAGTTTCGATTGGAGTGGCCCCTTCAAGAGTGGAGACAGGTCAATATACGAACACACCTTTGGACGAGAGAACTTGACCTTTCTGCGACGACCTAATGGAGATGAAACCCATGCTTTACTTACTTGCCCTTAATATCAAGAAGAGATAATGGAACTTTTAAATATATGCAAAAACAAGATCGAAGATTTTACAAACCTCTGTGATACTGAAAAAGTATGTCTCCTACTCTCACATCCGGTTGTTTTAAATTCTGCTGCCAAAACCTGCCATTTTATTTTATCCAAGCGTTCTAATACCTTATACTCTTGATTTACTTTTATATGGTATAAAACTTACTTTTATGATCTCATCATTTATGATGTAATCTTTTATAATTCATTGCTTTTATAAGTCATTATAAATGTTTAAATTGTTTACCGATGTGTTTTATATGTTATATACTTGTATATTATAGTCTCTCATAACCCCATGGAGGGTGGCTCGATATATTTTATCTGTTATTTTCCCCACAATGTAGATATTTCACCTTATATATGTATCGAGGTGAGACTTGAATAGAACATCTGTCTGTTTGAAACAAGGAAAGAGTTTATGGATGGCTAAGTATAATTCATTTAATGATTCTAAGATGAATACAGTTCTGTTGTCCAGAGACTAAACAACTTTGCTTTGTGTAATTTCAAATACTTCTGCCTCATATCACATTTAAAGACAGAAGTATTCCTAAGATTAGGCTACTCAGAATCACGTAAACTAGTTAATTACCTAAAATAACTATCTAAAATTAAGACATTTAATACAATCAATTAGAGACACGTTTTCACAAACTTCAACCCGACATGATAACAACTTTTGTAAGTCTTCATATTTTGCTAATTAACACCTTGCTGCTAATTGACAAAATTTCTACTTAGAGGGCAGCGCCCTCTGCAGCAAAACATTACAATTCTCATAAAATTTCTCACGGATTTCGAAAACCAGTGCAGCAGCCTTTAGCGCAGGTACAGAACAGTTGGGGAAATAGGGTTAGCATGTAACCCTAACCCTTTAGCGGGGGTACAGAACAGTTGGGGAAATAGGGTTAGCATGTAACCCTAACCCTTTAGCGCAGGTACAGAACAGTTGGGGAAATAGGGTTAGCTTGTAACCCTAACCCTTTAGCGGGGGTACAGAACAGTTGGGGAAATAGGGTTAGCATGTAACCCTAACCCTTTAGCGGGGGTACAGAACAGTTGGGGAAATAGGGTTAGCATGTAACCCTAACCCTTTAGCGGGGGTACAGAACAGTTGGGGAAATAGGGTTAGCATGTAACCCTAACCCTAACCCTTTAGCGGGGGTACAGAACAGTTGGGGAAATAGGGTTAGCATGTAACCCTAACCCTTTAGCGCAGGTACAGAACAGTTGGGGAAATAGGGTTAGCATGTAACCCTAACCCTTTAGCGGGGGTACAGAACAGTTGGGGAAATAGGGTTAGCATGTAACCCTAACCCTTTAGCGGGGGTACAGAACAGTTGGGGAAATAGGGTTAGCTTGTAACACTAACCCTTTAGCGGGGGTACAGAACAGTTGGGGAAATAGGGTTAGCATGTAACCCTAACCCTTTAGCGGGGGTACAGAACAGTTGGGGAAATAGGGTTAGCATGTAACCCTAACCCTTTAGCGGGGGTACAGAACAGTTGGGGAAATCCCTAACCCTAACCCTAACCCTTTAGCGGGGGTACAAAACAGTTGGGGAAATAGGGTTAGCATGTAACCCTAACCCTAACCCTTTAGCGGGGGTACAGAACAGTTGGGGAAATGCTGCTGCAAGACCTTAATGAGCCATTCACTGAGGCTTGAGCAAGTTCTGTCTTGCATGGAAAGTTTTACTGAAATTTAATCGATAAAATATTCATCCTAGGGTACTTTCTTGTAGATTCAGAATTTCCTGTAAGTGAATAGTGGAACAAATGACTTTTGGCATAAGATTATTCTGTGAAGTGGATGACATTGATTTTCAGTCTGCTCACATCTTGTGCACTGGAGGGAATTACATGGTCTCCAAAAATCCAAAATGAATTTGGGCTATATAAAGTGATCAGATTGATTTGTCGATACCTATTCAGGGAAAGCCGTCCCCTTAACCTGGTGATGTCCAAGCTGATCTTCAACACTCAGAACAGTTTAAAGAAAAATATTTATGGTTGACTGCACCAGTAATTTGACACTTGAATCAAACTTTAAAAGCATGTGCTACTGCCCCTTTAAATACACAATACTTTATGATCATGAGTTTTTTATATGTTTAACAATAGTTTATGATTATATATTTTACAATTATCTATATTTTATCACAACATTGTGACATCAGTCTGATAATGAGATAATTATTTCTGCATGATGTCTTTTCTCGGTTTTGGAGTTCTGATTTTGGAAGCAAACGCTAAAGTTAAGTCCTGTCTACATTTCTTGAATGGATGAGTCAACAACTTCTCCTAATTACAGTGGAGACAATCACAGACACTCTGACCAAAATATTTTTTAATTCATTAATCTTTGGATTCAAGAAATGTAGACAGGACTTAACTTTAGCGTTTGCTCCCAATAAAACACCATTGTAGCTATACACTACAGGCATTGGCTGGAGATCTATGAAATCATACTGTAAAATGAAGGGGATTTTTTAAATACTGTATTATATGGGTTAATCAATAAAAAATTGGGAAAAGGGGGCACTCATTAAATGACCTTATCATAGGGTCCAGTATGTAAAGTTCTTGAGATATTTTTGCTCCACATACAGAATAAACACGATTTATCAACGTACATATCCGAAATAAGATCAGAATCAATTTTGCAGTATCGCTGTCTTAGAATATAATGCAACACATTTCAGAATTTATAGTTCATTAGTTTATCACATTAGTTTTGCCTAATGAGGGGGCGCTAAACTTTCTTCAGTTATAAATGTGTTGGAGGGGAGCGTAATAATATGACTTCAGTAGATTTTAATAGATGCATTTCAGAAGATGTACACACTAAAAGACCTGAGGAAATCAATACACAATAGAGCTATATCATACTGTTCATGCAAAAATTGAGGTCCAGACTTCAAAATACTGTTGTGTGTACACAGAAAGGAAATCAACACAGTGTCGTAATCAGCTGTGGCTAAGAATTAAATGAATGTTTCACACTTTGATATTCCTAAACCTGATTATCATTTTATTATTTTTTCCAGCCACCAAAAGGTCCTGGAGCAAGGAGTCTGCCAAACAATGTGATAAGTATAATTTATATCTTTAATGTCCTTAAGTAAGAATCCTGCAGCAAAATATCCCCACTTCAACTCTCATCTGGATTCTGCCAATATTTGAGTGGAAGTCATTTCAATGGCAGGTTATAAAAAGGGAAATATGAGGCTTTGGCCTTGAACAATGTCAGGGTATTGCTGGCATTTCACAGATTAAAATATGCTGATGCAGCGGGATGATTCCCCAGAGAATTTAGCAGGAGAGCTGGATAGTCCAGTGCTCTCGTACACCTGTGGTCACTCAAGCTTGACCGCTAACGACCACTTATTCGATGACAACAGCAGATAATGTCCCAATTGTTAATCCTAATTGCTCCTCCATGATTATCTATTAGGCAGATTAAAGGATTCCTTTTATTTGAATATTCCTTGAAGTAGCCAATAGTTTATCATTGATGAGATAACAAGAGGTGTCTTGGCAGACATTATTACAGGTTTGTTGTAATATCATGAACACTTAACAGAAACTACAGTGGAAATACCTGAAAAGGATAAAAAATCAGAAGTCTTGGCAAGTTCATACACATGAGAATTCACTACACCCAGCAAATACAAAACGCTCATTTCACATCTGTAGATCATGGTTTATTAAATAAAAATAATGACACTACTTGAAAACAAGTTAACTCTTAATATAAATAAAATTTGTAAAATACTTGCAAGGCATAACAGGCCTATTTAGTATGTGTGATTCCCCTCAGGGAGTTGAATTACCCATGTCCTTATACCAGGATAATAATGTGAATACACTAAATAGCACATTGATACGACATTGAACCCAGGATAAATGAGTTATATAATCACTTATTAGTATTTGATATTCACCAAGTGTCGATCAATATAATACAAAGATTAATAAATCAAATCAGCCACTCAGTGTGTAATGTTTATTTCCTGGTAAGATAATAACAATATCACTTCATGTAGAAATGAACTAAGACTGAACAGCCCTTTGAGCGGATATAATCAAGTAGTTTAATATCATACAAGTCCCTAGGAGTGTTCACCCCTGTGACGTTTGACAGTCTACATGCACACTTAGATGCTTATGACAGATGACCTTTGACACAGGGGATAGATTGAAACTCTTACCTTATAAACTTGACCGTACGTGCCATTTCCGACAACTTCAATCAAATCAAATATACCAGCAGGTTCCTGAAGATGGAGATATAATGATAATGTTAAACAGAATTCGACAAATTCATTTAAATAAACTTGGGCGATGTGAGTAACTAGCACCAATCCCTATTTTACTCTTTGTTTTGACTGGCTGGAAAAGCATGATGTGTATAAAACGAGCTCATAACATTTCTGTCAGAAAGCTAGCACGAGCTTTGATTGATAAAATACCTTCATAATAGGTCAATAATTTACTTCCGTAGAATGAAATGAAAGTATTAAACGTATCAAACGGCCTACATACCCGTAAACTTGTAAGATCTATGTCATCCAAGCTGACATTTACAGACGATGTGGTCGCCATCTTGGTCTCTCAATAACCATGGGAAAACTGTTTCCTAGTAAAATCGGGCGTTGTAGCTTCGTATTCCCCGACTCCACACACCTTACAGCTGATAGAAATGGTTCATCAACTACACATATTCCAATTAAAGACAATTGCAATGATGCTACTGTGAATATAATCCGACAATTATTGAAGAAATACACATATCATGTGCTATTTCCGAACAGCTCTCAGCTGAGAGTGAGCGCAAAGCATGCTGGGACCTCGAGTAGCCGTTTAACTGACTCATGCGCTCGCCTGCCTTCTAAACTTGCAATATTCTGGCCAAGTTAACCTTACAGACTTTAAAAGTAAATACACGATAAAAGTATCATCTTCTGGAAAAACAATTCTCAAAGTCAGATACCGATTAGACCTACACTACATCAAAAATATAGCGTCGATGCTACAGTAAAGAAATACATTGTCTTACACATCACAGGACAACATTTGTGAATTTTTCTGTTGTCATTGTTTCTTTTCATAACCTTAATAAATTCATACGAGTATTAATGTATAAAGTAAAGTAAAGTATTTGATAAGCTATAAGAAATTCAGTTACTTTAAACTTTAGTCGCCTACAAATTAAACTTGTCAACGAAATGACCCGTTAATACTAGCGCATTGGTATAAAACTATAATAAACTCGCGTGAATCAAATGAAATAATAATGACGATTTAAAACATATTTTATGTTTGATTAATGACAACATAGTAAAGAAAAGGCGCTTGCTGCTCAAATTATCCGCGCACCTGCTAACAAGATTGTTGTAACACTGTGACGTCACTATACTGTGATGTCTTAGATGAACACACGGGGAGGGGACCTTAGTCACCTTACGTTGGTTGGATGACACAATGTAGGGATTCATATTTATCACACACAGGTGATATCGTTTTGACAGTAGATTTGAAAAACGCCCTGTTACAGTCAAGTTCATGACATCACGATTGTTTTACATTATCAGTAATGACATCATAATGCTATGACGTCATAAACATGACGACGTCACAGTGCTTTGACATCACCGCACTAAGAGTGTAATCTGAGTAGTGCAGTGTTCAGAAATTTACATTTTTCACGGAATCGAAATGAAAATTAATTTTGGATGATAAATAGAATATCGCCCTCGTATCATCTGATATCAAATATATCATTACTTGTTGATACAAGTTAAATTATGATCGGCAAGCCTCGGATATTTGTAACTTTTGTCAATGAGTGTCGACATACTTGATATCAGAAGACACATGAGTTAGATTCTCTATTTACCATCGATATGCAACGATCTCTGAATCCTCTCACCATCCGAGAAGACATTTGTACTCCCAAATAAAGTGTCGCATTTGTGTTTATCGTTGTATCCTATACATACTTTAGCTACATCAAAAACACAGCAGTAGCAAAACATACCCTTCTTGATACAGATTTGGATTTACTATGTTAGACCAGTACTAAAATGTTCAAGCATTCTTTTAAGGAGAAGAATGTGTAAATCCCTTGATGGATACATTTGATTTCTTATTTGAGTGCTTACATTAAAACTACACGCGTATCCAAAATAGCACACATAAAAACATGCGTAATAGACATATGCATGATTCATACGTCAGTTCATTGTCACACGTAGCTTTGGTTCAGATTATAGTAGCGCTTCTTTAGCGTAACCGTCTGAACTCCCTTTGGAGCTTGTTTATCTCTAAATCACACAAACCATTCTGAGATTGATAAAATGATGCTAGAAGTGAGCTGGCAACAATTTGGTACCAATCTTAACTTGATAAAATATTCCAGTCTCTCGATATTATAGGGACCGCTACAAAATTTTATCATTTAGAGGTTTAATGATTTCCTAGAAAACTAACCCCTAATAATCATCATTTTAAGTGTGTTGTTACAATGTTGGTTCCGCGATGGAAAATATGTAATGTGTCACTTCAACTTGTGTTGGAAAACTTGGAAAAAGAACTTTTGTCCCTGCATAGCGCAACTGATTTCAGATGATCAAACTTGATGAGAGATGCAGTGTAGGTGTTAAATTTTCTTTTTGTGCAATATAAATTTCTTTTCTAAGGTTGCAGTGTGTATTTTATGGATGCTTCAATGACGTATTGTCGGTTTACGATCTCCAAATAAAAATATTATACCAACAAAGATTTAGACGGTGCTAAACTGACACATAAATGTGATGCTCTACGATTGCTACAATAATTTCATTGAATATATCACTTTTTACTTGAAACATTTAGATTTTGTTAATAACTTCTTCAAAGAAAGGTTATGCATGTTGAAATTTAAGAAATTTCAACTTAAGTTATGAATTAAATATGAGAGAGAGAGAGAGAGAGAGAGAGAGAGAGAGAGAGAGAGAGAGAGAGAGAGAGAGAGAGAGAGATGTCTAAAGCGATAGTCTCATGTCTTCAGACTGGACTTTGGATTGACTTTGTCGATTGGAAGTTGCTTGGCTTGGTTTGATTATAACGTGTTTTATTGACAAAAAATATCATATTGATAAGGTACAAGTGAACACACTTAGTAGGCCTTCTTCTTTATAGTTGATTATTGTTATTTTAGACTTTAATGGAAACGCCGTTGTTACAAATGTGATTTGTGCAAGATATGTACAGTGCAGGATTATAAAATCTGGTATACTATTTGCCTCATGACGGAATGGATTTTTCAGAAGTAAGTAAGGCCACCGTCCCATATAAATTCAATTAATACAATTATGAAGCACCAATAACTGTGATATACAAGCATTTGACGGGTGTAAGACTGTTAATGATCAAGCAATTATCACTTTTACAAAGAAATTGCTTAATGATTTTGTAAAATGGCAAAGTAATAATATATACTAATGTAACGTATCATAGATAAACATCAAGTCATAGCATGAGCTTAAAGTTTATCATTTCGTAGATTAGTTTAAGAACGCATTAGTAATACTATTAATGGAGTACAATATTTTATGGATATTCAACTTCTTTATTAACAGATTTGCGACGTTAGGAGCTATACCGAAGCGTTGCAAATCTTTAATATAGAAGTTGAATATCCATAAAATCTTGTATTCATAAAACGTTGTACATGCTTGTATAGAAGGAAAATATTTTCAGTTGTTAGATAAGCAATACCTTTCCATATTTAGATTCACCCGAGACCTTTGATATCTTAAAATAAGATTTGTCCTTCATTATACATACCTTGCATTCGATAAAATAATGGTGAGCATCTTCTCAAGGATTTCCAAATTTCCAACATGCAATTTCTGTCGATAGATTAACTCTAAAAATGTCGTCATTTTGATTATGTGTAACAAGTATCTTGAAGGGATTAAAATTAAGTAACCGAGCGTAAGCTAATGATTTAATCCTTGTAAGGTTGTCTTTTCACCAGTTGCCATTGGAAAAAGATGTGCAAAGTTTTGTAATTTAGCATTCATGTCATTGATATAAAAAGGAAATAATAAAAGGGCAAAGACCGAGCCGTTAGGCTATGGATAATAAGGAAATATACTTAGGTTTCAACCCTCTGGCAGTTGTAGCCATCATTTGACCTCATGACGAAATTTATATTGACGAATAACTTTAATTGTTACATTTAGAAAAGAGATATCAAAAAGTAGAAAATGTTATTGAATTTTACAGCAAAATGAATTTAAATATCGATCTATGTGTGTTACATAAAATTATTCATATATAAGTATGGGCATTAAACCTCCATTTTGTCAGGCTTCATTAAAAAAAAACTTCTTTTAACTTGTAGCTCATTCCCAGGTCATCAGTTTATTTACAGGAAAAGGGGCTATGAAATCCGTCAAACAAACACAATAAGCAAGTCTTTCCTCTAGGAGAAAATGCGCTGCAAAATATGTTTTCATCTGATATCGAGATACCACTACTGTTCATAGTCTATATATAACTGATATATTAGGCCCTTTTCTCATGCACGAATATACTTATGTGAGTAAATTCACGTAATATAAGTAAATGTATTTAGGGCGTGTAAAAGTGTCATGAAAAGTCAATTAGACACATTAAACATATTACATTACACACGCACTAGGAGCAAATGGTCATGCAAATGTGTAATAACTTATGCGCATTTATACATACTATGCAAATTGTATTCCTGTATAAAGCATGAAATCATCACTAACTATTTGGGTAATTGTGATAAGTGGTGCTGATAACTTATACTTTGACGATCTTTGACCATTTGCGTGTATTTGGTTTTGAGCATGGCTACATCCTTAGGTAGCTCTAGTTGATAAAGCAAGAAGTATAATGTACCCATGTCATTATAAATCATATGGAAACCGTTGATTTGTAAATAGTGAAATTTATTACCTACGAGGGCAATCATATCGGGGTTCATATTTTTCATACGATGCCCTAGGGCAACATATCACTTTTTCATTGTGACGTCACGTAAACAACAATGCTTTGACGTCACAGTTCGCCTATGACGTTGTGTTCCAAATGCTCCTATGCCTATGCTTGGATGTTGATTTTGATTAGTTTCTTTGATTTCTCGACTTCAGTAATAAACAGAATATCATATTCGTGCCAATGACATACTATGTTTACGACACTCGTGCCTTAATATCAGTATATATATATATATCGCTCTCGCTCGGGAAATTCTAATATTAAGCACTCGTGTTGTAAACATAGTATGTCATGGACACTCATACAATATCCTCTATGTACTATCTGTTATGATCGTCCAGAATATCAAGTTTAATCAATGAGAAATCAGTAGTTCAGTGTATAGGTAAACAGCCTCCCCTACATGACGAGGGGGGCTGTGTGGTTTGAATTATTAAATATAGGTAAACAACCAATATCTATATCCTCCTTCAAAAAATAACAAGGAGGGGTGGGGGTGGTGTTCATATTATGAATATAGGTCAACAACCAGATCTATATCCTACTTAAAATCACGAGTGTCGTCTAATTCTTAATTGAAAAAAACCCCAACGAAGTATGCCCATGTCTTTGGTTTATTATGGAATAGAAGTTACAGAACACAAATGAAGATGACCGACGGCACATTCGTTTATATGGATAATATATTCACTCATCAAATACAACGAATACATCTTAACTTAAACTGATCAGAATAAAATAAATGAGTCTAAACACCCCTTTTGTCTTATTTTGGAACGTTCCAACGTTTTGTAAGCCAATTAACAACTAAAATCACAATACCGATCCGTGGAACGGATTTATCTATTCTTAAACTAGAAATTCGGCGAAAAGGTATGCGACCGTTCCAAACACGTGCTGCGGTCTGCGTCGTTCAACCAGTTCTTCACCATTCTGTGAAAGAATTCATATCACTGATTAACCTGTGCAGTAGATAGTGTAGTTTTGCATGCAATACATTTGCAAAAAATTGAAATGAATGTTTAAAATATGCCATGCAAGATCTTTTAAAGATCTCGTAGGCCCATCCCTCAGTTATAAAAACACACGAGATTTAACAGAGTAAATAGAAAACGACAGACACTTTTGTTAATCCACTAAAATACTATGTGCATGAAATCGGTCAAGTTACAAGAGGTCAGAGTTAAGGTGATTTCAAACGCTTCACACATTACTAATTCAGCCGTTTCTAACAGTCCATATTTTGTGTAGAGCTAACAAAAAGTTTTTGTTATATCTCTAAGCCGACACTGCTCGTCTTATCATTTCCATTGTTGATTGCAGGTCAATTGTAAAGAATAAACTATATTTCATTCCATAAGGTTCTCATGTTCCTTTGAACCGATATTGTATCATTCTAGCGCCTTTGTGCTCTTTCTTTGTTATATTTGATTTCCAAAGCAATGTAAGTTACTCGCACATTTTATCATTTTGTTTGATATGTGAAGATTGGTATGGACGATGTCGTGTTTTGTCTTCCGAACTCTGAATTTATCACCAATTACTTGCAGTGCCACCATACTATCAGTTTTGATTCGTGAGCATTTTCCGTTTGATAATTTACCTAGATAGGGCTAAGCATCACCAATAACGTCATTTGATAAAGCTAACCTGACTTAGTGTCAAGTTTCTATTGTCGGTTCGGTGCAGTTGAAATAAAGTTATGATTTGTACCGTTTCTTGCCAACCAATTGCGATACGTACTAACACTAACCAATAGCAGCCGGGAGGACATTCTTTCTACCCTACTTCCTAGTTCCTGTACTTACCCCTGACCTAATACGAGCTCTTCTCGGGTCTCAGACAAGTTCCCCTAGTGGCGAAAAATTGCAACACAAAGTAGGCCTATCTGCAAAATGTCACCGACGCCTATGTAATGATGCAGTCGCCAAACATTTCAACTGTGTCCTTTTAAGAAGACTCAATGTGCAAAAGGCTAATTCGAATAAAGTAAAGCTCCATCAAATTCAGCATACATGGTATTTTTTCACGAATCAAAGTGAAATAAATGTCATGAAAATACTAAAGTGTCTTAAAAATACTAAATAGAGCTGCATGCCGAAAGTAAGTTCCCCTTCTATCTTATTTAACTACAAAAATCATGTAATTTCGGATGTCTGTGAGTCAATGACCGTTGTCTTCTCGGTAGAAGTGACAATAGATTACATCATATAATAGTATAAATCTAATTTCTTATTACTCGCCCGCGTAAGATACTATGTTGGCAGCGCTGTCACAATGGCGGATAATTCGCAAAAACATTTCGTTAGAATGCTCGATTCCTGAGGTCAAGTAATAAACAGAATACTAAACTTCCTTCAGTTTAGTACTATTTTTAACAAACTCGTTAATGATTTGGAATCAAACTCGCTTTCGCTCGTTTTATACTTAATCATTAACTCGTTTAATAAATATACATGTAGTATTAAATGGAAGGTCGTTTTGTATATCGTCTATTCATTTATCTCATAATTTACTGTGACAATATCGTACCTCGTTGTGGTGTCAAGCTTTCATCTTGTTCTGCACACTTACTCTCTAATAAGAAACACGCATAATTTATATGTATTCCTTCATAATCAACCAATACTTGTGATACTACAGGCAAATTTATTGAGAATTACAGGAAATCCTCTTCTGTCTATTTTATCATGCCAAAAAACATGCACCTTTGAACTGTTAACCATTTGATACGTGTCAGAAATATTATTTCAGACATGGACAGAGGTAATTAGTTGAGGTGTTGCGATTTGTGTATAAAAGCATTTAAAATGATATCCAGTTAAACTATAAGGTGACAAACTTTCGGAATGTAGCTGTGTGATGAAGATTTAGACACACCGTATTCATCGAAATCTCCCCAGTCGTCATCATCATTATCGCTTTCTTCTATCAATTCCCTTATATCGACCACTTCAAACTCATCGCTCTTATTGCTCTTATTGCTCGCATTGCTCTCTGTTTCCTGTCGGGTGACGAACTCGTCGAGGAATTGGTCATTTGAAGGGATAATGCTGAAATGATGATTTTTCATCTGTCTTTAAGTACAAAACTTCACTAAAAACAGCCAGAACAGAGACACTAAACAATAAATGTAACATACACAAACTCGATGAGCATTTGTATCCTTAGCTACTGATAAATACTGATAAGATATAAACCTTGTTACTCGTGCAGAGGTACGTATCACACTACAAAGAAAAACCTTAACCTACAAACCTTTAAAAAAGCACAAATGTCTTAATATTCTCGGGAACTGAAAAAAAGAGAGATATGGACACTCTTTAGAATACCATAAATGCTCCCACCTTTCCATTGACGATGTGTGTCATAGAACATGTTGGCTAGGTTGGGGGTTGGGGGTGAAGGGGTTTAAGGCGTTCCAAAAGAATAAAATGTTCTCTCATAAAGTTTTTTTTGCGTTTGACAACCATTTTGGCTATCTCCCAATGGCGTTATGGAGAACAAGGCGTCATATTACTGTAGCACGAGTTGACATTTTTCCGTTATAAATGAAAACATTGTTAAAAGGCTTAAACATCTAAATCCATGGTACGGAATGGTTTTGTGTGCTTTTCCAAATTTAACGGATCTATTAAAATCGTAGAATATTTGTTCATGGTATAAAACGTGAACAATTTTCCCTCGATCCGCTACGATGGGAGTACTGCTCGTCAAAAATACTGTTTTGTTTCCTTTGCTGTGACCTTTGGCTTTCAATAAATTCAAACAATAATATTGCGTGTCGATATCAAATCGCACTTATGATTTCTTAGCCTCCTCTACAGGAGTAAAAGGGTCTATATTCCCTATCACCCCCCTTAATGAATTCAAACGATAGTTGCATGCGCATATATATGACACCGTAACAATGATTTCTCAGCCTCGTTCCCAAGTGACTGGATTGAAAGATCACGAGCATGACCCCGGCTAAGTATGATTCAGATCGTAACACAGCCACGTAATAATGTAACGTTGGATGTGATCTTTATCTGATCGTACAACAAAAAGTAATTTGTTAAAGATTAGGCTAAACACTGGGTACCTGATATCGAAGGGGACCTCCTCCGTAACCGTGACGACTTCGGCAAGTTGAGCCTCTCCAAGGTTGAAGACGAGCATAAAGTTAGTCAGAGTAGGGTCGGTGCTGGTGAGGTTTTCTGTAATCCATATAAAACTATCTTAATGAATATTTGAAAATACTACAAACATTTACCTGAACAAGCAAACTTTTGAATAAACTTGAATTATTGATAGTAAAAATACCAAAATATTTTGAGAAGAACATGATAAGCTACATGTAGTGAGCCGTTAGATACAGGTTAGATCAGATCTGCATTTGATAAGCAGGAAGAAGTTACATTCTTGTAGCCATAAAAATAAATAAAGAAGTTGTCATCCATGACATTGTCTTTTATCACTACACCAAATTCTAAATGCCTTTGAAGAATTTCGCTCGTGTAGCCGTTGAAATGACCACAAAGTTCCTTGATAATACGTGTCGATGAAATGATAAATTTCATAATTATTATTATATTTCAAAAACATACTTAACACACAAATTTATTTTGATTTAAATCTCGATACCGGTATTATTTCAAATATTCTTCAATTGAAATTACGAGTTTGAGTCGAATGGGAGAACGGCTTCCGTCCCAAGATACATTCCAGAAGTGGTTCATGTTGGTCACTGACATTGTGACCATATGCAGAAAAAGTTAGTTCTAGCTTTTAACAATGTGTAACCTATGATAAATCTTTGCATGACAAATATCATGTTTGTCACGTTAGTTCTTGAAACGGGGAACCTTAAATAATGTAAAACCTAAGATAAATTGCAGATATATCTGTCTTTGCTTGACAAATACCTTGTTTGTCACTTTAGTTCTTGAAACAGGGAACCTTTAACAATGTATAACCTCTTATTAATAGAGGATGATTTTCTTTCCTTGACAAATACCACGTGTACCTTTTCTTGTGATTAAGACGGCTAATATCACCGATATAATAAAGTATCTCATTCTCATTCTCATGAAATAAAAAAAGTACCAAACATACCACGGAAGATGCTGGTAATATCATTAAGGTCAACATCGAGCATGCGCAGAGTCTGAAAGAAATCACATCACTGATTAGCTTCAATAGTAGTTTAAATCTTGTAGATCAAACTGAACAGCACCCTCCACACTTGAAACTAGATACATATATACTCAACAAAAGTGATAAAGGGTTATGAAAAATTCTAAAATAATAACAAAGATATATTTCATTCATTCATCACTGGATGAAATAATCCCGAAAACATCATGTTTATCCTTTTGAAAGCGTCATTACTGAAAGAGAGCAACGTTACGGCTAATCCCGTTACCCAGTTCCTAACACCGTCGCAATCTTTCTACAGATAAAGTGCAAATCCACGCCGGTCATCATCAAATTATCAAGCCCTACTCCCAAATTCATAATATTAACAAAAGTCAGAATTCGGAGCAAACCAAGAAAAACTCCAGAAAAGAAGAGGAACCCTCGGTATTATTAATATGAACTATTTGACATACAGAGATTTGAAAAGGATGTGATTGAGTGATAAAAAATAAATGCCTAATATAGAAGGATAATTTATCGGTGACAGAGATAAGAAACATTTCCAAATACTTAAGTGCTTTAAGGTATATAAGAAATGAATACATTGTATAGATACAAATATTACGTAGATACTTAACATTGTGATGATTAAAGAAGTAGTTCCAAAGTATCTGTGACCTATAGGTCTAGAATACTTGTGAAATAAATCATCATCTTGATTTTCTTCAACAAAATTTATTTTTCTTCTTTAATCGATGTGATTATAACTGACATTCAAAGTTTAACCTGAAGAAGCCATCACGGGAGAATGCGCCTGTTAGTGTAGTAAATGCCAATGTGATTGGTATCGAACCTCGTTCCCGTAGACCTCTACCCCAATATATTGCGACACAGAAAATCGTATTGCAATACATTGGTACTTTTCAGATGTCAGTTTTTCTATGCTCTCTTGAACAAAATAACTTCAATTAGAACAGTGAACAATGCTCAACTGACCATCGTTTCGTTAAAAGAGCAAATTCAGTGACTGGTGTCGCACTTTTAACATATCTGTGCTATTTTCACATTGCGAGTTCACACCTTTTTTTCTACATAAATATGACGTGTTTTTTGTTACGTTTTCCGAATTTTACACGGAAATTGTTAATTTTGAAACATCCAATATATCGGATATTTTCAGAAGAGTGTACCGGTACGTATCATGTTGTTTCTGTATTGCAGTATATACCGATATTACCGCGCACCCTTATTTGTCATGTATGTAAATTTCTCGATTTATGGTATGAAAATCGATATTTATCTTAGATCAAGCAAGAAGATAAATCACTTACCAGGCTCTGGGACATGGCCACACAGAGCAGCAACACTAGGCAGTAGCAGAACAGCGTCATGGCGGATATTGGGATCGAGTATCTGTAATTCATGATGAGATCTCTGATCTTATATACCAATCCCTGTTTAATAATACCACACGTTATTTCTTGAACGATATTAAACGATTGTATCTATTTCATTTAATAAAATTATATTCTGCCAAAAAATACATGTTTTCTGGGTTTTTTTTTATGTCAATGTTTCATTAATAAAATCCGATATTCCATACATTATCCAAAATATACAATATATTTCATGTTTTGTTCACTGCACATAAAGGTATGTTAAAATTAACCCACACTAATATCTAATTTTATATCGTATTTAGTTTCAAATTGATAAGGTATCAAATTGCCATAAAGGGATATTTAAAACCATACATGTGTCTAGCTTGTATCAAATACACGCTCTTACGCTTGTTATAAAAAGATATTATGTTTTCAGAAAATGGACAATCGTCAAAGCCGACAGCTGGTCTTCCCAATGGTTCTGTCTTGGGTCCCTTTCTCTTCACTATATACGCATCTCAAACGTTAAGCGACAATACTACACATGTCTGTAGCTTCTTACGAAATTTGTAAACTAGTACATTCACTTTATCTATAGTGGTACAAATATGGAATTACAGGCTTTTATCAAATAATATGCTCATTCATTAAATGTTATTACTCCTTTGAACATTAAGACAAAACACTAAGTGTAATTTTGTTTAACATAAAGGTCAGGTTAACAGTGTGTCCTTTCGAACATCCGGTTTTCTCTAGAACACAAATGCATCGAAAATTACAATCTTTTATCATATAATGGTACCTCTCAGGAAATGGTAATTCTATAATGAGCTTTAGGACCCGACACTAGGTGCAATCTTATTTTGTTAGACAATACTAATCACATGTCAAATGTTATCGCTGCCTCCAAATATCATAAACACTAACATAATACCCAGAAATGACCCTTCTTGAAAACACAACCTAAACAACAGAAGCAACAGAACACTTCATGTTTATTAAATCAACTGTTTCGGAGACACGCAAAGCGGAAGTAAGAGTAGGTGGTGCTCGTCGTCTACTGTCTATATACACGCAGAGACATGTAGAAAACATCAGTGAACTTCTCATAGAACGCGTCCCATTAAACATCACCATTCTCTCAATATCTCTTTCCTTTACAAATTCCAAGATATCAACTAGAATCTTATGGGAAAAGATCCTTCTCGTATGCAGCACCAACCCTTTGGAACTGTCTCTGGAAATATCTCGCATCTTTCAAGTCAACAGTTAAAACCTACCTGTTTCTCTGTGCATATGACTGAATCCTTTCACCTCTTCTTATTGATAAGTGTGTGGATATTTCCGATTTACAAATGATCTGGTTATTTATAACTATGACTATACTGGCTATACAATTACTTTTTGAGATTTGAGTGACGAATCAATCGCTTTAGCAAATGATAGCATTTAAACTCTATTTGTCCTTGGCGACCTTAACGTGAATATGTACAACTCTGCCGACAGCAACATTACTAAACTCGAAAGACTTTACGGTTTGAAACAGATAATTAATGATTACACACGTATGACATCTACCGAGAAGACAATAAATGATCTAATTCTTATATATGGTCCAAGTCAAACATCCGCAGTTTGAATCATTTCGAAATACTTATCTGGCAGTTACGTTTAAAACGGGGTGTAAATACCTGGTAGATAATTAAATATTTGAGGGAGTTATTTATCAGCAATATCTATTTGAGAATACACATTGTACAACGACTCTATTGTTTTGGCCTGTATTATTACTTATCAAATTGTTGGTTAAACCACATTCCAGGAATCAATAAGGAAATATAAATTATCACTGGCACGATGTCGCTGTTATTTACATCATTCATCTATTGGAGCGGGGAGATACCAAGTAATTGAAAGAGAAAACAGACTTGGAGATATCATTACTTAGTAAAGGTTTTGATGTTTTATATCTACTAAATGAACAATTTTGCACGTCGTCCTCCGTCCTGAAGATCAGAAGATAATAGTCCAATTCTCCATTCAAATGGTAGAGCCCCATTCATCAACACAGTAGACCCCTCCTTTGTCTATCACATTCCTTGTGAAAGTAGAGTCACACGGGGGAATCTTTCAAACCACTACCATTCAGACAAAGAATGTGGAGACAGTCACATGGGATAACCTTTCAGACCACTACCATTTTGTCAAAGAATATGGAGACAGTAACATGGGATAACCTTTCAGACCACTACCATTTAGTCAAAGAATATGGAGACAGTCACATGGGATAACCTTTCAGACCACTTCCATTGAGACAAAGAATGTGGACAGTCACATGGGGGAATCTTTAAGACCACTACCATTCAGTCAAATAATGTTGAGACAGTGACATTGGAGAAACTTTCAGACAACTACCATTTATTCAAAAAATAAGGAAACCGTTACATGGAAGAAAATTTCAGACCACTACCCATCAAAGAATGTGGAGACAGTCACATGGGAGAACCTTTAAGACCACTACAATTCAGTCAAATAATGTGGAGACAGTCACATTGGAGAAACTTTCAGACCACTACCATTTAGTCAAAGAATATGGAGACAGTCACATGGAAGAAACTTTCAGACCACTACCATTTAGAGGCAAAGAACGTCAAACCTATGCCGAGAACAAAGACTCTAATGCAGCCATCTGGGATCATACTCAAGACAACCCCGACCAATCAATCCCTTGAACCACATCAGCATCTTAGACCTCAACTGTAATGACTACAAATCAAGGGAGATTTTGGAAACTAACTAAATTTTCAGTTATATTCAGGTCTAATGAAACATGATCCCCAGGATATCATGATCTTATTAAGTCTCATCAACAGTAGCAATATTCTCCCTTCCTCGGCTTCCTAATGTCCATTCCATTTCACATTCTCTCTACAGCAACCTAATTCCTAACCAATGTTGTTACAATGCTGCGTACATCAACCAATCAAATGTGACCATATCTTCATTCTTACATCATATACATCTGGCTAATCATGTGTACAACATTTGTTCAAAGATATAGATATTATCTCTGCTTACATGTCATTCATCAGTGGCTTGACAACAGTGTTAGTATCGGCACTGAATATACTCTCTATACTGCAATAAGTTGACAATATAAAGAAATTGTTCTCCATTACAACAGCTTCTAGAACGCTAATCAAAGAAAAACGTCAAATATATCATCGAGTATGTTTTGGGTCGATTGTGTATAACAAGTTATATAACCAGAAGCACTATTCAGATATGCTATTGCAGCTTGTTTACCATGCATGCCAATTCTTTCTTTGCATCAATATAACCAGTATTAATGTAAATTGGAGAGTTTGGTTGCTGAACATATCAACAAAACGATATATCTTTCTAATTTATGTATTTAAGAATTAACATTTAACACTGAATGATATGTTTAAATTTTAAAACAACACAAATTTTAAACATATCATTCAGCGTAAAACGTTTGTGCTTCTTTTGGTATTTTGGCAATTCATCAAGGCGAAAATAAATCGTATGGTACATACAACTGACTTAGCACCAATATAGCCTCAAGGCCCAGACTTTGTAAAATATGCCTGAATGTACAGACTTAGTATCATTCGCGAAAGGTTTAGGGTTACGTAGGATTGTGAATGAGCAACCCTTGAAGTTTGCTACACTAAGAATGAGAGAGGTACTGTCTCCTGTGATACATAATATAACAAAAGGAAAAGAAGTACAGACAAGAACATCTTATTGCATCAGTTTTATTTGAGAACAAATCTGCACGATAGGCATTTAAAACCTAAATTAAATACAAACTCAGACATTATAATAAAATGAAAAATAAATAATGACTCTCGTACTAGGAGGACACCACGACAGTGCCCAACACCAAGACACTCTTCACACCTCATACTCCCTGGAGAACCAGGGCGGCTCCAGCAGTCAGAAGCTTCCTTTGGCACAGCACCGAACTCGCTAAACCAAGAACGGTCTCTCTGTGCGGTTATTTGAACAAGGATTGAAATTCTGGGCACTGTCAATGCCATTCATCAAGACAACATCACATGAGGACCTATCAATACAAAGACAAGCGCCAGCTTTTTCACATCCTCGGTCACCAAAGCATCATTCTCAGATACTCTTGAAGAGCAACGGATTATTATTATTATCCAAGGATGACTCTCTCATGCTGTTTTTCCATTAATGGCTTTCAAAAAACGACAATTTCAGCACCTAGATAACATTCTTGATAAGGGACTTAAAAACTTGAATGGCACATTTGACCCAGGATGTAGCTACAGGAGGGCATTATTCACCTTACCTCAACTCTGGGTGAATGTAGCTACAGGAGGGCATTAGTCGCCTTACCTCAACTCTTTGTGAAAATATTTCAGTGAGAATTTAAGGGACAATAAGCGGTCTTTATCCTAATCTTACCTAACAATTATATCTTATTGAAAACAATTTAACACAATCTTTGTACAGAGAGAAAAGTGGCTTTGATCAGGACCTATTTATGACTTTCATACTTCAAAGAGAGCTTCTGACTTCTGGAACCGGCTCTTGAGAGGCTACTACTGCAGTGATAAATGGAGGTGGACAGTCAGTCAGTCAATCAGATAGACAGACATGGGTTGAGTAACTGGATACCACCATCGGTGATATGAGATTAGGCAGTTTAAAAGGTCTGGAAGACCATAGGGAACATTCCAATTTAATTAGTGTTTGAAATTGGATTACCTCAAACAGTAATAGCTTGATGACATCATTGTTTACTTCCCAAATGTACTAACTGGTTATCCTAAAGTTTTTAAATGGCAAGAATATTTTCTTTCTAGAACTTCTAAATGCTTCATATTCACAACTGTCTTTGTATGTTGGTGAAAAAGTTTTTCAATAAAACAATGGATCAGGATTAATATTGAACGAGCAAGTTTGCAATAAACCTTTAAAAGAAGACCAAAGTTCTTGCACATACTCACAGTTAAGAATCAAATCTGATGCTGAAGAAGCCCATCATTATTGCTCATATTCACAGTTAGTGCCACAATGTCTGATCTAGTTGTCCGAAAGACTGTCCCACAGTGATGATGTGAAAGGGTTATGAAGACACTAAGCTGGTACGATGTAGTTGTCAGTCCAGGAGTTTGCAGACAAGTTACAAACTTACAAAGGCTTCCTTCTCATTTTGCACGATCTAGGACCGCAGACGACCACGAGATCAATGTCTATGATTCCAAGATTGCTAAATGAGAACCAAACATTTAAACACCACTTTGATTTGGAAAATATCCTTTCACCTTCCAATGAGAAGGAAACCCATGTAAGTTTGTAATAGCCACTTTGCCATGATCGTAGGCAGGTATTGATGTCGGTACATGTAGGAAGGACATGTTTTAGACTAATTAAATTCTAGAGTAATTAATCAAAATATATGTTCTTTCAAATACCAGATATCTTCTAAAAGGGAGACAAATCTGTACTCTTGACTCATGTTACAATTATTTTTTGGGGAGAAATTTCAAATGTCATAGAAATGTGTAATTTGATCATAAAATATCCATTCAATTTGAGAAATGGAGACATGTATGCTTGAATCATAATGAAGAAGACGTTGTTTTAAAGACGTGAATGCATTTTAAAGCTTTACAGTTTTCAACATTTAACATTGCTTCTGAAGTAAGCCAAAGAAGGTACAAAATCAATTTTTCCTTCTAAAACTGTCCAACATCAATGCATGAAAGTCCAGTCAATTAGATAGTGCTTTAACAATGCACAGATCTATACACAAGATATATACATGTTTATATTCCATCCATACAACACTGTTCAGGTTAGGAACAAGACAAAATGTCAGTGAATCTCAACATTAAATCTGAGTTGTAAGATTTCTCCACCTCTTGAATTGCAACACAGCACTCACTGTATTATAAAAGAGATTGTTATCCAAACATACCTGTTCGCATGCAGATACAAGACAAAACACCTTATGAAGATATTGGCATAAGAACCTTATTCTTAAAAGAAACATGCAGTTCTTTCTGGCATTACAATGAACAAAAGAAACTTCACTTTTCTTCTATCACTGGAATACGAGATTGCAATAAATGGAAGGAACGTGAAGTTACTCTGAACCTGACATTTCAAACCAACAGAAGAACCATGAAAGTCCTCTTCAACCCAATACAATGCATGGAACAGGTTGTTTTGTCCTCAAGTCAAGTCGGAAGTAGGGTACTTGATCTGACCGAGCTCAAGCTCTGGGTAATCAGTAGTCTAGAGGTCTTCATTGATGTGGAGGATCTGACCGACTATATGAACACCAAACAAGGTTGGTGATGGTCACCATGTCTACAAACATCAAGATAAATGGAGAATTTCATCAGCCTTGTGAGTGACGAGAAGCTGGTAGATGTACAATACATGGAGGATCAGGATCCTCTACAAGTTCAGCTTCTCATTTCATGGATTATTAGCAATGATTGCCAACATCTTACAGAATACATTTGAATCTGCTAATCAACTTGACAATTATAAGTGAAACGCACTGGTTTTATGCTGTGACTAAACCCCCAAAAATTACAAACAATTTCTTCAAGAAAACACATCATGTCCTGAAATACCAAATAAAAAAAAGAAATCAAACTTCACATCTGCTACAAGGTTGTCAGCATATTCAAATGTACTCTGCTTCAGCGTTACACAGAAAATCCAAGACAATGTGACAACTCCAGAAGAGAATAATCAATACATATTCAAAATCCTTGGAACATTTGAGGGACCATTTTGCAACCCTTTTACACAAAATCAAAAAATAAATATCCTGGATGTAATTTCTTTGACGAACCAGATGAAGTCACGTAATGTGTTGACAAATAATGCAAAAATTTGAATTCTTAGAATTTTTCAATGATATTTTTTCTAACAGCTATGGGATGGTCACCTCTAAATCTTCCAAGTTTAGTATCTGGTAGTTTCAATGCAGTCACGCCTGTGTACTTGTAGACTCTCCCAAGACAATTGATGGAAGGTACCAAACAAGAATCTGGGGTTACATAGGCATAGCAACCGTGTACATTTTAATGCTTCCACACAAATCTACAATATCATCTATTTCTTGAAGGAAAATAATCCTATGAAGTATTTCATGTAATCTTTCCATCATGGTGATAAGCAGGTCATAACTGTCAATATCAAGTTGTTCCTCTTTGTACCCATCACATTCCATGAACTAAGGTGGAGTTTACACCCGCACTTGGCAGGTTTGTGATTGAATACCTGTATGGAAGCATTAGAATGAAATAAAAAGCAAAGTTGTATTTGTGAGCAGATTCAAATTCTCACCAAGTAAATATCGTGGGTTAATAATGATATACAGATACATTGAACTACCCTAAATCTAGTTCACACACACCAAGAATGATTTCAACTCAAAGCCGAAACTTCAGGCATGAAAATTTAAACAGAACAAAATGAAGTTTTAAAGTTCAAACCAACACAGAGAAGTAAATAAGACATAAAAAGCCAATTATCTTAGAAAAATTAACACAAGTAAATTATTTTACTATTTTGATATGCAAATAAATGTGTTTAACTTTTCATCTTTCAAGTTTTTCTTAACATTTATCAAAATAAGCAGAACTAAAAAAAATACCTATAATTAAACCACATGATATGCAACAATAATATGAAATAATAAGCTTTTTCTAAATAGAACAGCAATGATGAAAAACCTCATCCTTTATCATAGCAATAAAATTGAAATAAAAAAGAAATGAAACTGAAATCATGAAACAGTTTCCACTTGTTTTAAATACATTTTTTTGCACTGGCAGCAGTGAATGATATATGGCGACACAAACTTCAAACAACACAACATAAACAGGCTATAAATATTGTCAATAATCTATAGTATAGTGTGACTATACACATGAAGTCAGTATTTCAACTGGTTCAAAAAGTAAGTTTCTCTTCAAGATTCTGTTTAAACCATGGCAGTAATGAAAAATTTCATGATGCAGGTCAGCTTAAGTAGGCAGGATGCTATTGTCGCTGCGGCAATATTTCAGCCACAAGCGGCATATCAGATATACTCAGTCCTCTGCTTAACATTCAACAATAGAAAGAGGCAACAAGAGGAAATTTAACTCTGCAGACAGACTTTTTCAAGAACTTGTTTCCAAAAGGGCATAACATTTTATGGGATCAATAGGCATATGTGGCTATGGGTTGTGATGAAAACCTGCGAGCTTCGGCTGGAACTAGCTAACCATTGGTGGTACTGAGCTGAAATTCAGCTTAGCATTGCACCCAGATAATAATAAAGCAAAGATGATGAAATTTTACCATTAATGCATGACATGAAAACAGTTTCTTGAAGTTGTTGAACAAACTTGCAGTTGTGAACCCAGCATCTCTTCTAATCTACTAGACTAGAAGAGATGAGGTTCTCCGCCCTTCAATCGAAAGTGTTTCATCCTTTATGTCCAAGGGCATCAATAGTCACATTTGACAATGAAAGTCAAGTCCAATCATGTTATGTAGATAAACCTTATCTCTGCACTTTGTATCAAATCACTTAATGTTGACCAAAGAACCAGTTTCCTTATGAACTGCTCATACAATTTTTAAAAGTGAATTTCCTTGCTTAATTGATTAAAGACAAATTATTCTTCACTTTAATGTCAAAATGAATAAGCAGTGTCAATAGGAGAAACTCTTAATCAACAATAAAGGATTACTACAAAGTGCAAGAGAGAAAAAAAAGCAAGCCTTCCCGAATAAGAAGTTACAATGCGCTGGCACTGTATTCTTGAAACAGACAAAGGCAATGTGAATTTCATCACTTGAACAAACACTGCTGACCTCAGCTGTATCTCTTTCATCATTCTTTTCTGCAAGAAATTACTTATCCCAATCCATTTTCAATATTATTAACAGAAGATAAATCCATTTCAATCATGGCATTTGTGGCAGAATTTGATTTGATAAACCCTACACAAATAAAAATCCCAAGACTTATTTCAGAAGTGCAACAGGCCTTCCTGACAAACAGGATAAATAAATCTGAATTAATCACAGAATTCTACTGTGTCAACAGGTTTGTCTGCAAGTTTGAAATTCAAATTCCGAGGTTTTACACCTCAATGCGAAAAGCTGAAAAGTTGAACAGTTCAGCAGTTGTCCTTCGGTCCAATTGGTTAGTCCATAACCATACAAGGACGTTCACTGTTAGCGGTTTCATTACCACAGTTGTCTTGTGGTACAATTGGTTAGTCCATAACCATACAAGGACGTTCACTGTTAGTGGTTTCATTACCACAGTTGTCTTGTGGTACAATTCCTTTGTAAAACATGTCTCAATGTTTTTTTCTGTGTCCAAGCTTGACGCACCTTTGAATGCCGCAATATTTCTTGGTGTTTTTTCCAGCAGTGTTGTTCCTCAAGGAGGTCATCGGGAATTTTGGCTCTTCTTAGCTCAGGGGTTTCTTAACATTTTGAGAAGTACAGTACTTTTACCATTCAGCTTCATCAAGTAATGACCGACAGTATTTTTCTTCAACCAAGTCATAGAGCCAAGTATGAAAGTGTTCACACTCAAGTAAATCACCGTTTTGAAAAGAGGCATTAACCTTGGACTAACTTGAATCTCTGCCATTGTTAGAGTCCTACCTGTTCAGAATTAGCCAAAACATCTGATCACCTAGGAACAACACTGTTCATCCCACTGTGACGTGTCATCACTCCTGTAACTAAGTCCCCCAGGAGTAGCACACTCGGTGTCGTTCAGCAGGTATTGGGTTTCAAACATCAGAGTCATTGGACACACTGATCTTGGAGTGAACTCTGTACAAGGAACCTACTCAAGTAGGTGCAAATGATGAGTGGCAAATTTCTCAATAGTACATTTTAAAGAGAGGACAAAACATTACTCAACAATCCAAGCAAAAGAAACATCATAATTACATAAAATCTCTTTAGAGTTCATTATTATTTGTATAAAAACTTATAATTTCTAATTCAAATCAGTTTTACCAATTTTTGGAAAATTGATAAACTGACAAACATCCTCTATGATGGAGATAAAGAAACTTGAGAGTAGTTATTTCATTATCTTAGACAAAAGTGGTTAAAATATTTTTGGAACTTTTAAGGTTATTTCATTCACAATTGAAAGAATAGTTTCAGGACAATGAAAGAATCAATGAAATACAAAACAATCCCAAAGTTAAATGATTTAAACTAACAGTCAATGATTTTTTGAAGATATACAAGGATTCAATTATATACCCAAGTTAAACAACTGTAGACTTCAGTTGCAATGACAAACTGAAATGCAAAATGCAATTATCTAATTACACATTTGAATCACCTCAAATGCAAAATAAGCAATACTTTAGATGTCTAAATCAAGTTATAAGAACCAAATCTGAAAGGCGGAAACTAAGTGAAAACCAATTCACAGCAAGCTCTCCAACTGGAAAGGACGTAATGCTTTAAAGCCACACTAAAGAAGAGTTCTCTTTCCATCTTGGGAAGCTTTACAGGAACTGCTCTCACAAAGCCCTCTTAGTGACAAGATCATCCATAAGCCACAGAATATCAAGGGACTAGCTCGCCAACAATTAAAGTTTTGTGCAAGCTGACCCAGGAGCCATCCTCACGGAGATCATTTATAAGATATTTAACAGCCCGTAGTGACCGCCTAGACTTTGGATCACCTTGTTCTAAGGTGCCTTGTTAAGCAGTCCTGTTTGCTGGGAGGCTTGCAAGTCGATCAGTTTATTTCTTCCAATGCAAGATCGCCAGAAGCCTCAGCGAAGCCAAACCTTTAATGGCAAATAGAGGAAATGTCTCAAAATGGGTTGTGTCGTGAAGTTGGTTAACGTTCTTTGTCACAATTCCGAGAAATGTGAAATCTTGTGTTGTGCATGTTCTGTATCTGTCAGCAGCGTTTTTTAACTGCTCTCTTTGGCTGTGCAGTTTTTCAGCTTCTTCGAAGCACTAACTCTAAATGACATTTTTCTACAAATCTATTCACATGGTTGGCCTTATCAGCAGTAAAATTTCCCACATCAGCACACGAATACTCCAAAAACTTTCAATGAATATCTCAATGTCACTTGAGACAAACTAACCATACACGGGTTTAGCACTAGCTCTCGGTCGACAGACTCGCGGAGGGTCACTCATGCAGCGGACCGCTATGAAAGTCATGGTATAAGTACTACAGCACACGAACATCGCAGAACACATCATTACTCCCCATTCACCATTTGTTCTTTGGTTTTGGCAGGATTGTTCACTTTAGATTTTGCACTTTTAGAGTCTGAGTCGCTGCCACTGGGTTGGCTGACTCCTTTAGGTTGAGGAGGCTTACGAGGATCTCTCTGCTCCCTTTGCGGCCTTGGGGCGTCGCGAGGAGGGTGAGAGGAACCTGCGTCCCCAGCACCGTTCACTTTCTCAGTGTTATTTACAGAGTTCTTAGGACCTTGGTTTCCAGATGCAGACAAATACTGAGAGGTGGGCTCTGGTTTCGGGGGACCCTGGCCAGTGGCAGAGTTTGTGCTTCCCCCACGACCCCCCCTTGGAGGCATGCTGGCGTACCGGCCGCTACTTCCACCTCTGTAGTTGGATACGCTCGTGTCCGTCTCTGTCCCTGATGTGAAACCTCCACTCCCTCGAACACGGTTACGTCGCCGTCTGCGTCTCCGATCTCTCCGTCTATCGTAATCTGAAATCAAGATAAGAAATTATTTTCAGGCAACACTATTCAACTAAAATTTCTGCAGGTTTTTCCATAATTTCTCACTTTTAAGTTTAATATGTTTTAAAGCTGCTATGAATAGAAAATATTACTTTTGAAAACCTTATCAATAGGAATGAACAGAGTAGTCAAGATAACCATGACTTCTAACAATCATTGTCAAATAAGAATTTTCAGTTGGTCTTAAGTTCAATAAATATCATGAGATTAAAATTAGTTTTCAGACTTCCCCTACGAGAAACAAATGAATAGAACAAACTGTTATTTCAGGATAACTTTAGTCAGCAACAGTCAATAACACATTATCATAGAGTTTCTGCTATCAAAACCAGCTGGGATTCAAATTCATACTTGATTGTGTCATTTAAATTCTTAGACTGGCATGTCATTTATCTACACTAATAACAAATAAATTCCATTTTTCTAGTTCAAAACGTCATCCATCTTGCAATTATCAATATTGATATTGATTTGATAACCCAGGACTTCATCTAAAAGAAAATTTCTCCCAATTTACCTTGATCTTGACTATTGACGCTGGCGTTATCAAGGACGGTATCATCATCGTCAGTCATTCGCCGACGAGATCGGATGTCACGGGAATCATCATCGTCTCCAACTTTGAGAGAAGAGTAAATGAACTTAGAATGGTCGGTCTAATGGTGTTGAAGATGAAGATGAAGATGAAGAGAACGTACAGCCAGAATATACAAGAACATGCAAACCATCACCCACATGCAAAATATCAAACCATGCAAACTAGGTGACAGCACCAGCATATTTTCTCTTTAATGAGTCAACAGCTGGTAAATGATAACCACCAAAATAATGGTTTATTATCAATTACTTGTTCAACAGAATATCAAGACAACCTCTAAGCAGATGTTAACCTGGTAATTACCGTGCAGTTTGTGATAGATCAGTCGATTGACTGGTAAACGTACAACAAAAACAGAAAGGATGATTGAAAATTTATCTATGAGTGATCACAAGTGAAGGCATGTTTGACATGGTTTTCATATTTTAGTTCAACATTCCAGCCCTCATGTGAATTTCTAAAATAAAGTTAAGAATCTTAACAGAACTGAAGACTATCTTTACACATATATAACTTCTTTATTCAGTATAGGCTTTCTTATGTTGTTCTGAAGCATGTGCAAATGGCTACTGAAGACTCAGACAGTCAACTAAGCCCCTTCATGCAGTATCTAGGAAATAAAAAGGAATGCAGTGTTTCATCCAGGATTTACTACAAGCGGGGGATATCCCCCCCTACATTCATGAAAGTGGGGGAGTACCTACAACCTCTCAACTTTTTTTACGCCGATTCCAAAGCATGATTTGATGTCAAAGAAGAATTTTCATTTTTCTCATTATCACTTTCGGTTTCAGTCAGTTACCTCTATCTCTATTTGGTATTATCATTTTCAGGAGCTGTTTGTGAAAAAAAGTCGGTTATTCGTATATGTCTCTGCTTTGACATTATTGGCATATCACTAGCAGACACTTGCATCGAGAAAACACGGGCGGAAAGGTAAACTGCGCATGTCTGAACAATCGGAACTTAGTATTTGATCTATGATCCTCGTACGATCGCGATGTTGGTAATCAATATAGCTATAATAAAGTATATAGGTAGGTACCGCACAGGATTTGAAAATTGCGTGAAAAAATGTTTATTTGCGCGATTTCTCCCCCACTATTAATGTAAAAGTGCGTGACTGATTAACTAATAAGCGAGAATCCCGCAATCGCGCACTCTGGATGAAACACTGGAATGTAGAGATATACTGATTTTAATTTACAATTAACCTCTTTGTGAAAAAGTTGCAAATACACATTAATGATGTTCTACAAATTAACTGTCTTGCAACCAAAAATTTAATTATTACTTGCTTCAAGATTTACAATCTAACATGCATACTCAATATTGAGAGAGTTTAACATTAAGTTTAATATACACAGATATTCATCAACAACATGGAATGACACGTTCAAGATGACCTACATTTCCGCGTCACTCGAAGCCTCTGATGGTCTGCCATATTATTTTGTCCTCTATATCCGTCATAGTATTCGTAATCTGTCGAACAAACAGCAGTACCTACATCATGCATCTACCAGACTCAAGTTGCAATAAATGCAGGCAAAAATCACCATTCATCCTGTGGCAAGTTAAATATACATTCCACCTAAAAGACAATGTAAGTAAGCATTCAGTTATGAAATTTTTTTAGTAATAATGAAATAGTGATTTAATCAATAACTTGATGTTATGTAGTCCTTGCATGCAAGCCAACAAGGAAGATGGCCATAAGACTATAAGTATCCTTGACCTGATACCAGGGCAGAATAATAATTTGTCTGGACTTTCTAAATGACTTGATATGACAGATATGAGTATAGTTCCCCTCACATGCCTTTTATAAAAACCAATGATTACTGTCTTACGTGATATTTGAAAACTACAAGAGTGCTCTCCCTTGACCTCATGCACTTGCAAATGATGTTAGATATTCATTCACAATTAAATACAATCATATTTTAGTAAAGAAAACAATTAACATGAAAATAATATAAAAGATTACATGTGAGCTTTATATGGAAAGTTAATCTTATCTGTTGAAATGTAAAATGACCCTAGGCAAAGATTCGGTGAAAACATCAAATGAAAATGCAAACAATTACTGAATCCAATTAGCATTCTACTTAGTGTCATTGGATTTTGATTGAATAACAACAATAGCATACTTATGTTTAGTCCATGCCACAGCAAGCTCAAAGCATGATATGAACAGGTTTACTCTTAGCAATGTTGTATATAGAATTTGATCAAGTACAGTAACCTTTTTTCGACATAGGCCATTTAACATCAATGACAGAGCCAGTAAGAAATTTATATGTAAATACATAACAGTAACAATATTGGTCAAATGAAAAATAGGTAGCCTACAAATTTATCAAGTATGGAATACACTTTTCCTCACGTTTCGATAAAAGAAAATGAAAGTAACAAATCTTTAAGCCTACTCACCAGAGTCCCTCCTGGAGGAGTAAGCAGGGTACCTCCCCCTGCCCCGCCCCCTCCTGTAGCCACGCCCCCTTCCTGTCAGGACGCTGTCTGTCAAGTAGCCAGATGCCCGTCTCTCTTCAGCCATCACCTCGGCCGACCAATCACCAACAGGCTCTGGCGATGTGGCTTCATCTCCTGGTTCAAAAAGTAAACCAGTCTTGTGTGTGAATATTGCATGCTTTTGATTTCAAATTTCCTTTTCTTTCCTATAAGTTGTCTTTCTTTGGGTACTATTTTGTCAGATTTGGCCAAATCTTTGATGGTTAGGTTTTGTCATTTAATATGAATGATTGATTACATATTTTCTTTGCAATGCATTCAGACAAAAATGTATCTCATTTCTTTTTCCGAAAGTTCCGGATGCAGCAGTTATGAGCACTTACCCTGAAAAGCCATGCATTTTAGGATAAAGTTGTGTTCAGCTATTTTTAACATTTGATGTTTTAAATCAAATATATAATTTAAAAAATAGAGCCACTGGCATTGTAGCTCTTAAGGCTACTATGATTTACTTTATAAATGGTCACAGGGTCACTTAATGAAAGTCATAGGGTCACCAAATCCATATATTAAAATCCTCATGAGCATAGGAGTCCGTACTTCAGATTTCATTTTCTAGGCCTTTTCTTTTAGGAAAAAAATAAACAAAATAGGGTTTCAGTATGTGGATTCAGTCGCCCTTATTAGAGGTAACAGGGTCATCAAATCTAAAAATCAGAATCCCTGTCAGCTAAGCATTTTCTAGGCCTCATGCATCTGGTAAAGATATGAAAATAGCTTGTTAGGGTGTGGCCTCTTGGCCTTTATTATGGGTCACAGGGTCAGCAAATCTATAAATATAGAAAGTTTATCAGTCAAGAAGTCTGTAAACAAGATATAAGATCTCCTGAGAAAATCGTTCTGGAGAAGAAAATTAAATAGTGGAAAGTTTACAGGCGGCAGCCAGCCGGACGCTGGACAACATACCAAGCCAACCGGGCCTTTCAAACATGATGAGCTATTAGACAGGGATTGGCAAAGAAACCTTTGACAATGGGCCATTTTTAGCAATTATAGTCCTTTTGCGAATTTCCCCTTAGTAGCAATGGTACAATTTCAAATTTGAATGGGCCCATTTTTTCATGTAATGTGCAAAATGGCCCATGGTCCCTACCTTTCCCAATCCCTGAGCTAAAAATATAACAGTTACTTCCATTATACTTTTGTTACGCTTATCTTTTTCTGAATCAGTCAGTTGTCTCATCCTTACCTGTGTTCATGCCGTGCCTCTCTGTGGCCCACCTCCTACCACGAGCCATGCCACCACGCCCACCTCGGCCACGCCTCCCACGCTCGTCTGAGTATGGGTCATTGCTCCCTCTGAAGACAAAAAGCCAATCCATAATGTATAGAATGATAACTTGTACCATAAAAACTTTTTTCATTTAACATACAGTCTTGTTTCATCTAGCAAAAATCGGTCAACATGACCCTAAGCTGTAGAACACTTCAAACTCCATTCTGTTGACACAAGTCTAGCTTCACCAGTAACACTATGACACAAACAAGAAAGACATGCTCAAGAAGTCACCTTCTCTCTCGGGGCGGAGGGAAGTAGGGACCTGCCTGTGGACCGGACAAACTCTTCAGCTGCTGGTCGATCTCCAGCTTGGCCTGGCGGAGCTGTTCCACCTCCTGCAATGAAGGGCATCAGAGTTGTCAGTCAACAGGGTCTAGACTACACACCATTTGTGGACACAAGCCCTACGTTTGCAAAATAAACGCTTTATCGCATAAAGCATAATATCCCTGAGAGTGGAGTGACCTCATTTGTGAAAGGTTTCAAAAAAAATTTTTTTTAACGGTAGGGGTGTCAGGTATCCAGTTTTGCGAGCTCCCAAAAAAAACCCAGTACAAACACTTTTAATTCACACTGTAAACAGGCTGATCATTGGATTAATGTTTTACAGTTGGTATCATGGTGCTTACTTTTCGATACAACATGTCGGTTCAACATGAAGAAACAAGATGAATTTGAGAGACAATTTGTATGTAAAGATACTCCAAATGAGTGGAGTTTTCACTTCTAATTTGCACCTAGAGATTGGAATCGCGTTCATCTAGAAGAAATGCTAACTGTGCAATGTCAGTAGAAAGCATCAGGTTGTAATGAGGTTTGACCAACTCACCCGTAAATGTGTTAAGTGGTAGTCCAGTAACAAATGGGCGTTAGCAATGCTCTCTACCGTTCCCACAAAGATGAAGGGGACTTGACCCTGTAGATAAAAACATCAAACATTTGTTACAATTACACTTGGTATCTTTGATTGGCATTCTAAAACTTTGGTTGATATAGGATATACAAGAATAGAATATATGTCTGAATATAGCCTTTTAAAAATAATAGAAGTTGTACATCCACAATTTCTTTCCTTCAATAAGACTTAGACACAATTTCAGTTAGGTTTAGTTTTAGATACTGTTATCTGTCCTAAAAGACAAAATGAAGATTATAAACAATGATCAAAAAGCTTAAATGAATTGTCATCACCAATTGTGCAATTTAAAAAAAAGTTAACTTGAAAATTGGCATAATATATTTCTTGAAATCTAATACTGAATGCTACCACGAAAATAAAATGTTTTTGGAAAGACCAGTAAATAATCATTCAACAATGATACATAAAGTGGGCCATGAATGCAATACCCACACGTTATGTACATCAACTCATACAAACAACAAATCATGCCAAAATATAAAAGAAGTATTTACTGCTAAGTCATAAAGATATTTCTGTAATTGTTTTGAGAATTCAGATAATGTCATGAAAAACTTTTAGAGAGAATTTGGTCTCAGATGATGAGAGAATTGATTGTAAATGTAACCCTATGATACCTCATGTAGGAATAAACATTAAACTCTGGCAACACTTCAGGGAGGTATAACCTGTGATTGACAAGTAGTATATTGAAAGAGAGAATGGTTTAATTCCATCAACTTACAAAATTCAACTGAAATACCTATAACTTCATGCCAATAAAAAAAATAAAATCTAAAAATATCACATAATATATAATATATTTACAGAATATAAGGAGAGGAGATTGTGTTGTTGGTAACAGCTGACCTCACAAAATAAACTTGGCCAACAAGTAGAAGACATCATGATATTGAGAGGAAGTCAAAGGGAGAGAAGATGTATGAAGGAATAATATCTGGACTAATTACAAAATAGAAAATATACATACAGTCAGACCTCGATAATCCGAACACTTCCGTTTTTCATCAAAAACGTTCGGATAGTGAAACGTTCGGACTACTGAAACGAACCAAATCTACAGACAGACGAATATTACGAATATCTAAGGTGTTTTATTTTATATACACATAACAACTGGGATACATATATTAATAAACAATCATTGCACAAAAGCATTTCTGGACACTCACTCAGGTTTGAAGAATTTGCCGATTACAGATCAATTTATTACAACCACAAACTGCTGACACGCTCAATCTACTGTCATTGATGTTGATTACCGAACGCTTTGATGAACAGTCGGATTAATGAAGCAGAAATAGCTGTAATTAACTAATTCGTTACAGCTAATTAGCGTTCGGATACGGAGACTGAATCAACGGATTAATGAATCAACATTTAATGAGTTTATATAGAGATTAGTTTGGTTACAGCTTGCTACAGTTCAGATACTGCGAGATAGGGATTATCAGTGGCCGGATTATCGGGGTCTGACTGTACAACATATAGAAAAGAGGAAAGTATAGAGTTAAAAAGGCATGTAAAACACAAGAAAGTATTGAATGAGTGTGGCACAGTGACATCTGCCTAACGTCCCAAACTAAACGTGACTGACAACAAAGACAAGACTTCTACTGAGTAGAGTGAGTAATGGCGTAGTTACGTCTGCTTCGGCGGCCCAAGTTGACTGGCGTACCTCCTCTCGCGGCTGTTCCTGTTCATTATCGCCCTCGATCTTCACTCGAACAACACCAGACTTGTCGACAATGTCTTGGATATTTCGACCGTTTTTACCTATAACTTTGGCTGAAACAAACAAGGACATGTCCTGACAACACAGTGATGTGAATTACTACAAAACAACTTTATGATGAAGAATGACATTTTCACTGCATTCTTTATAAGAGGCAATCTTCAACAGCTGCTTGTTATCCTATTCCATGTATGTGTCAACGATTAAGTCCTGAAGCATTAAAATTTATTTGTGGTAGTGATATGTGAATTTAAATAACAAGTACTATATTCTTTCACTACTAAAACAACTTCCAGTTTAACTCACCCACTAAATCTCTTGGCACTTGAAATGTTTCTTCAGCAAATTCTAACATATTTCTCGCCTGTTTCACCGCATCTTGTGTCTGTATAAAAGGAAGAAATTCAAAATGATTCCATGGGCTAAAATCCATAAGTGATCATATTTGTAATGCTACAGTTTTAATGTTTAAACCATATTATCTAAAGAACATAATATTATTTTAATATTTCATTGACAAAACTTAGAATTTTCATGTTTTCATAAAAAGAGCAGCCACTGACCTAATCTTTCAAATACTATAAGAATTACCACTGAAGTGAAATGTAAACCTATACTTTAAAGCAGTTTTTCATCATGGTCAAAACACAAATCACAAGTATCAAACCAAGAGATAACCAACCTCGCCATAAACTTTAAATGTACATGTGGTTTCATCAAGCTCAATGCCGGTGATGCCATCCACTTTACGAGCCTGTTGAATATTAGCACCGTGAGTTCCGATAGCCAGCCCCATCAGGTCGTCTCGTACGCTGAACTCCTCCATGTAGCCCGAGCGGATCTTGGTACTCTGCAGCAGTGTAGGAAACAGTTCATACCAAACTCTCCTGCAAGGCAGGACTCACACTAATCTCAATCAATGCCCAACTTAAGCCTTGCCGCATGCTGTAGTCTATTCTATTGCTAATAGCAAAAGTACTATAGGTGATCTGCACTCAAAAATTATGTCGCAATGCAACAAAGGTTAACTTGGACAGTGAAGATAACCAACCTAAGTTTTACCTTTCTGGGAAGTCCAGTGTTAAATGTCAATTCTGCTGATGAAGAAACAGACTGCCCTTCACGGAATCATGGGTCAGATTTACTTCTTTGGTCTTAACTTGTTTAGACTTAGAACCTTGACCTAATATTTTGAAATAAACAAAATCGAGCAAAAAGGCGTTTGCGCCTATTTGAAATATTACTGATTTGTATAGGTCAAGTGCAGCAATCCTGATTTGAAGAGACGCCGAGTATATCTCACCTGTAACCTTTTGGCCGCTTCTTCAGTTCTCTGTTTCAATAATACTTTCTGGCGAAGATTTCGGATGAACATATCCCCAATAATGGAAGCCTTTTTTATCACTTGTTCATTGGTAGACTGAAAATAAACGCATATAGTATGAAAGAAAACAACGGTTACAGCTCGCTAATTAGAATTTTCTCGTGCTTGATAAAGTTTTGTTTGTCAGTTTTGAATCCCTTTACAATCCCATAAAGGCAACAGGGTTTATCTTACAAGTCTTGTGTAAATAGATTTGATGCTTACTGATTTACAGACATCAGCTACCAAACATGAACTGAGATAAATACCAGCTATCATCAAATATAAGCATATTAGATCAGAGGAATAAGTATTTTTGTCTAATATCAACCTCTCCAAACCTACATAAACATGTAGGAAGAAGATGAGGCCATCATGTGACACACCTGTTCACACCAAATCCATTCCCAAGCTAACTGCTGATCCTGTACCACGGTGCCGACTGATGCAGGTTGAACTCTCTACTGTGCTTGTCTTTTACTCATATATTATAAAAAGTCTCTAAGGCTGCAAAACCATTTTCTTCAGTAAAATACTCTGACTATTATTTTGAATTACTTAGTGTCAAACCATCTTGGTGGCAATCAGGACTTATTGACAAAGGGAATGAAATGAGATCGGCATATGGTAGAAATGGCTTATTTCAGAACAGTCCGAGAGGGAGCCAAGGTCAGATTTTATAAGCACCAGTATGACAAGAACCTATCTCCAAGTGCAAAACAAATCCACTTAAAAAACTCACTTTAACTGTTGAACTATCAAGTGCAAAACCATTTGAGAAGTCATCAAGGGTAAAACTACAGCCTATTGACAATGTGAATAATTAGGGACTGGCTTTATAAGTATTTGGTAGCAAGGTAAAATGTTTAGGTCTGATGACATACCAGGATGACAAGTGAGTTTTCTGCTGCGTTGTAGCTGATTACCGCAGCACCGCAGTGTTTCTTGAAGTCCACATGTGTTTCATCTTCTTGACACCTGGGATAAACAGAGACAATATACAATAAACATTACAGCCACATATGAAACTTTAATTTCAACCAATCTCCATGAAATAACCTCTTAAAATAAAATCAATGGGTCTCTTCAAATACAAGTGGCATTATGAGTTAGGTATATTGGAAAGAGTACAGCTGATAAACTGATTAAAATCGACCGTGGTCCAAGAAATAAAAGTTTTTAAATATTCACTCTACTCTAGTGAAATTCGAACTTACTCTATCAGTAGCTTTCCTCTCACGACGGCCTGAAAGCACCCATGTAGCATGTATCATGGGCCCTCACGATACAAATATCCTGATATATTGTTTAAATGTGTTTTGCATTGAAGCACTCATATCGCGTAGTAGACAATGCAAACACCACTACACCATATCATTATCAATCTCATACTGCACAGCCAATTCTGATTGTAAATAATCAATTCTATTTTTTAGAGACCATAAAGAGCCCCACTTGTACGGAGGTGACACATAATGAAATGACTTGAAGCATGCTACCATTAAACATAAAAATTAAAAGAGTAAATAAAAACTTACGCTTCTTTCAGGTCAGGAGGCACTTCTAGTATATATTTGTAGAAACTATTATTGTTGATTGGTTGACTGAAATAAAAATAAGATTATATCATTAAAAATTTAAAAAATAAAATTTATATACTTTGTTTGCTTAATTCAATGTGGTGAAGCTTTAGTTCAATGGTATCCCATGCCTAATTTAACCATTTGGAATCAATTTGAACAATTATTTTTGTCTTGATAAATAATGATACAATGAAAATCTACTAACAAAAGATTGATAAAATTATTTGCATATTATCGCTTCCTCAAAGATAATATTTGATTACAATGCTCAAGCAAATATTCCTGTATAAAACAGAATGATGTCTGTTACAGAACTAACTTTGGATTTCCAGTGCGTATCTTATCAAGTGGGATGATATCTGTGTAGTTCTCCTGCCCGATGTACTCGACCACCGCGAACTCTCCCTTGAGCATCTTGATCCGTGACGGCCACCAAGCGAACACCTCCTCATTCTGCGCCTTCGTGAACACCTGCAACATCCACATCATCAGCATTAAATACAGCCTCGTCAGTAACATCCACATCATCAGCATTAAGTACAGCCTCGTCAGTAACATCCACATCATCAGCATTAAGTACAGCCTCGTCAGCAACATCCACATCATCAGCATAAAGTACAGCCTCGTCAGCAACATCCACATCATCAGCATAAAGTACACTCTCGTCAGTAACACTCACATCATCAGCATAAAGTACAGCCTCGTCAGTAACATCCACATCATCAGCATAAAGTACACTCTCGTCAGTAACATCCACATCATCAGCATTAAGTACAGCCTCGTCAGTAACATCCACATCATCAGCATAAAGTACACTCTCGTCAGTAACACTCACATCATCAGCATAAAGTACAGCCTCGTCAGTAACATCCACACCAACATTCATATGAAATCCTATCAAGGGAGGTGTTTTGGACCTTAAGGGGCAGGAGCTTCTTCAAATATTTTACCAAATATTTTACCAAATGCATTCAAGTTCAGAGATTCAAAACATCTTATTACTCAGCCTGATCAACCATAGTCATAGGGAAAATAATCAAGTATCAATCAAAAGCCACTGGCTGCCACTTTAATGTGAATACCGTGTAATCATTTGAGTTAATGAAATGGATTCACATAGCTTAGCTGTGCATGATACGTTCTTTTCAAAACAGATTATTTGGGTTCTAAAAAGATTTGTCTTGCAACTGGAAACACCTATTTTTGTTTTCATGAGAACTCTATTCTGAAAAAACGTATTACAGTCCCTTTAATCTGTACCAGTTAGTGGATTGTCTGTCTTGACAAGAATAACATACAGGCTGCATTGCTAAGATATCAATGTCTTATCCAAATTGCCAGTGAGAAAGCTTTGATGTACTCATTTGAGTTTAACATGTCACCGATTTCTTTAACAAAAGAAAGAGTATAGAAGAACCTTCGTGTATTCGATCAGTGTTGTTCCCAGGTGATCAGCAAAGGGGTCATTTGAGTCTATTCTGAGTATGACCCTTTGCAATGGCAAAAGTATCCTAATTCTAAAACATTAGGGGACACAAAGCAGAAAGGATGGGCAAATTTCCCGAGGACCCCCTCTAGAAAAAAACTGTTATATAAATCTAATTCTTTGTCATATGGATATGGATAGAAAGTTAATCAATAAGTTAAGTGATAGTTTTATGGTTGTGATACTTTATTGCTGATATTGAATGCATGACCGTCCTTATATTTGACACAAAATAACATCCAAGTTCTACATGTGTTAAATCCTACATATCTGCACCACAATACCACCATCACCAAGTCATCCTCTCCCACACCTCAGCTAACTATTTATAGTGCAGCGCATGTACAGGAGCATGTGGCCTGTGTTTACATGTGCGTGCGTGTGTGTGTGCCCTGAATCTGGTCAGGTCATCATGTTTTAGTCTACTTCTACATCAATCAGGCCAGAATGGTGGACGAGTGCAGACACGTGGGTGATACTGGTCTCTCCTATGAAGCTAAGGTCAGCCCTCCCAACTCACGAGGTGTACACATGGAGCTTCTTTCAGTTTGAAGACGTTGATCTTACCCACCATTTATTTCATACCATGAATGAGACCAAATTTAAGATTTATTGCTGAGTTGAGTCACATATTTCAACAAATGATTCATATGGAATTTCATACCACTCAAAACTATTGAGAATGTTGATTTAATACTGGTCATGTAAAATTGACAAAGCACAACCGAAACTAAGGAACTTTCAAGGGGGCTAATCGATGTAAAACACTGGAGTGAAAAAGTGTGGACTCTGCAAACAATGCAATATATGCTTTTATTTATTTTTATATATTTGAAAAAAAGAATGATCAAAAAGATTATCAAAAACAAAGAACAAGAGAGTAGCTTCAATATGTAATTTATCATAAAAAAAATACGACTGGGATTTTAACTGGTGTGTCCTTTCAATAGCTTGTGTAAGATAATGCTAACAAATTCAATGTTGATTCTTCTGTATTTAGTGTGTTAATACTTCGTTCAATTACATAAGCTATGTTTTGGATCTTTACTGGTCTATCATATTCATCTATCATGTATTTGTTATATCTTATCATTCACATAAATGTAATTCATCAATATTCCCCTATCGTATCCTAAAGGAGTAAAAACAAACTGGTACCTAATCACCAATGTACTAAGACAACATGCCCAGGCCCCTCATGATTGTACCGCTGACATAGATTTGTTCGAACTTTGACTAAAACATTGAAAACTTTTGGATATTGTCATATTAAACCTTTAAAACAGGTATCCTGCTCTTCAAAGAGAATAAGCTTGGCAATTTTTTTTCAATACACAACCATAGGGATGCGATGAAGCCACCTAAATTTGACCAAATCCGCTATGTCTGAGTGACATACCCTTGATTTCAATTCATCAGGAGATAAATCATAAAGTTATTTTCTTAATTCATTTATCTGATTATATCTTCTTGAAAAAATATTTTAAAATTCAATATACAACTGTCTCCAAAGCTAAATTTCTCACTACACTAACAATAGAAAGAATTGGTTTACAAAGAACAAGCATATTTGTCCAAAATTTCTTCTATATGAATCCGATAAGAGACAAGGCAGTCATTGTAAGCTTATGTACAATGAAGGTAAATGAGGCCTATGAATGTACCTATTGATCATCTTTATCTCTAAGATAAGTATCTGCCAGGTAAATGCAGGTCAGCCATGTATACTTAGTAAGAAACACAGATGGATTAGATTCCCCCTGTACTGACATAAGCTGCTTACACAACATTAATGAACCACTCCAACCAGTCAGCATCTGGAAACATAACATATGCTCATCCTAAAACTCCACACCTTCCTCTCCTTCTTTCTCTTTATGTGAAGACATATCACAGTTAAGGTATACTCTGCATTTCATATGCAGTGTTGTTCCTAGGTGCTCAGTCCCGGGGTCAATTTGACCTTTTCTGTGCCGAGAGGACCCTTTGCAATGCTAATGGTAGTCTATCATCCAATCTTTTAGGGACACCAAGTCCAAAGGGTCGTAAAACTTCCCCAGGACCCCCTCTGAGAACAAGACTGCATATGTGTACAAAAACATTTTATTTAGTAAGATGCAAATCACTGTTTACTATTAAAATAATAAAACCTGCTGATGAATTTTAAGTGTGCACATAAAAATCAAAATGAAGAGATCAGAGAAACTATGTAAAACTATGAGAAAAACAATACTGACATAGTTATATCCTGCTTTATATGGCACCTCTTCTCAAACATATGATAAAAATATGTCTATTGTAGGTACCATATTTTTTTGGGCCAGTACTTACTCCTTCATTCTGATTAACTTACAGGTCAAGGTGTACATGATAGAAATGAACACAAAGCCAGTGACTTAAACATGATCGTACGTATTCAACAAACAGGGGTGACAATCATGAGATGAAAGAAAAGAACGCATTTGATTAACACCATGGACTATAAGGTCTTGTTCTGTTAGCCTTCATGAAGAACTACCGGTAATCTTAATACCTAATTCTTCTTAAAAAGCTAGGCTGAAATAAGCAAAGATTTAAAGAATATAAGATAGAAGTTAATTGACAGTTTTCTGCTTGTCAAAGAGCAACTCTCTATACAGACAGGTGAGAAAGTACCTGCACTAATAAGGAGGAGTTCAAAGCCAGAGAAAACTAAATGACCCAGTTAATTACCCTCACTATTTCTTGTAACTTGCTGAAGAAAGTTTAAATCAATACACCTATTTAACTGCTCAGACAAAAGCTCTCATCATGAAGCCCTATGTATACCTCTCGTTAACCTACTGACGAGGTAAAGCTAAAAGGTAAACCATACAAATGTGTTTCATAACTGGATACAATTAACTCTGACAATGGCAATGAAGAAAACAGAGTGAGAGGAAGCAACATGACTGGTGTGAGAATCCTTGTGTTCCTTCAGTTAGCGTCATGTACACTTAGAACAAGTCTCTTATTAGGATTATCTCTTACATAATCTTATACTTAAAGTTTCATTAGAAATAAATCAAATGAGTTTGCTAATCACAGATGTTATTCATCATCCAGTTATAAAACATCGATTTCAAAATGATATAAATTTCATTACAGTAACACAGATCATGTTAAAAAGCTTAAAATTAAAAACTTCACAGTATTAACCAGGAACTAGGATGCAGCTATAATTCATATGGGTCAACAAACAGCATCAACAGTATATTGAAAATCAAACAAAATACTTGTATGTATTTATTTGTTGTAACAAACATTCAGGAAGATGAACGTCTATCTTCACGTAATCTATCCAACATAACTGAAGAAGTCAGATTTGGAGATATATTTCATTGAAGGAAGACTATTTCTAAGCTGACGCTGTAGCATAGAGCCTATCCCGGTGTTTATATAACCCATTTGGTCCGGGTAAAGCCCCAGTCATTCCTCCTGCTTGTCTGCTAGATGTAGACATGCTTTCTGACAACTACACGAGCAGAGTGAAAGAAAAGCTGCTTAGAAACGGTGGAATCCCCCAATTAAATTGTAAAGATAAGAATCAATTTCCTCAAGAATCTGTTTTAACTCTTTGAAATATACCTTTTACCAACTACAATCTTATCACTTCATATACGCTTTAGTTTATAATTTCTTTTCATTGTTTATTTCAAGTGTTTACTTTGGATGGGTTGCTCACTATAACCTTGATTTGTATATCTTGTACTTCAGATTTAAAGTGAGATTCAAATAAATCACCTGTCGGTGGAAAGATCAGTTAGAAAAGATTTAACCCATCAACTAAAATTGTAGAGGTAGGAATCTCTTTCCTAAGGAAAATTCAAAAATAATTTCAAGAATTTCAATAACCCTGAATGCAATTAAAACAAGAGTTGGCCACTAACATGACAATACCCCATCAATGATAATGAAGTGAGGCTGACAGAGTTACTAGTTTGAATAACTACCTTAACTTATTATTCTTCACAAGCAAAAGTTTATCACTTACACCAATCTTTCCTGTCGCGTCTGCAAAGATTCATTTTTATGCCCCTATTACATTTTAAGGTGACGCTGCTTATTGGTGTCTACCATTTCAGAACGAAGGACCATCAAATCAAGTGCATTACATCGCGAGTGCGATATACTGGAAATCTAGTAAATGCAGCACCGATACTTATGACTGAAGTATTCTTCATTGAGTTTATCACCTTTTTTGTTCTTTCTGTATTTGAAAAAGGTAAGCATTAGCAATTTTCAATGCATATTCAGCTAGGAAATTTCATGTGTTTTACGTCATGGCTTTTGCGAAATGACGTGGTAAGGACTGACGCTCGAACATAGGGTAGGACTAGAATGCACGCAGAGTTCTGAAATTGTTGCAAACGCGAGGGGAAAGATTTCTATGAGTGATGAACTATTTGTCTAGCGTGCATTACACCTTGCCTTACAAAAATGTACGTATGACTTTAATAAGAAGAATTCTCTTTCAATATTGCAATAGAATGAAAAAGATTTGTGGTGACTGAAAATATCTCCCTTGTCTCAGTTGGGGACAAATATCTAACCAATCCTAGTGGCCAATCTGTAGGAATAACAATTCAATTGATGAAGGACATCTAACTAGACTGGCCGTGATCCATAACAAGCAACTCCACATGAATTTTCTAAGTAGCTGTTGCACATGTTCATTTGCATTTATCTTGCATTACTATCATTTTTATAACTAAAATGACTGTTCATATAATAAACAAATAAATATTCATAAATATAATGTATTGCACATGCTTCACAGCAACCTAAATAGTACATTGCTGTCTGAAAATCAGTTTAATAAGACTTTATTTTAGTTGAAATAACCTTTGAAGTTGTAAAAAATGAAATTTGTCTCAGAGTTACTGATGGGATATTTGAAGAAATATGTAATGTGGAGGAAATTCAAGCAGCAAATATATCACTAACTTCAATAGTGAACTGATCAGTTATCCTAAAATCCTGATACCTTTTCATATATAGATATGATATCCTGAATACATATTTTTAACAAGTGAAATTCCTTAAATACTATCCAGCTGTCAAAATCCCAACTTTGAGGGATTACCAACAAAACTGGGTCCTAATTCTTTCCAGTTTCCTGGATTAGATTGACTGCAGACATCATACCAAGAACCTGCCTAGACGCTGTTGCATCACATCTATATGAATAGTACCGATCCATCACAAGTCTATATTACTTCTCCAGTAGGTTTGCATTCACAGGGTCAAGAGCCTACATCAAGTCTACATGATTAGCCTAGTAGGTGTGTATTAATAATTTGTAGGAGACTACACCAATTCTACTTGACTAGCCCAGTAAGTGTGTATTTATTGTAACAATAAACCCAAGCAAGTCTAGTAGCAAGCCCAGTCAGTGTGTATTTATAGTAACAGCAGTGCATGCTACTCCTGATGAGCCACTGTTGTATGCTACTGCTACTGCTACTGCATTCCTGCAGGGTTTCCCTGAACTACACTGTGACACATGTGGAGAACAGCATGTGTACATCAGCACACACTGGATAATGAAATGTGATAGCAGGTGCTCTGTGTACTATTATAGCATCATTAACCTACAGGGCATTGGGTCACACCACCCCCACCCTCCACTCTACATCCACTCATATCTGAGTCAGTCAATACTGGGCTTTACTCTCTGGAATTGATTGCTGTTACAATGCACATCATGGATATGAAGCAATATCAATCACGTTAAAATCTGGTGAATACGACAGCATAACATTTCAGTTGCACCAAGATGAATTTGACTATAAAGCGTGATCTTCAACAAATCCTTCAACTTGGTACTGCAGATAACAATATTTCAATATTAAAATAAAATCAGTCTTGTTCTCAAAGGATATTTAAGAATGTAATTTTGACCGATTCTGAATAGATAATTGAGAACGTCATTTCAACCAATTCTGAATGGATGGGATCCTTGAATGTAGATATCCTTTTTCTCAAATAATATAGGACAACCAACCAAAATTAATATCAAATTTACCAAGGACTTCCTCTAGGGATGACCAACCTCTACTTATCACAAACAACATCACTGAGTAAACACAAGTCATAGATCTGTACTGGGTGCAAACAAGACTGGATCCGGTGTTCAATAATTTCCATAATCAATATTATGCAAACACAGACAAATCAGTTAAACTATCTGACATTGCATGCTGTGACCAAAATCAATATATTTTAATTCAGAAAAAGGTCACATACTTTTTTCAACAAGATGCTGAACAAGAGGCATGGCCACACCTAATCTTACAGGAAAAATAAATGGATGTTATCTGACGCCACAAAGCCATCATGCTCTGTGTAGCAACAGAGAATCCCCCCGCCCACCCCCTCTCATCCAAATCTATGTTTTATATCACGAGTCTACCAATGAGATTGTACCCTTTGGTCCAGCAGTTACAATGACACATTAGGTCAAGTTGACATATACTTGTAGTACTACAACGGAAAATATAACATGCTGCATATCTATTTCCTTATATTTGTGTATGTTGGACCAGCATCCTTATTCTCAAATAGGGTTTCTGATCATGAAAGTATGATGAGTCCAAAACTGCTTGTCTCACAGGCTGCTAGCTCACATAGTACCAAACTGAACTTTTCTTGAAAGTGTGTTGTTGATCGTGTTTCTTGTCTGGTCAGTTTGTCATGTTCAATGATTACAGCCTCAAGTAGGTCAATGAATAATGTTGCAATACTTTTGAAATACTGCACTAATTGACACTGACTAATTATCATTGACATATAATTTCTTTCGTTTGAGGTACGAATGGAAAGTACTACAAGTTCAGGTGAGGATGTCCACTAGAGGGCGTTGTTATTAGTATACAAGTAAAAGCGTGAATTGTAGGCACATTCTCAGTTGCGGTGCGCTATACTGTGGGTTTTGAAAAATATGAATATTGGTAGTGATATAGTTTGTGCAGACGAGGCATGATAATACGTGTGGTATTTGTATGATATTTGGGTTGGCGAGCCATGATCATATGTGCAAATTATACATTGTTGTTGTTGACGAGCCATGATAATATGTTTGTATGTTCTTTTGATTTATGGCTGGCGAGTCATGATAATACGTGTGAGTATTTGTATATATTGGCTGACGAACCATGATAATATGTGGATTTGATTGTACATGTGCGCTGACGAGTCATGATAATACGTGTGAGTATTTGTATAATATGTGTCCTGGCGAGCTATGATAATACGTGTGAGTATTTGAATATGTGTGCTGGCGAGCTATGATAATACGTGTGAGTATTTGTATAATATGGTGCTGGCGAGCTATGATAATACGTGTGAGTATTTGAATAATATGTGTGCTGGCGAGCTATGATAATATGTGAGAGTATTTGTATAATATGTGTGCTGACGAGCTTTGGTAATACATGTGAGTATTTGCGTGATAGTGCTGACAAGCCATGATAATACGTGGGAATTAATTTTATGACAATGCCATTAACCGTGAATTACATTAAGATGATGACGTTAAACGATGTTGTGATGGGATATGATGATGATGATGATAATGTATTGATGATGATGACAATGGTAATGTGTTGTACAGAATAAAAGGAGTGCACCGCACATGATATTCCAAATACTGTTGTGTTGTTTGTAGTACTGAGTGGAGTGTAGGAGAAAATAATCTGAAACAACATCTTTACATCATTCTCTTGTATGGTCTCACTTGCAGATGACATCAGCTTCATGTCAAGTCAACTGGACAAGTGACTTCACATACATACAGAGTAGTGCATTAATGAAAGCACTTGTTCAATTAAATTCCAACTGTTCCAACTGGCCAAATGCATCTCAATGATTACATCATATGAAACTTTAACTAGTCCTGTGTACAACCAGTAATCATTCCTTATAAGCCCAGCTTGTTTTTCACATCCCCACCAACTAGTGTTAATTCTGAACCAAGCATAGAGAGACCTTCACAAAGTATTCCTCACTAGTAGAAAAATTAAAATTTACAAATAACATCATGTTCAATCCAGCAAAGTATTCTGTATAGGAAATATGTCCATAAAGTGACAGATTACTTTCTTTGGATCAAACATGTCAAATGTTATCAAAACTAATCAGTTCAGTATGGTGAAATCATAACGGTTCAAATGGTGATCTGTGACCTAAACAATGGCTGACACTAAGTCCACCTTAGTGATATGGTTACGTTAGAGTTTTGTGCAACAAGACCCTGGTCATGTAAATTCAGCTTCGATCAAAGTAAAAAACTTTTGCTCCATACTCATTGTAATATAAAGAAGTACTTGTCATGTATTTGGCACTTGAGAATAAATATACAGGTCAAGATTTGGAATATACAATATCTGCATGTTCAGTATCAAAGCCAAATGAAATTGTATGAAATATTATAAACTCTATCATTTTACACGTTTCATGAGCTGGAAATCTGACACATGCAAGATCAGACAATTTGATTGGACTTATGATTTCAGGTTAATGCTGTTTGGACTTTCGACATTTGCAAACTATCCAATCAATAAAGAATACACAAAGAATTAAAGGACATCTCCTACCTCAACTCTATCGCCGTCCTTGTAATCCCTCTTCGCTCCTCCATCTTTGGGAGGTAACCGTGCATTGGTAAACTTGACTTTACGATCTGGCTGCCAGCTGAAGTCAAACAGTACAATGAATGAGACAAGAGTTTTTATCAATGAGATTGATAATTTTTTCACCATAGAAGCATTCTGTTGTTTTCATTCATCAACATTTAGTTCCAGATTTGAATACATGGGAAAATTAAGATTTCAGTCTAACATCGTGATTATGGACAGGTATGATACTTTAGCTTGAAAAAAACAAAAACCCATGGGTGAGCTACATTGTATTCTAGATACAAAGCCATCAGGCATGATTGGAGATACAATAAGGGTTTGCAATAACTGTACATTGCTAAAAAAAGAAGGGGCGATTTCACCTTTGAGGTCGTATATGAATCCCATTTAGCTGTATTCTCCAGATGAAGTAGTATACATGAGGTTCTTATACTTTAATCCTGCATTTTCTTACTTTTCTTAGTTACAATTAGTTATTTTTTGGTATCTAATTATAGAAAAGTTCACATGACTTTATATCTGCCCTTATAAGCTTTCAGGGTTGACATTCCTGTTTCTATTACAAATCACTCAGGTTTTGCAAACATCTATGACATTTGAAATCAAATTTTGTTGTTAAATGTTCTTATCGTGGTTAATCATAATCAAAATGCCAACAGTGATTTCCTATCATAAAAGTTTAGATCTGAACAGTTAACTACCATTTCCATCAAATAGTGAATAATTTTCAATTATTGCTCTCTTTAATATAAACAAAGATAATTTTTTGTAAACATGTACCTATAAACAAAAATCACTACATAAAAAGAATCAACAGAGCTCCAGATAAGCTGCGTATTTGCGTATTTTACTCAGAATAAAAATCAACATACGCAAGAAAATTAAATTGTCTGCGTAATGAAAATCACTAAAAATCTACGTTTACGCTTCTCAAAAATTAGCAATGCGTATTTACCCAATACATAAAACTTATAATGCGTATCGTGTCATTAACAAAAATCAAAATAGTTACGTGAAAATCTCAACTTTAAGTTACCGGTTAATACCCAAAAGTTTTTTTACATCGTAAACATCTACTCCGAGTAATGCTTTGCGCAAAGCGGCTTCTCTTACTACTCCGAACACCATTTAGAACTCGCTCCAATTCATATAATTGATCTGATATTTCCAAGTTGTGTTAGGAGTTTAACACCGTTTGTTTTATGCAAGATTGGGGCCTGCTGACTTTGAATGTGCACACGAAACTAGCATGATTACTTTATTTTCCCAACGGCGTTTAGTCAGTGTTGGCTTGTGCAGATTTAGGGCTCGAAAAAGGTTTAGTTAGAACCAGCACATAGAAATAGCCATTTGACATATTTTTTTATTGTGAAAGTATTTTCAATATATATGTGGTATAGTTGTAGAATGTAATGATGGCATTTTTTATGAAGATGATGTAAGGAAAAATAACGAGAGTTGCTGGTAAAAAAGAAATAAAACCAGTCAGGGATATTCGCAAGCGTGTTTAGATTATTTTATTATTGGTAACAATTACATATCAATGCCGACTCAGTTAATAAATACTCTGACGTTTTGCCGTACAAGTTTTCAATCAGTTGCCTTTGAAAAGAAATTTCATCATTTTGCACACGTCTAATATGTTCTGGTATTACTGATCATTTACAAACATTTACATTTAAGTTTTTTACGTATGAAATGGATACTCAGATTTCGAAAATATGGTGGGTATCAAAAAGTATGAATACCAATTTGATATTTGAAATACCCACTCAGTTCTAAAAATCTGGGTTTTATAGCCAAAAGCTTATCTAGAGCTCTGAATCAAGATAGAAAATAACTGAACTAAAATGCTTGGATCTAAATCATCACTCTACATGTCAAATAGCTGGTTAATCCACACAACTATCTGGTTAAAATTGACAGTATTCCGAGCTAAAAGTTTCAAAATAATGCAAGATACATACTCTTTTTAACAGGAGGATTTTCCTCTACACTCAGTCTGATCGCAAGCCAATTAGCTGCATCTTCTGATGTAAGCTACAGTAGTCAATGATGAATTGCAAACACAAAAGTTTCGGTGTTGGTAGCTATGGGAAAATAACTCTAGTATTTTTCAGCATGACCTCCGTTAGCTAGCTGGCCTCTGATTAGGTTCTCTCTGCACTAATCTAGCAAAAATTTACCAGAAAGGCTGCTAGTTCCATCTCGGTAGAGTTAGTATTTTCACTATACCTTCTAACTATAATTTCTCGGATTTTAATCAAACTAATCCAAACAATTTAACTGAAACATCAAAGAGCCATATTAGATGGAAAATCTATGAAAATACTCACTTGTTTTCAAATTCCACTTCAATTTCATCCTCATAGATATTTTTTACTGTTGCCTGTTGAAAGGTAAACAGAGATAAATCAACAATTGATGAACTCGTAAGTAAGACCTAATAGAAATCTAGACGTATAAGAACAGACATAGAAGCATCACTTCTATAAAGAAAATAGGTTCTCTCGCAGTGAAAATTCTTTCCTGTTGTTTTGGGAAAACAAAATTCATCCTATTAGATTTGGCCAAAAATAGCCAACATTTATTCTAAATAAAATAATGAAAAATCAAAACTAATCAAACAAGCAAGAGAGTACAAAATCTTACCATGGCATTACACATACAAGGCATTGTAAATCAATTTAATGATTACTTGCCTGAGTGGTAAATTTTCAATATTACATCAAAATATTTATGTAAATATGTAAACTGGTTAGAAATACAGCAGAATAACTGAATATGTCTCCTAAGACAAAAACCAAAAATGGCAGTTTCCCATAGAAACAGACATAATCTAATTCTTTAAGGGCTGACTAAGCTAGTTTTTGTAGCTCTTATTAAACATGCAAGTCTTTGGAAATTACTTCTAAATGGATCACAGCTTGTGGGCACTGATGTTGCCTTGTATTCATAATCAAAATTGTTACCTTGTCTTCAAGTCTATATTATTGGTTAATTCAAAAGTAGTTTACATCAACTTTTTACTTTAAATCTACATTTTCGATTTAAACACAGAATATTTAATTCATAATCAGTTTGAGGAGGCCTAAAAATATATTTAAACACTTTCAGCAATTCAAAACCATTTCAATATTCCATGGTATAGAAGAAAATAACTATCATTAAGAAAACTTGCAACAAATGATCCTATAACTATAAACTATTGATAGTTCATATGCATTTCATTGACTTTTCTAACAACCCGATTACTTTTTCCTTATGAATGAAATCTTCTGCAAAGTGACTGTTCAAGCAACAAACCATTCCTGTGGCACCAACAAATATTCAGACAAAATGGCCTATGCCAAAGTTTTTTTTCCAAAAAGTACTTCATGAAAATCTGTTCTTTACTATGTAAGAGAGTGGATATAAGAACCCTCTCAATACATTAAAAGTAAGTAGGTCCTGGATAACTTTTAATTAAGCCGTGACTTGCGTTTCTTACTTTCTATTTTGGTATTTCAAGAATTTCTATCTTACTAAGAAAGCACGCCGGTTTGGTGCAAAACAACATACACGAATAATGAAAATATTTGCCAACGAATTTCGAAATCTCTTCAAAAACGACATACAATATTTAATCGGGAAAATTATTTACGTTGACTTGAAATAACACTTGACAATTTACCCTGTAATAAGCTCCATTTGATCCGCAGACCTCTACCGCAAGGTCCTCCATTTTGGATGGGGGTGCGGACTTCTGGGAAATTTCTTACTTTCGACTTTTCTAAACATTATCCGAACAATAAAATGTATAATATTAATTTGAAATATAATCGAAAATTATTTGAATTCATTGTTCTTAATATTTTGCAAAATATTTCATATTTATTTTTTCTCGCAAAATCACGTCTGATAGGAGAGCACAAAATGGCCGCCCCTGGATGAAGATGTTTTTGTTTATAGTGTAAAATATCATAATTTGTTGGTGGTTTGGGCCATTTAATCCAAATTACAAAATGTCGTCAGACAATGAATCGGATGAGTTCTACGATGCGCCTGATGGTACACCATATCAGTAAGGAATTAATTGACGATCTTCTCAGTATCGGATGTCAAATGACGTTTGAAATACTTTACATTTTCTGCCTATTCTTTGCTGGATTGCTTTTTATCGGATCCACGTCATGAATTCCTTGTTATTCGCCTTTTAAAATACCTTTTTAGGCTTATAATATCTGTATTTTGGATTATGTTTCTAAACCCTCTGATTCGTGTCGGTGACTCTTTAGACTTAGCTTACTTGCGGTTTAATTTATAAAGTGTACGAGGGTGAATGAGAATGGTGTAACAATCCACTACTTCCAAATACTCTATAAACTCAAAAGCAATATTTTCTGAAGCTAATGGCAAAATATTGCAACTATCCATTCCATAGTGTAGTTTTCTAGATGTCACATCCAAAAATGCATTGGGGTGAAGAAACTGTAAAAATGAATGGTGTTGAAAAGCATACAGGAAAGGAATGTCAGCACAGGAAATCCATTATGCCATGGTCGATACATTGGGTGATGACTCCCTTTCAATATCCATAATTGCCAAGTGGGTTGCTGAATTTAAATGCCAGCAGAGTGATGAAGATGATGCCAGGTGTAGTCTCTAGAATCTCCTAAAGTGATGTTCATGTTCTTGTTGTTCACGACATCATGCTTGCAGACAGATGTGTGACCATTCAACATATAGCTGAGACACATGAGAAAGCTCTCTGCAAGATAGGTCCCAAAATTGTTAACTGGTAACCAGAAATAGAAACGTCTGGACGTTTAATAGGGATTTTGGGCCCAATTCAGGGGGAGACACAGGGGTGGAAATAACCCGACGCCAGAGTCCAGTGATTTATTCTGTCGGGCAAGTCAAATTGCTTACAACACTGTACCGTTCTCCAGTAGACAGTATTCAGTTATATATAAGTAAATAAAAAGCAAAACTCGTCATGATTTTATTTTAAAAAATTGATTTCGAAGTAATCTAGAGTGACCTTTCTTGGATCAGTGAAACATGCGCACATAATTTTCTCAAGCTCTGAACATCAACACTTCTATCATCAATCATGATTTCGTTGCCTAACGTTGTTGAGAGCTAGTTGCAATTCGAGGAAAGGGACAATGCAGTGAATTCGTACCCTAAAAAAAGTTGCACATTTTGTCCACAATCATTTTGTGTACAGGGACTGGGAAAGAGACCTTTGACAATGGGCCATTTTGAGGGCTTTTAGTCATTTTCAGAATTTTGAAAGGCCATTCCCCCTTGTAGCAATGGTAAAATTTCCAATTGTGATGGGCCATTTTTTCATCCAGTGTGCAAAATGGCCCATGGCCCCTGCCTTTCCCAATCCCTGTGTGTACATGTATTAAGAATGATTCTGAGACATTAACATTGTTAATACATGGGACATTTCAGACAGTTGGATTGTCCACAGGTCAATAAAACATTTTGTCCATGGTCATATTGTCCCCAGCAATAGTGACCACTTTAATATCGCCAATACTTTCTTCTTTGCCACTTTGTTCAAACATCTAAAAGACATTTCGTCTGCAGTCAGTTTTTCTACTAGGAAATTTTGAACACAGTCAGATTATCCATACATCATTAAGACATTTCGCCCTTAGTCATATCTTTCCACTTCAAATCGCCAATGGTAACATTCCGCGCACATTCTCATTAGTAGGGATGCAACCAAGCATGTATTCACAATACGATGCATATCTCAATACTACGGCCTTGAATCGGTACGTAGCTCGTAAAATGTTGATAAGGGATAAAAAACCTGACACATTGGTAAAAACTGACAAAATCCTAGCAAACAAGTTGTCATCACAGAGATTGCCTTCTTTCTTTCAAACTGTCAATGGAAAGAAAAATATTGACCCAACTGTAATGATATCAAAACATCATATAAGAAATCCAATGCTGCCACAATGTAATAAAGTCGTGTTTGGATCAGTCACATATTTATTCCTGTGAGGGTATACAGGTGTTTATGGCGGCCATCTTGCCAACTATCAATTTGATTTCCCCCTCATTTCCACTTACAAGATCTTTTCAACATGATAATATTTCATTGATATCATCAAAGAAGTGCTGGAATCGTGAAGGATAAATTTTATTCACAAAAATATCATAATAGCCTATGCTTACCTATAAAAACGCCAAAAATGTTCATAGCAAAAAATGAAAATTTTGAAACATAATGACCAAATTTTGAAAACGATTGTGGATATGCTTTGTTTTTAGAATTCACAACAGCTTCACTGGTGTCACTTGTGACTTCCATGATTTGCTTATACAGGGCAATTAAGAAACAAGAACATCTAATTGATAAATACAAAGACAGTGGTAGAAATGTTTTTCACCTTATGACATAAGAAGTGGATTCACTCAAAGCAGAAAAAACATATCATTTGTCATGAAAATATATTTTCTATATTCCAAATTTGTCAAGCATAGTGACATAGTAGTAAACATGTTTGTTTAACACTTTCAAATGATTTGGGTCACCCAAAGTCACTGCTAAGATTTTATTCTGCAATCAAGTACTTCTTTTAGGGTTGAAGTTTCTATGATCTAAGATTTTATTCATGGCCATTGTGGCTTCACGGAACGGTTTATTATGTTGGGAAAGTGACAAGTAGACTCAACCAGAGTCAACCAGAGTCAACCAGAGTCAACGCTAGTCATTTTGCCTGTATAATGTTTCAGATCCTTCCAGACTGAGATATCTGCAAACAGTTCATTCAATGAAACTCAGAAGATGGTGAGATGTGAACCATTTCCATTCACTTCAGCAGCTAGGAATATCATTGTCGTATTTAATTTTTAAAGATTATCACTTTTAATTGTCTAGTCTAAAGTCTTTAACAAATTAATCTTTTGATTTTACTGAATTTTTAAATACATTTATGTCAATTGAATTTCTTTTCTGTTGTGCTCAGTCACAGTGTTATACGTTTTTGTTTTGTATCTTTTTTATGCGAATCATTTTCAAGTGTAATATAAATTCAAAGCAAGTAGAGCAGATACCAGTTTCAGCAGAAGTAAAAAAGAAAGATGTGTAGAAAAACTGTAAGCATGTTTTATAAGAAATCAACATGTTTGTTCCTTAGTTGTCGGTCATTGAAGATGAGGAGAGGAAGCTTCTTGAGTTGAAGAAACAGGCTGATGAAAGGTTGGTTTCTTAGAAGAAATAATTTTAAAAACTTTTGTATTGTTTATATATTGAAAATAAGTGTTTAAAGTTCAGAAATGATATCTTTCATACATTTTTATGTTCTAATGGTAACCCCTGCCAGATAAGGGAGTTGGTATCTGCAATGAAATGTCCCGATAAAGAAGTTGATTATCCATTGAACTTGTTAGCTGAAGAAAGGGCAATAGACGTCGTTGTCAAACACTGAAGCATCCTCAATTTCTATTTTGAAATTTTCAGAGCTTGGAAATAAATTCTCTAAAAATTATAAAGTCCCAAGTGACTGATTCATTTAGTTTTAGCATTGACACACCTGGAAAAATTCTGTCTTTTTATAAACAAATAACTGTCAACGTGACATGATTTTCAGAGAAGTTTTGTGATTTTATGCACAGATACCATAAGTCCTGTCATTGACTCCAAACAGCTTTGAAACCCCTCAGTTTTTTTACCTTTGTTTATCTTTTAGACGGAGGAGAGAAGATGAGGAATTGGAGAGACGGTTGGAAGAACTTCACAGGAAGAAGGAAGCGGAGGAAGGGAAGCAAACAGTCAGTTGTCTCCCCTTATTTTAGTGTCTAAAATTGTCTGTGTAACATAGTTCAAAGTATGTCCAGCTCTGAAGATGTTATACAATACCTGCTTATTTTTTTAAAACCATGGCTTGTTACCTAAGCACAACGGTAAGACTGGCTTCGCATACGGGAAAGAATTGATTTTAAAATTCTCTGTCTTGCTTATAAGTCTTTTAACAAAGCAAAACCCTCTTATCTTCAAGATCTTATATCATACTATGTTCCTGAAAGAACACTTCCATCTTCAAAACAGCCATTTTTTACGATTCCCAGTTATTATTTGAAATCCTTGGAGCAAGATCATTTTCATTTGCTGCTGCCTCTCTTTGGATCTCCCTGCCTACAGACTTAAAATCATCTCCATCTCACACTTCCTTCAAAGCACGCCTCAAGACCCACCTTTTCCTTAGATACAGATAACTTTCTGCCAGATTCTATATATATAGTTTTATTGGTGCTCAGGGAGCGCTTTGAGCATGACTTTGTGTAGAGCTAGCGCTGTACAAATATCCTACTACTACTACTGTGTCCTGTGGTTGCTTTCTTTAAAAAAAGATAATTTGTCGTTTCTATGCATTAAAGGTCTCTACTGAAATGTGAAGTTATCAATGACCTTATCCATAGCATTGAATTAGAAGTGTTTTTGTAGGTAATTACTTAAAGAATTTATCTTCTTTTATGTACAGACTAAGAAGAAAAGAGTTCTCAGTGATGAAGTACGACGGAAGAAACTTTTAGAAATGAGAGAAATCATCGGGGAAGAATCAACTCCTGCAAAATCTTACCAGGATTCCTCACAGGAAGAGGAAGTGGTCGAAGATGTTGACGAAAATTTCCCTGAAAGCAATAGAGGTTCACCGGGATCAAGAAAGTCCAACACGATTGAGAAAATGGAAACAAGCCCTGAAGAAAGGCCAACTGTTTTTGCACACTGTCGACGTCAAAGATCAGGCTCTTGGGGAGATTTACCAAAAGACACATCAGTGTTGGTTATTCATAAAGATGAGTCGAAGTTTAATAATCTCCAACAAAACTTTAACATCCCGCCCGACAAGGTTCAGTGTGAGAAGTCTTTAGAAGCTGAACTCAGTGATGATAACAATTCTTGTGAGTTTGAGACATTACAAGTTGTTGATGATGTGATAAAGGACAGTCAGCTTTCAGGGGACGAGCCCGATCTGATCAAGAGTACCAAGTCTCGGACACCCCCCAACACTCTCTCACAGCCTGTAGCGCCACCTAGGAGGAAGAAATCAGGCAGAACTGAGGTAAGAATGGGAGAGCAACTCAGCTGCAACCAAGAATATTAGTTTTGAAATAATATTCTGTCAACCAAATCCATTCAAGGACGCTGTGATGATGGAAATAAAGGAACACTTTAAGAGCAGATAACCAACATTGATGGTATTATAAAAAGAAAAAATATGTCTCTTAACTTTAGAATGATTTAGTTATCCATTTAAACACATGTATACTTTCTGATGAATGGTGAATTGCAAATATCTAAATTCTTAAGTTTTCTAAAGATTGTCTCAAAATGAAATAGTCAACATTTGGTAGTTTCTATTTCTGTATGTGATCTCAGAAGTAACCATAACACACGTCAATCTGAAATGTTTAACTATTTTTGATTCGGTAGAAGTAAGGATTGTAAGAGTTGCAAATTATACCACATGGAGAATTTCTTTGAAAGGAGAAAATTGATGGGGAAAAAACTCTGTTGGGAGAGAATGGTAAAGTTGTATGGTGCAGGGTTTGAAATTAGCCTTTATTCGGTAGCCCATTGGTGTGAACAAAGAAGCTGGGGTGAATGTAACAATCGATATTCACTGAAGCACTTGTTAAGATCTTAGATTTTATGATTGTGCAGATGCATTTGGCCAGCTGGAATTTGTTCTAAATGGCTAGTGCAATGATAAGCTTATTTCAGTCCCCTTATTGATATAGAATTATTTATGTTTAATCTTATTCTGGTCATATTTGTGTGTTTATAATTATAGAGTGATGCCAGTGGATCATCAACTGCCAACAGTTTAGAGTTACCTGCCCCTGCTGAAGTTAGTTGTGAGTCTAATGAAGCCGAGCAGTCCCTGAATCTGCATCACATGATCAAGGACAAAGGCAAAAGACATATCAAGGCAGAGGTGTGTGAACGTCTGGGGTTGTCGTATTTAGTGGTCCTTTTGATAAGGATGACTAAGCAGCTAAAATTCACCTATATTAATCATTTGTGAAAGTTGATTTTCCTTGTTGTAATGTTAGTCATGTAGGGCTGATTGATGATATATTAGTGATACATAGTAAATATTTGAAGTTATAATGTAATTTCTATATAGATTTTGCCTTCCAAACTTCATTTTTGGCTTGTAATTATAAGCTGACAAGCTTTAAACACTTTGAAAATATTCCACACAACAGCTGTGTTAGGAACTTTGAACAAGAAATATAAAGAAGTAGTAATAAAACTGGGGAAAGTTAGAAACTGATGAGCCAAGGAAAAGCAAATCAAAACTTACAGACTTACATAGTCTAGATAAATTGTTTTCAGCTGTATCATTCACTTCCAGTTTTTTTATTTTAGCTAGGATATACATCTATGAGTTTGGCATGGTTTTATAAAATCTTTAAATCTTGTCACCTTCTTTAGGAGGCCGAGGTAGATGCAGTGAAATCTGACGCAGAAGACCACCCGGTGTTCTCCTTCCACCACGAGTTGACAGACGAGGAGATGCTGGGTGAGAGCGACACTGAGAAAGACGTACAGCGACATAAAGCAGGGAAAGTTAAGCGGCAGAAATCAACTGATAGGAAGAAGGACAGCCCCAGAAATCAACCCTCGCCTGAAGCAAGTGCTCGACCTAGATCAGCATCTGGGACCTCACTCACTGATGAGGTCGGTATTCATTTGGTAGAAATTTCTTGTTTTTTGCTTTACCTTGTTTGGTTTATGAAATATTATTACTTATCATTGGTTATGTGCATAGCACAGTTGACCGCAACCAGAATGGACACCATCTTACCTGATGATGCCTCAGCAATCACAAAATCTGCAAGTGTCTTACATTCCCCACACCCTTTCAAAACACCATGCAAAAAATTCATGTTAATTTTTTTTTAACCTTGTACTAAAGGTTTTCTAATCATTATTCCATTGATTTCCACCTTTCTGTTCTCATGTGTGCATCTTGTATAAGGCATGTAAATAATATTGAATGAACATAATAGGGAGAGGGTGTCTATGTTGTTCAATATAACTTGTACCAAACCCTTTTCGGTGAATGAAATATGTTTAAACAAGCTTGTAAAGGTAATGTGACCTACAACCTTATGACATTTGACTTGAGAAATACTTATCAAATCCTGTAATGCTGTATTTACAGGAGATCCTGGCACTAGTAATGGTGAAGAACCTGGACACAGGAGAGTCCATCCCCCTGAACGCTGCGGAAGATCAGCTCCCCAAGTGCCTCAACCCTCTTGATCTACACATTGTGCAGCGCACCAAGGAGTTCAGCCCGTAAGTCTTACCTAGCTCTCAAACATTGTTTGAAGTAGAGAGAGCAAGTTGACATAAATAGAAAAGCAAAACTTTCTGGATAGCGTACTGCTTCATCAGGTGAAATGTCTACCCTTTTGTTATTCCTTACATTCCACCTACAATGCCACCTGAAACACAAAATGTTTCTGAAAGAATTGTTGTATTGGTTATGTTTTTTTGTTTGGAGACTATTGTTTCCCTACCAACTCCTACTGGAGTTCCCTCCCTTGTTAACTTGTGTATTAGTTTATTCATCCAAGAAAAAAAACACAAATTTATTTTGTCATACGTAGGTTCAGAAAATATTGTTAAATATGTAGTCATTTAGAGCAATAGATATTTCTCATTATTTTCTATACTTTGTGCCGAGTTTGCTAAATAAAATAATGTATTTTATCTTGTATTTCACAGTGATGGACATAACACTGGAACACAATCCGATGAAAGTGACCGACTGTCTCAAGTCGGGTCTGTGGCTCATCTTGGACAAGGTGCTCGGAGAAAAACGTGAGTGTTTGGTTCTGGTATTGTCAAAATCTGTGACCAAGGTGTCGTAATAGAAATTAGATTCAATTCAATTTGATATGCCAAGTTATGTGAAGATAAACTTTGTTTTACTTTACAGAAAGAAGTTGAGAAAGTTCTTTGGAAAAACGATGAATAAAATGAAGTCAGCAGCTGATGCCGGTAAGTGCTTGACAGTGTTGGAAATGAACCTGTAGTCAGACTTTCTAGAAGCAGTGAATAAGATGATAAGAATAAGAGTTGGTTGAACTAATCATATCCATCAGCATTTATTTCATCTTGGCCAACATCGAAGTCATCCTTTTGAAGTTTATGAACAAGAATTTGATATTAAAATGGTTTCATTTTCGAGCCAAATCTGCAACACAAACTTGAGTTGCATTGATTGTTCTTAGAGACTAATTAACAAACTTGAGTCCATGAATCAAATGACTTTATGTAATATTTGTCTCAAATTTGTTGGCTTAGATACAACTGTTTCAGCACACTCAGTATTGCAGCTGCCTTTATTTGATACCTTTATATCGAGGCAAATTTATTTTACTAAAGCTTAACTTTTGATGTTGACTTCACTTTCATGCAAGGTTATCATAGTTTATGAAGAATATTTTCTTTCAAATTTTCAATCCACCTAGTTCCTGGTACATTTCTACTATTACAGCTATCTACGGTGATGAGGCGGGGATCGAAGCCGATTTTCCAGCTGATGAACAGATATACAAGGTAAGTGTGACACCATCCCCGGCTCCAGACCTCGTCACTCATCCTACACCTCGTGTCTTCAACTTTAACAGTTTTAGTAAATTTGTTAATTGCATACAATTGTGAACAGTGTAAAAGATGTATCAATGAATGGGATTCTTTCCTTTTTTTATAGTGATAATAATGAAGCAGAGAGGTGATTATCCATGTAATCATTCATTTCAGATAAAATCATCTCGCAGCAATAAGGGACCCTTCGACTTCTCCCAACCAAGGGTCCTACAAGACCTTAGTGGAGAACACACCGTGAGTCAAACATACATCACAGTGTTTTCAATGGTGTTATTCATTGAGAGGGACTGTCTGAAACTTAGCATCCTAATGCCCATCTGTTCAGTAGGGAGGCACTATAACAGTGTAATGTTTTGGAAATACTCAGTGTTGAGGGCCTCAATGGAGAACACTGACAGGCAGTCAAGTGACGTCAAGCATTTTGTTAGGAATATTAGTAAAATGTTTTCAATGGTGTTACTTCTTTGTGAAGAATTGACTGTTGCCTAGATTACCATTTTAGATTATATTTTAGTATATTGGCATTTTTAGGGTTTGAGCCTTTTGAAAGTGTTACTCTTCAGTTTCTAAGCTTTCAATTTATCTAATCTGAAAATTGTTTGGGTAAATTTGTGATTTTAGGGAGAAATATAGAATTCATTCTTTGCTTCAGGGTGCTATTTGGACAATGAAGTTTTCACCATGTGGTAGATTAATGGTAAGTAAATGGTAATGTAATTTGAAAAGTCAAATATACACAGCAGTCCGGAAGCCGGAAGGTTGCATTGAGAAAAAATACTGTAAATTATACTGAAAAAAGTTAAATGTGAATAAAATCCATGGAGTTGTACCTGCCAATAAACTTACATACATTGAAACATTTGTATAATCTACTGTGTACTGTACATCAGGGGTACTTACACAACTGAAACAATCTGCTCATAGATTTATGACCCCTTCAATTGGATGACATGCACTCAAAACACTTAAAACAGTTGTTTTTTATATCAATGATGGTATATAAGTCAGAGAAAACTCTCAAGTGCAGTTTTGGTAGACATTTGAAAGAAAAACTAGAGTGGCAAGCTCTGTTTTACTTCATTCATCATTTATTTAAGCCATCCTTAGTTAGTTGAAATTTCAAGCAATAACCCCTTCCCCATACTCTCGTGTCTTATCCCCGACATACTGTAACCACCTTAACACGAGAAATAAAAAATCATGAAAGCAGCCCTACTTGACGACTAAAATGTATGTAGATATTCTTCCTATGTTATTAAATGTATACAATAATCTAGCCACCAATTTGTGAAAAGTTTTGAAAGGGGCACTTTATGTTCTACATACTGACTGTGTGTGTGTATGTGTTGGTGCAGGCTACAGGAGGACAGGACTGTCAGTTGAGGATCTGGGTGCTGCGCAGTCACTACAACTACTTCGACGACATCAGGCAGAAATACAGCGATGGTGGGTGCAGATACAAGATGGTTGACAAAGACTATGCGATTTATTCTTTATTTATCAATTTAAATCACACTCACTAAAATAAAATATTTTTGAAGATCAGCACTTTTGAAATAAAAAGTCAATTGTCAGTATTTGATTTCAAATTCACTACATGTGAAACACAAGGGTCAGTTGGTTTCCTTATTTGATACAAGGTGTTATTTCTGACCTCCAGTTTAAGCAGAAAATCTCTCTGTTAACCCTGGCTGTATGTTTCAGTAAATATCACCCCAGCACATTCCCACGAGAGTCTCAACACCCTTGCTTCAGAAGCATCTTCACTTGGACCTGGGGTGAGTTGAGGATGATTTTGACAAGTTTTAGAAGTTCTATTGTCTTGTAGATGGAAGCAAGCAATTGATAATTATAAGTAACATGTATGAGTTGTTATCAGGACAGAGTGGAGCTGATCATCTTGTCTCAAGGTAAAACGTAAAGGCTGACACTCACTCTCTGTCCTCGGATATAACCCTGCTCAGAGCTATGGGCTGTGACCCATGTCCCATCAACTTTCTGAAAATGGTCAGCCAATGACAGCTTCTGCCTGGCTAGTTTGAGGTTGATCCCTGAGAAAATCTTACATATTCCTCAAAACAGAGCTGTCAAAAGTTCATCTACTTTCATGAAATGCAAATACCTTTTCATAGGAAAAGCTTTATGATTTGCTGCAATAAACAGTTTCAATTTCTTTATCTCCAAACTGCTGTTCGATGTGCTGTCTGTGTTTAGATGAAAATCGCGATAAAAGTAATCGATTTGATGTATTGTTTGGTCACAGCATGTAGCTGTGAGCGTGATTATAACCCTGGGTATGAGTGCGGAGCGTCAGCGTATATGTTTTACCCTGACACAGGATGGGAAACCAATGAAACCAAATTCATATTGTTTCTATACAGGATAATGGAGTTTGTAACATTGTTCAAAATACCTCTTGTAGTGTTATATGTCTTCAGTTTTTTTAAAGATCAGGCATTTACGTAAAGGATTGACTGTTGTGCAAGATATTGACACTTTGTTTATTAAACATTTCGTGAGACAGAAAGACTTAATGGCCATGTATGCAATGAAGGTCCTTCTGAAAATAACCAGCAGTTAGATGATGATCGGCAGGCAGCCTTCTAGCTGAAGAAATGTCCTTTTCACGTAATGTTTTCTCCCCACCAGTTCCACTACCAACCAGATGACGAGGAAGACCACGGACCCTTCTGTAGGAAACCCTTCTGTACATATCGCGGACACAGCGCCGACCTGCTGGATGTCTCCTGGTCAAAGGTTAGTTGGGTCAAGGTCACGATCTAATTCAGATGAATATTTGTGATGAAGCTCATATCTTAACCTAACGATATCATTAATGGAACCTTCACCTTTCACCTTCTCACAACAAACTAAGTTCTTGTCCTTACACCCAAGCAGGGCTTGTGAAGTGACAGATCAACCAGCCCTCCTAAATATTGACAAGCAATGTAGAAACTCAGTTCATCTAAAATCAAGGCAGGGAGACTTCCTGTCCTCTTCTCTGACAACCCCAATCTGATCTTTACATACAATTTGCTGGTGAGCAGGCAGCTGTTTCAAACACTGCACCTTGGGCCATGCAAGTCACCCCAACCCTCTGTATCCTCCAGTAATCAGAAAAAACTGTGAAGATATATCATGTATTGACAAATTGTTCTGATGAGAAATGTAAGTGATGTTTTCTGCTCCAGAACTACTTCATCCTGTCGTCCTCCATGGACAAGACCGTGAGACTCTGGCACATCTCCCGCCGCGAGTGTCTCTGCACCTTCCAACACATCGACTTCGTCACCACCATTGTCTTCCATCCTCGGGTCAGTATCAGATGAATGTGTATATGTTTAAAGCTTTTATATTTGTCAGTATTCAGAAGAATATATCTGTCTTCTCGATTGACAAATTACGTCTTTATCTCATTGAGTGAAGTTGAAAATTAGTGTTATCACGAGTGATGCAGCCAAGGGTGATGATATAAAGCTTTTCTTCCTAATGAGATGAAATAAACATTATGCTTTCATTTTTTATCCTGATGATGTTAAGCCCCAAGAACCAAACCGACAACTTGCATCTTTCAACAACTTTTGATATGATGTTGTCTGAATTGAACCTCGACCTTCTGAATGATGTACCCACTGGTTTATACCCATAACTATGTACCCACTAGGCTAAATCAAAGGCTTTCCTTAATTATATGTGAGATGGAATAAACTAAACTACTAAACACTCAATGATATAAGGTTACCTTGATCCTTGTGCAAGTCGGCCCAGTACAGATGACGTGCAGTCTCTGAAAGGATTACAGAATGGTGCACTCTTTGGACCCTCCTTGACATTTTTTACTTATTTATGATTATATGATAAAATATCAAGTCCACTTATAAATAGTGATGCAGTTTTTGTTTGTTTCTATAGGATGACCGTTACTTCCTGAGTGGTTCACTGGACGGGAAGTTACGTTTGTGGAACATCCCGGACAAGAAGGTGACGCTGTGGAACGAGGTGTCCGGATCAGCTAACCTTATCACCACCGCTAACTTCTGTCAGAACGGCAAATATGCCGTAGTCGGCACATACGATGGAAAGTGTATTTTCTACACAACAGAGGTAAATTGATTGAAAAATGTCATGCTTTTTTTCAAGTGACATTAGTATTCCCACATTACGTTACCTTCCCACAATAAAGAAGTTGTGTATCCATAAACTTGGCTTCATCATTCATAAAAAGTAGCGTACAAAGTTTTATTTTAGTAAGAAATATATTTTGAAGTTGAGAGTTGCATGCCTTTGACCTTTTCTTGACAGTCTTACTTTTCTTTATGTCGCGTCCCCTAATACTGGCGGCACAGTTTTCTCAATATGGCAGCAGCATGAGATACTAACTACTCGCCGCAAATGTATTTCAGTGTGTTTACCTTCATTTTGTCACTGTTTGTCATGTCCAATCAACCAACCTATGGAGAGATGAGACCAAGATAATTTATCACAATATGATTTTCATGTTTCAGCAACTGAAGTATTTCACCCAGATCCATGTGAGGTCAACAAGAGGTCGTAACGCGAGGGGTCACAAGGTCACGGGCATCGAGCCAGTACCTGGGGAGTCGAAGGTAACAAGCCATTGGTCAAATAGTGGGAGTTGCAATCTAAACAAGAGAATAAATGAATGAAATATATGATCAAAGGCATCTCTTTGGTTTTGTTTGATTTGACGGAACAAGATAATCTTAACACATTAATTCCAGTGTTTCATATCAAAAGACGGGAACACAACGCAAGTGTTTACGAAACTGTTTTAGCAACATCTTAATTAATGTCAGCTGTAATTACAAGCAACTTGATATGATGTTTAAAATTTAATAAAGAAAATAAATATTAAAACTATATTCTGATTTTTAATGGTCGTACTCAGTTTGTAGAGTGTCCACTCGTCACCTGGGAGGCTTGCTTGTGATGTTGCTTCCTTGCTTGACACTCAGCAATTTCAGGATAGAACATCGCTTGAATTGTGCTGTTGGGTGCGGAGAAAACAAAACAAATTTAGAATATACACTATATAGCAGACAATTAAGAGTTCTTTTTAACCAACAGATGCTGGTGACGTCCAATGACTCACGGATCCGCCTCTACAACCTGGTAGATCTGACTCTGTCGGTCAAGTACAAGGGAGGGACCAACACCTCCAGTCAGATCAAGGCTGGATTCAGGTAACCATCTTTTAAAATACATGTCCATCCGGTAGTTTTTTGTGGCAACAGTTCAGAGAATTTCCTGTCTTTACATATAATGTTATTGATTCATGGTTTTAACAAAAATGAGTTGAAACTTGTTACCATAGGTAATTTATTTGGGTTTCAATAGAATTTATTCATGTAGATAAGTTCATATTCAATTTTTTATAAACAGGAGAAGATGAGGATTGAAGGCATTTCGGAACTGCGAGAGTTGAAATCTGTTTGCTATGACAATGTGATGATAATCAGTCTAATGTCTTGTCTTTGCAAGATTTTACACGTTGCATTTTGAATTTGTGTCACCAGTCCGTCGGGGAGGTACATCATCTGTGGGTCGGAGGACCACTTCATCTACGTGTGGAAGACTCATCACGAGTTCAAGTTCTCCTCCGCCAGGAGAGATAAAAACGATTACTGGGAGGCCATCAAAGGTTGGGGGTTATTCCTTATAAACGCAGAAACTTGCAGTATTTGACTGGCAGTTTGATAGCTTCGTATAATTTAAATAAATCTACCTTGTTATTATAAGATAAGACCAGCTGTTGGTGTTGGTGTTAAATGGATGCAAAGTAAAGATACTCAGTGATTGAAATGTATACAGTCCCTAACATACATCTAGCATGAAGTTTCGCTGTTGCTTTTTTATGTTTTTATGTGAGATATCTCTGTTCTGTTGCAGTCCACAATGCTGTAGTTACTGCTGCTATCTTCGCCCCCAATCCGTCCCACTTCTTCAAGAAGAAGTTACAGGATATCCCTGAGAAGCATCAAGAGGTGGAGGTGGAAAGAGAAATAATCATCTCGGCAGACTTTACTGGAGCGATAAAAGTCATAACAAATATGCCTTAATATGTGACTGCTAAACATAACCTGCTGAAATAGTCTCTACCAAACCATTCTGAGTAATCAGAACTTTTTTTGTTGTCAAAGTGTATAAACTGGAAAGTAAACCACCAGTAATACTGGCATAATGCATATTCGAAGTAAGACAGAGTTGTTTCCTCAGTTAATAAGATAATTTGATACTTGTCACACAGCCACCATGAATCAATGACTGGTACAATGCTGGAGAAAGAGTATTATCAGTATCCTGGAGTTATGTCCCTTAGTAAAGAGTCGATAAAACAGATTCTTGTACCCCATTCTCTCCCTACAGAGGTAGATCAAGTCGCAACATCCTGACCTAACATCTGTTTTAATACAAGTGCTTTAAGGGCTTCAAGCAGATTCCCTAAGTGCCAAAACATTGCAACATTAACTGTTTGCAAAATTTCAGCCAATGAAACACTTCTTATATTGAAAGCGTGCTGATCATTGAGGCCTGTGCTATGATTCAGTCTCTGTAGATTACGTGATGTTGTTCTGTCACTTGATTAAAAGAGCCAAGTGCACAAGAGTATGTTTGAAACAATGGCACAATTTACTTCCGACCAGGCTTCTCAATTTCAAACCCATGAATTGGTCAAATATTAACAGAGGTAGATGTTAATACTGCATCAACAATAGAAATGAGACTCAAGCGTGGCTCGTTAACGGGCAGGCTAATTAGCTCTGGTCTATGATGACGAGTCTCATTTCTACTATCGACGCAGTCTCGCTTCAAGGCAGGTTTTATGACTGGTGCTGCCTCTGTGGGGAGGGAATTCTTGTTTTGACGCCACCAGGAATGGTTGGCAGTGGGCTTGTCAGCAGGAAGTGTTCACGTTGTTACAATACTAGTACTCAAACTGCCAAAGATGTTTTAGATTCTGTTGTTATGAATGTTGAGAGGTTTCAAGGACAGTTTGACAAGCATGTAGCAATAGTATCAGAATTAACAGCAGAGTTTTGTGTGTTCTGTTGATGTAGTGCTCGCATGTGTGGAAGGATCTGTTTTGGGGAAGACTTGTGAGTAACACGATACATGAAGCTTGGATGATACACACAACTGACAGGGTAAAAACATCAGGCTGAAATGATTTATCACAGAAACTAGATCCTGTAGGCAATCAGGCCTAATGAAGTGGAGGAACATAATGTTAACTTCATCTTACTGATATCATTTTATTATGAATGAAATTGTTATATATTTTGAATAAATCCATGGAATTTAACAGTATCGATTTTATTATCATGATTATTTATATAGTTTCAAGTTAGGATATGATTAAAAAAGGAATATTTAAGTGGGTGTAACATCCAAGCCTCGTCATACTAATAAACTAATGGGATTGGAAATAAGCTGTAACAAATGGCAAAAGACCTAAATTAACTATGCAAAGATTGGAGTAAACAAGAATGCTATATTTTGAACTACATCGTGGGAATTCATTCTCAAAGTGTTTGTTGATGACCAAGTTTATATTATGCAATACACCTATCTCTGATATCTGATAATATCTCTGATATCTGAGGATTCACAATAAGTAGAAGTACTCCAGAGTTATCTCATATTGAAAATTAGAAACCAGATATTATGCAATTGTTAAACAGTCAAAGGATGTATTTAAAAGTGCGTGTTCAGTAGGGTGTTATCAAGAAGGAGCGGGGTGTTATCAAGAAGGAGTGCGGTGTTATCAAGAAGGAGCGGGGTGTTATCAAGAAGGAGCGGGGTGTTATCAAGACAGAGCGGAGTGTAACAGAGGAGTGGGGTGTTATCAAGAAGGAGCGGGGTGTTATCAAGAAGGAGCGGGGTGTTATCAAGAAGGAGCGGGGTGTTATCAAGAAGGAGCGGGGTGTTATCAAGAAGGAGCGGGGTGTTATCAAGAAGGAGCGGGGTGTTATCAAGAAGGAGCGGGGTGTTATCAAGACAGAGCGGAGTGTAACAGAGAAGGAGTGGGGTGTTATCAAGAAGGAGCGGGGTGTAACAGAAGGAGCGGGGATAACAAGAAGAAGCGGGGTAATTATTGCATAGTGTTGAAATGTATTAGCCTCCACAAGTGTTCTTGCAACTGTCAAAACGCCATGTTTAATTCTGTGTTGGGTTTTTTTCTGTAGAAGAAAATTTCCAAAAATCTCTCAGCCTTCAAGTGCCCAAAGAAGCACCCCTAGCATCTGGAGAGCTTTGAAGTTCTTGTCTTGGCTTTTTTGCTGTTATTTTAAGTTTGTTATCTGTTGTGAAAATACAATTGACCATTTGTGTTCCTAATTAGTTTGATTTTAAAATTATTTTAAAATATTAGTTAATATTTAGGTATTCAAATATTTTTGACTATTAGGAATTCACTCCACCATCTGGTGCTGCAGGAAGTAATTTCCCCTGTCCTAACTATCAAACTGGATTCCCAAGATTAGGCAAACTTATTTTATCTGTTTTACTGAAAGTCTGAAGAGGTTTCATGATTGATATTTGATATTTTAATCTTTCAAAATGGAATCAAATTAATTTTAAGTAGGTAATATATGTAGGTAAATTTTTTTAACTCAAATACCTATATGTATCATCATCCTTAAATGCTGAAAGGAAGAACTTTATTCAGTATGAAGTCTTGCAGCACTTATACCTGTTTTCATCTTTATATTGTAGGGTTTATAAATATGGATTCAATCTATCTATATTTAGCAATTTGAACCACAATGATCAGTAGATCGTTTTGTGTGAATCATTTTTCTATACTGTATGTTCCCTTTCCTTCCTGAGTTCATGATTTTGTTATCAGATAAAAGAAACTCTTTTAAGATCTTTTGATGAAAATCTTGAATATTCATTGTACACCATGTATTCATAGCTATATTATTCATGTTCAAGGATACAAGATAATGCAAGTAGTGAACAACTGTAATAAACTTGGGTTGTATTTCTTTGATAGCAGTATTGCATATTTATAGAGAGACATAGTTATTAGATGTTTTAATATATTTATTATCCACAGAGATTTGATAGCGCCTGTGATATTGTAGAAATTTCAACACAACTGAACATGGAGGAAGCCTAGAGCTGACCGTTATTTATGTTTGTAAACCATTTATGTCAAATTTATTTTTGTCTGGAAACAGAATATAAAGGATGATTAGAAGCTCCATTCAAATACAAATGTTTCAGATTTCATACAAATGTTTAAGATTTCATACAAATGTTTCAAGTTTCTTACAGATGTTTCAGATTTCTTATAAATGTTTCAGAATTCTTACAAATGTTTCAGATTTCTTTCTGTTCAAAGTATAAGTTTTAATAGTCTTGCTGCTTGATGGTGTATAAGATAGGAGCTTTAGTACAGTCTAGGTGCTTATTCAGCAAGTCTAGATTAGACCACAACACATAATACGTTATATGCATGTTTAGAAGAACTGATCATTGAATGAAAAGCAATAATGATTTGTTAGCAAGTTGTACATTAAGAATTGTGTATAATTATTACATTATTTAATTGCAGGATGCAATAATGTGGAACACAGTTCAAATATAGAAATTTAAGTATCTCAATATTCTTTTGTCAATCCATGTGATGATAAATCAAAAACTTGAAAAGTCATAGATTTAAGGAACTATTCTTTATTCTAGTCATATAGAACAGATATTGAGGATTAAACATGATGTGAACGTCAATTTTGAAATGATAAAGATGGCTCAAAAAAGCTCTAAATGATGAGGAAAAAAATAATAAATTAGTTCTATTTTTGATGAAAAAACAATAAATCGTTTTTATTATGGATGAAAAAGTGATGTCTCGCATGACTCCTTGGCTTATTAGATAGCTTTAAGAAAGCAGTTTTTGTTTCTCTTCTATGTTATCAAGTGGAATACAATAGTGGAGAAACATCTCTAATATTATATTTGTACTTTTAAATGGAAATTTGAATGATTGAATTGTGCCTTTAACAAAATGTGTATAGAATCACAAAATTGAAAGAGTCTAGTTAGTAGATTGTCAAGTACTATGATTGTCAGAATGTTTATTTTTACACATGGTCGGCTAAATTTTAATTCCCTTCTATAGAAGAGATAAAGTGAGAAATGAAAGTTTCATGACATTATTTCTTCTAGCTAGTTAAGGAAGGGTAGGGTTGGTTTTTTAGGGTAAAGTCGTTCTTTTCAAATAGATAGCTTTCTCCTAGAAGCATTTTAGACGTTGGAATGACAAGAATCTGGAGAATTATGATGATTGCAACTTGTTTATCCATGATATGCAACTTTTAAACACATCTGCTTATGAAGGACATGGAATTACTTATAGAAATGTTACCTATCAAGAACAAAGAAATTGTTATTCAAATACGTATCTCAAGAAACAATGTTTTAAATAGGTTGTTTTAAATAAATCCCTGCACCCCATTGTTGTTTGTTCCCTCACATCATCGTTGTTGTGTTTACATGACCATGACATCATGACTAGTCATCATACCCTTTTGTATAATAAAATACTGAACAAATAAATAGTTGGTTTGTTGTAGTTTTCAATTAGATTCACATTCAGGTCTCATGTGACATGTCAAAGTGATCCATCTTTCCCCTCACATCTTTCAAGAGACTCAGTGAATTATTTGAGTCACTTGGATCAAGTATCTTTATTCCTGGTGTAATTTGATGAAGAAGGACTGATTGATGCTTTAGAGTATAAGGGTAAGGGTTATCTTTTAGGTAAAATGATGAAAGAAAGCTCTTAAGGTTGGAAATGGAGGAATTTCATGTCAATCAGGCAAATGTTTTTTTGGAAACCATTCTAAAGCAAACAATAACTCATTCAAGTGGGTAGGGAATGCCATATTGATATATTGATACACAGGGGCGTGTATCGCTTAGAAAGACATAATACCTATAGCCTACCCTACTACTGTATAAACGGATCCTTTCCAAATCAAATTATCAAAGTTTACTAACATTTAATCTATGAAACATTCTTTTGTAAAATATTTGTTTCTGTATCTGGTTTCATATTCATCTTCATCATTATATGCACGTGCATTGCTAAAATTTAGTGATTCTGGATAAGTGACCAGAACATATTGAAGGTTCCAATATGTTACACAGATAAGATCTGATTGTGTACCTGGAAAAGTTGACATCAAGGCCATTACACCACGTATTACGTCAGTGAAGACCTTTGCATTTTGAAATAGCTCTGAAAGTATTTCAACATTCCACGTTTCTTCCCACGTGAGACTCGAAAAGACCATTTCACTGACACACGTATTATGTCATTCATGAGCAAGCAATTGAAATACTCAATGATTATTTTAACATTCCATTCGATCTTGTTCCTCCCATATTTGGCCTAAATCAAAATTCTGTATTCGCTCGTATGCCTTAATAAGCTTACGACTCGCCTGTCCGAATATGCGTTTTTCCGGAGGTAGAACCTGAGAAAACAACCAGGAGATTGAACGAATTTTGCAGATTAAATACACTGACAGACCAGCATGAAGTCCTCACCAAACATAATTACTCAGTCTGTGCCCAGTGTATGTTATAAACCCTGGACAGGAATACAGCAATATCTTCTGGACAACGACTTATCAATGGAAAGTAATGATGAAGGAATAAGTTTATACACAGAAACGCGGTGATATTACAATAAAGAAGCTGTTTTCTCATGTACACCACGTCTGACGAACAATCTTACTACCAAATGCATGGTGCTTTATGCTTCATAACTTAAAAAAATCTTTTTATAGAAGTTGATATTCCAATACCTGTTGTTTTTAGGTGATTTTAGGATAATTTAAGGAAGTACATGTCTACACATCTGATAGAAAGACATGCTTTACTGGACAACAAAACCTATAGAAAGGTATAGGACATTTCGACTTGAGGTATAAATACACAATCGTCCATATGATCAGTTTTAATCGAAACTGAGTCAATAAAAAAGAAATGAGAATCATCCAGCTAATTAGTTGCCGAGCAACAGCGCTTGTCTGAATCCATCAGGCTAATCAGCCCGGGTCGATAACGTTGAGTCTCATTTCTATTGTGGACGCAGTCTCGCTTAAAAGGAAGAACCTAATTCTAAATACTCTTTCAAAGAAGTTTTCCTGGTATATCTGGTTTGCTAGTCGTATCTCTTACAACTGAATTTTATTTTTACAAAGTAAACAAATCTATGTTAATGCCAGTGAACCCAGTGGTAAATCGGATGGATTGGAGGCGAAGGGGCAACCGCATTGATTCTATTGAGGAATTGAGGACGGTGAAAGATTATTCGGTATGGGTGGCAACGTCCTAATTTGACGCTTTTGTTACCTTTAAGTAGACTACACTTATAACGGGCAAGCGGAAACCGAAAACATTCTGCTCATGATGGTGCACTTTTATGAAATATTCTGGGGCGTAGGAATAGGGCGAAATGTTGTTGTTTTTTCAGCAAGTTTCCTTTTTTTTTTTTTTTTGGTTACAAAATTTCAATTCAAGCCCCCCCACTTTCAAATTCGCTCCTACGCCCCTGTTATTGTCTAATTAAAAATCTCTTTATGAGAATATCAAACTCAGAAAAGACAGGTAATGGTAAAACGATGCAGTAATGCTGTTGGTCATTAAATATTATGAACATGTATATTGAATTGTATCATTTTGTTCTTTAGCATAATGCACTATGTAGACATGAGTCCTTTTAGCATGGAGGAAATATTGATTGGCTAAAAGAATAACTTGTCATGCATGATAGTTTGTCTTTAAAAATCTATCAAATTCTTTATGAAGCGATCTTTTGGGTTGAGCTGATAACGCTAAACTCGCCTTCACTGCAATAACAATGCTCTAAGTCAATCCACATCAACTTTTAACAACAATATGCGTCAAATTCCTCCTTAATAGTCTTTGGTAGCTCATTAACACTCAGTTATCTCAAATACGATCTCCGTTTATTCCGCCTATTTAACATCATGTCAGTGCCCGTATCGAATGTCATGTACATGTACATAGCACAGAAGGACAATTAAAGAAAACACGTAATTAGAGCCATCAGAGACTCCTAATTGATGTAATTTATTTATCAAGTTTTCATTTCAGTCAACCTTTGCTGATGTTATTGCATATGTCAAAACAAAACGTCATTATCAGTGCTTATAGAAATGTCATCACTGTGACCTTTGACCTGTTGGCAATCCCTCGTGTCCCAATTACATGGTTGTCTATTTCGAAACGTGTTTGTATGTGAGGAAATGATAATCACGCTTTCCTGTGCGTCTATTGGCGACCATAACCCTACATACATACATGTACATAACTTCGCAATTAACTATCAGATATATAACTCGGCACATAACTGTGAAAACTATTTGACCACGCAAGGTTGAACAGACGGGAAGTTTGTAAGTATGTCAAATAGATAAGAGCTTGATCAAATTCTTCAAAAATATGAATTCAAAGTAGCGACATTTTTTAGATCCTCATTTGGTTCGTTGTTGATAATCTTAGGGATCACTTTGTCTTTTTCCGAACAGATGAGATTCATTCCAATTTAAAAAGTTTCCTACTTTTCAAAAGTTTGAGGGAAGTTTCTTGGAATAGTAATGAATCCTTATACCTTTTGCAAAAATGAATAAGTTGATCGACTTAAAAACCAAAAAGTGTTTTTTTTTAATACTAATTTGTTGAATGCCTTTAAAACAGATACGTTTTTATTCAAACACCATAGCTACGTCTTTTCATTCATTTGTCTATGAAGAGTTTCTTTAGTATAGCACTTAGTATCGGTACGCCTCTTTATTCGTAGCGTATTATATTCCACCACAGAGGGAAAATGTGTTGACAGCCATTGTCATGCTAAAGTCTTCATCTTCTTACTATAGAACTACAGAATATTGTCACTATCAATGTTAAATATGTATGTAGTGTAACTCATATTTCATTCCAGTTAGTCAAAGGCGCTCAGGCTTCAAGAATTTACAAAAATGGTAAGTAATGGCTGTTATTGTGAACATTCTTGACTGTTAAAATGACGCAGGGTAATGTTCACCCAAACAGTATACTGTGCCTCTTTAAGTCTCCCATACGAAAAACATTAAAGTTTACCGAGGGAAGTTTACTACTTATCAACGTGTCCAATTGGATAATTGGTTATTTGTCGGTTGTGTGCATGGAGCAATTTGAATTTCATGTAACATTGTTTGACTAATTTGTAATAATCGACACGATACACGTATGACTTTTTCGGAGAAAGACTGAAACGATACATTTAAAATGATTTGACGTGCCAACTTTCGCATGTTCTGATTAAAGTTAACATGTCGATAAAATAACAACGTACTAAACTTTATTATATTAAACTATATAAATTATTCTAACATTCTTAAAAGAGGCAGAAGCACGTTTTTGGAACGATTTATTTCTCCTGATTGTCCCCGATAAATAAACATTAGTTTAGGCCAAATGCATAAACTTCAGAGGGTTAAAACATCTCATTACTCAACAAAATCATCCGTCGATGTTGAGGAAATAATCAACTATCAAGCAAAAACAGTTGGCGACCATTTTTGTGTGAACACCTTTTAACCATTTGATATAAAGAAAAGATATTTGAACAGCCTAACCAATCATGCTACGTTCATTTCCAAGCCGCTAACTTTGATTAAAAGACATTGGCTTGCAAATGGACACATTTATTTTCGTGTTCTTGAGATCGGTTGATTTATCTAGAAAAAACGTGCTATTGCCCCTTAACATAGCGGCCACGTTAATACGGTGACTAAGGGCGATTCGGGCTTGAAATGTCACTTGTTTAAGGAGATAATTTACAGTTTCATTATCTTGAGATATATATGACGTGACCATCCAATCATGGAAATGTATACACATTTCAAACTTAGAGACGTTTAACCAACCAACACGTTTAATGACTTATGTTCCAGAAATCATTTTTAGTCCTTATCGTCCCTCTTCTACTGGCCGTCTTCATACATGAAGCTTCCGGATCGTGCCTCTGCTCAACATTTTGTGAGATTAGCGCATGCGTAGATGCCAACGCTTGCATCGGCGGATCCGGAAATGATTGCAAGGCCGCCCTGGCGTCTTCAAGCCCAACTGAATGTGTGAAGGGGGTACTCAATGACCAAAGCAAGTGTCTCGGCGACTGTGACTGTTGATGGTGATATCCATCTGTTGAACTCTAATTCTGTGACCACATTTATAACGCTCCCTGATTAAAACTTTTGTCTGTTCAACAATTTGTGTTGTTGTTTGTGATAATGGAACTTCCCCTGCAAGACACAACCTGCTCAAATTTCCATCACGCCCTGGCTAAACAAGCGTACCCGCATAGCGTCAACTGTCGTGGTTGAAATTTTTGTTACCTACAGTTGTTTTGGAATCTTTTAGCAAAGCTTACACAGGAAGGGGCGATATGCAGCAGGCTTGGATTAGCAAGGGCATGATCGAGACCGTCGCGATTAATGTCTTGTGCAGGGGAAAGTTGGTTTAACTTTGAAAGTTCAATATACGTATACCGCAGATCCAGATCCTTGTTCCAAATCAAAGGCTATGCCAATACTACAATGTTCTATATAAACATAATCATTCGTTCCCATTGGCTATACATTCGAGTGATATCTCCTAAGATGCATATCTTTGACAATACTTTTTGTACAATGCCCCTTCACCTGTCAGTTACATGACGCCACACGTGTTATCGAGTTATTACACTTTGGATAAAATAGATGCAATTATTATAGCGATTTTGGGAATAGAGCAGACCTTTAGAAAAAAATAATGGCCAGCCAAACCCTGGCGAGTGACCATTATCGTTTCGTATTCAAGTGACATCAACTTAAAATTTCGCTTTTAAATTTTATAACAAATATGGATACGATAAAGGCGTATCGTTTCAAATATTTTGGAGCATTTCAATATCTACTACGTCTTTTGGAGTAATTTTACGCATAATAGTCTTAAAATAGGATTGTTTATCGATGTTGCAAATTATAAATTTCTTCGGGCAATATTTGTATATTTATATAGATATTTTGATATTTTAGTGGAGTAATAATATGTTACAAAGTTCAATTTAAACAGTCAAACCAGAGCATGATGTATGTATACAAATGATGTTAGACTATTTTTGTGTTTGTGCAAGGATACAAATTAAGCCAATGATATATCAAACACGATGTGTCAAACAGTCTCACAATACAATCACTATTTAATAAATTTGGAAACGTTTATGATATGAAGAAGATTGTACCTCATAACAATGCTGTTGGCATGAACATAGTGACGTCATAATGATACAACCTCATTGCTCTTAAACTGGTGACAATTTGTCGATGTTGTATTTCACTTCAAGAAGAATATATCGTTGTCTTGAACATCAGCAATACAAAGGCTGATAAGCTACATAGCCAATGGTTAAATTTTTAATGTTAAAACAGATATAAAGACATTAGTTCATTCAGTATTAAGGCCCAATACCCTTAATTAAAATGACGGTTTCATCAAGACCGATTATGATCACGTGACAAAGACGAAGAGTTTACTCAGGATTTTGAAATAATCATCAATTGTTTTATGAAAATGGCAACATACGACATCAACATAATTTGTCTTTAGAAGGTCGTTAACCGTATGTGGGCAACCTTACAAAATTTGGCTAATAAAAGCAATAGGAACATGATAACTCAATTGATATATTGTCATCTTTTGTAAACTTCTATAGTTTAGTCATATATTCACTTTTACAAAGCCACTATATTGAAGTAGCTATATTAGCTGATCAGAAAGAGTATCACTTACACCATTCTTTCCTGTCGCGTTTGCATTAATTTTCATTTTTATGTCCATTTTATATACATGGCTGTTTATCTGCTGATTCAGCTCGGTCGGTAAACAAATCTTGTGCACCCCAGTAGCGTCGCACTGCGAGTACGATATAACGAAAATCCAGTGATTGCATTGCCGATACTTGTGCGAGACCCATTCCTCATCGAGGTCATCGTTTTTATGTTCTTTCTGTACATGAAGATAGTCAGCATGATCTATTTTCATGTCATTTTAAGCGGGGAAATAGCATGTGTTCTAGCTACGTTATGACTTTTGCGAATGACGTGTTAAGCTCTATCGTGCGGCAACTGGGAAGGGCAGGGTGTTCTGAATTTCAATATTGAGGGCTAGAAATTAAAATGCCCGTTAAGTTCTGAAAATTGTTTTAAAAGGCAAAGAATGAGTTTAGTCATGAGTTACTTTTTCTAGGGTGCATTAAACATTGCCTTGCAAACTTGAGGTAATGACATTAAGGCATGAAGTGAATTTTTGAGTTTACAGAATTTTCTACTTATGAACATCAAGAGGGCAGTTCTGGTAAGAAAACAGATTAACAACGTGACTAATGACCTTGAAAATTGAACGAATTCACTGCGTCGGACTAGCTCCAAACAGCGATTATCCGCTCCGTGACGTCACTAATATACTAGAGATTCTCGAAGGGATGGTGGCCTGACTTAGAGGTTGTCATTCGAAACTACGAGAGCCACTAGTGAGTGTAACCAGGGACCTGTATAGAAGGTCCCTGGTGTAACGGAGAGTAACGGAGAGGGCCGAGGTGTTTCGAATGAGAGGTTGTGGGTCGGACCTCGGTATTGCTGTTCTCAAACATATTAACTATGACGCCATAATGTTTTGACAGTACTATGACGTCACAATTGTTATCGCGTCATGGGAGTAACTGCCTGTCAACATGTCCTAGATATTCAGACTAAACACAATGTCGTTGTTCAAGAAACTACTGCCAGGGTCTGTGACCCGAAAGAAGTCAAGAGAGAGTTTAACCTCAATAGGCTCAGGGGGCTCGTCTGGGAGTTCCAGTCCAAGCAAACTCTCTACATACGAAAACAACCAGTCCGACATTCTCGACATTTTCCTACTCGATGTCAAGTACAAGGAATGCCGAGAAGGTCTCAATCTCACTTTCTCGAAACACAGGTGGGAAATGGGAGTTGAAAATTATATATATAATATTTCTAGTCGTTTGAAAAAACAAATCATCGTGTAGCATTTTGGTTTTAAGATGAGTTCTGTATCATTTTTGTGTAGAGACCTACGTATTTTGTCATTACGTATTTTATTTTTACAAAATAATGAAGTTGTTTTGTTTCTAGCTTATATAAATGCGAATATAAATGCGTCAGTAAGATCTTTTGGTCATGAGGATTCCCACAATCTTTGGATTGATATAAGGAAAGCTTTTTGTGAGTCAATGATAACATGGCATAAGCTATTGCACAGTTAGGTGACATACTTATCATATCTTACGAAATCCCCTTGGACCATCGTGTTACTTTGGTTCAGCATAAATTAATTTTCCGTGAAGACTTCTGTTAACTTCTTTCTCAAACTTTGCCGGTAGATTCATCTCAGTTTCAGGTACACAATGTCAGATAAATTCTCAGATTACTTCTGAATTCATAACATCATATTTATCTACACACATACATACATACATACATACATACATACATATACATACATACATATATGTTTTATATTTTGTAAAACTGATATGCCATCAGCAGCTATGTTAAATCTTTATACAACAATGTATACGAATGATGACAAAATAATACTTTTCAAAATAAACAAAATAAGTTAAAGAGAAATTATTTAGCCGACGCTAGGATAACTCCTCACACTAAAATAACATAACTAAATATGTAAAAATAACTAAAAACATAATTATGACACACCACTGTACACTGTAACGCTGTCCCGATGCAGACGGCGGGACAAGAAGCTAATTTGAGTTTGGAAATAATTTAACAGTAGGTCTGGTCAGGTATTTGCCGGAACCCTCTTGTATAATCCATAGAATTATTGACAGTTACGTTACAAATGTGATCTTTGAACCTTTTTGGAAGATACAACATGGCGTTTATTGAACGTTGTTCATTGTATTGCATTTGTAGAGAGACAAGAAGATATAACATGGCGTAATTTATTAAACGTTGTTTATTGTATTATATTTCTAGAGAGACAAGAAGATATAACATGGCGTATTTTATTGAACGTTGTTTATTGTATTTTATTTGTAGACAGACAAGAAGCTGATTTTGGAAACAATTTACCAAGCCTTCTTTTTATCACAAAACATATTATCATTATGTCCCCGATGTAGACGGCGAGAGAGGAGGCTTGAGCTGATGAAGCAGGGACTGCTGGAGATGGACAGCGAGAGGCGGGAGCTGGAGAGGTTGATATCGCGGACCGAGGCGGAGATGAGGGCGGTGGAGGCCGAGGCGAAGGAGATGTGGCAGAACCTGGAGAATATCATGAAGCAGGGTAGGAGGAATGATCTTTTTTAAAAAGAGCTGATAAGTTTCATCCATGCAATACGCTCAGCAAATTATGAAGGGCAATACATGTCATATGACCTTTTACGAAACGAGACTGAACTTATGTATACCCGAGCTAGAGCGAGGGTTAAAAACAAGTTCGAACGGGTTCGTAAAAGTAATATGACACACTTCCGAATGTAATATGACTCGCTTCTGAATGTGATAGTTTCTTTGTTTCCGATTTTATTCTATCTTAATCGCATGGAAATGTTAAGGAATAATCTGCTTCCGTTGCGACGAACGGCTACGTACAGTGACGTCAAACAATGGTTTTAAAGAGCCACTCCGTGAGTTGTTGGAGTCATATATGCCAAACTTAATCAATGGTGTCATTTGATCGCGAAGTATCGACTGTTACCAATAAGATACATTTTAAAGTTTATTGTTGTTTTACAGTGACAAAATGAAAGTAGAACGTCGCAATTATGATCGAAAACCGGACAGTGGCGCGCGTCAAATCGTCAAACGTAATTTTGGAGACTTATCTATAACAGCCAGGAGGGCAGTTAGGAGTTGATAGTGTTTGTTAGGTTATATAACTAGTATCCATGTATATTGGACGTGATATCTACATCTTTGTGCCTTTATAAGGCTGTTTTTAGATTTTCATGAAAAACCATTATTTGTCATATATATGTCTTTTGAACATGAAAAGTTAAGATGTTTTGATTTTATATCACCACATATGACATTAAGGTTCGTATCAAAGGTAAATAATATATTATGAAAATCACGGAGTGGCTCTTTAAGACGTCATAGACGAAAAAATGCCGTGGCTCGCGCTGAAACAGTTCTTTGCTTCGTCGCAACGGAAGCAGGTTATTTCTTTGTTTCACATGTGCACATGTGTTTCATTTTGAAAATATGCCACCACTTATGATTAACCATATGGGTAATAAATCTGATTATAAAGTGACATAGAATCGCAATAAAACATGTATCGAAGAAGCAGGTGGGTCTTAACTTCCCGTACAAGGCACTATTCGCGTCGGTCTCCATAAATGGATAGTTTCAGCCTTGCTTTATTCTCGGTAAATTTTGGTTTGTGAGAAGCTCTCTCATCGGCAATAAGTAATCTCCAAGACCTCTGTATTGTGATAATATTAAGCTACATCCACGGTATGCTTAAGAGCTAACACAGAGATTATTACAAATATGACAAATCAGGAAGTGACGTTGAGTGACGTGTGTAAGGAAGTTGAGTGACGCGTGTAAGGAAGTTGAGGAGGTATGTGTAATAACAGACATAACGTAATGCCTCAAAGTGCATTGCATGACATCCATGTCTCTCATTCCTTTCACAAGGCCTCATGTTGAAAACAACTCCTAAAGCATATGAAACGTTATCTGAGCGGTAAATTTGTGTTATAGAAAGGGTTATACGAAGACTTCCATTTAGATGCAGGCAGTGATAAAAGCAAATAAAACGGTAAAAATCTACTGTTCAATACCTAGAACGCCCTGCTACATCAGCAGGGCGTAGCTCCAACACACGTGTCAATCCTGGTGTAGCAAGATGTACCGTACCTTCAACTAACACATTGCAATTTGCAGTGGACCTGGAAGCGGAGGTTGAGGTGAGGAGGAAGGAGCCCCTGCTCTTCAAGAAGTACACCAACCTCAAGACCGCCTCCGAGTGCATGAATCTCCTCAAGCTCATCAGACAGAAGCAGAAGGCCGTCCAGCACGTGGAGCTTCTCACCTACCGGAAGTACGTCAAGTACCAGCACAACCCGCTCAAACCAGAACGAGGCAAGGCTAAGATCCAGTCCTTGCTCCCCATCAAACCGACGCGATTGAAGGAGAGTCGCCTGTTCTCTACGAACAAAGAGCCCCCGCCAGAGGGCCTTGTATATCTCGAGATCGAGGATAAAATAGACGATGACGTCATTGATCTCACCAACGATGATGATACGCCGAAACGAAATCCGTTTGATGTTCCGCTCGAGTCTGAAGTCTGAGGTTTTTTTTAATTATATATCAGTCGTGTATCGTATTCACCATCTTTGCTAAAAGGGATGCTGATCCAGTGTAACCAATGATTCAGTTTATCTTCTGGTGAACCTTTTACCTATTATCGCGTTGACGTTCAAAAGCAATGGAATAAAACACTCGAGACATGCCTATCATTGTTTTGGTGTTTTACTGACAGAATGGTATCAGCTAATGTTCCAAAAGTACCCAGCTCATTTAAAAAACAACAACGTGGAATAAGTTGGCATCAATTTATTTTATTTCAACAGTCTTGGCGAGGGATCTGAGAAACTTAGATCACCCTAGCTACTGGTTCAATATGGTATTCCATTGAGTTAAACACTTTCAGATTGATCATGCATTTAAATTAGTTTGATATAAGTGTCAATCATTACCCCACGCCCCTTTTCATTGAACATCTTAAAGCTCAAGTATTTGATATTGGCTAGTAATCCTAGGTTCCCAGTCTTCACCCGGTTTTTGGGTTCAATATTACACCAGACCGACATTACATGATTATCACGGCGCCTACCCACATGCCAAATGAATTTCAACGATTTCCATTGGTGATATCAAATAAGATTGGCCTAGAGCACATTTTCTACGATGGTTTGTTCTGTACCATGCTTTTCGATTAACATTTCCAAAGTCTTTCTAAATTCACGTCACGTCAGTTTAGATGGAGACTCGTGTCTACGTGCTCTTCTGCCGCTAGGGATGCTGGGAAGTCTGTTCTTGGGGGTCATCGTGTTGACCGGTGACGGACTCTTCGTCTTGTTGACGACATTGCGTGGGGTGATGGGTGTGAGTGGTCGCCTTGACGTCGCTTTGTTCATGAGGTCCAACTGTGGTAATCCCGGAGTGTCCATCTCGCGCGGCGAGACCGGAAACTGGAAGTTGGGAGAGTTCAACAAACGGTTGTACACTTCGCTCGGAAACTTTCGGGGTACAGGGGAGGGCATCTCCGCTTGAGGAGATAACAAGATTCGCCGATAGAGATCGCTGTTTTGTCTTGAAAACGGTGACGTTCTCACCCCATACACCGGCGGCACGTTCATCCTTGGCGAGAACACGTGTCGTGGAGAGTTCATATTCTGGTAAACAAATGGCGAATTCGTTCTTGACCCTTCTTGTCCTTTCAAAATGTCAAACAGGGTCGTTCTGTCCTTCACGACTTTGTCCGCACAACCTTCGTGCACGAGCAGTTTACACACTTCCTTCAGTCTCAACTTCATCGCAAGCTCAAGGGCAGATAACCCCTGCTTGCTCACAGCGTTCACGTCAAGCACATTCTTTGTGTTCGAATGACTGACAAGTACCCGGATAGCCGCCGTGTTCCCGCTGACGGCCGCGTGCATGAGCGCGGAGTAACCATCTCTGTCCTGTAAATTGGGGTCACACTGTTTACACCTGATGAGCAGACGAACAGAGTCCACCTTGTCCTCCTCCATGCACGCGTACATCAGGGCGGTGCGGCCCTCGGAGTCCTCTACGTTGACGTCACATCCGTGACGTAACAACATGCGCATCACGTGAGATCTGACGTCATCTTTCTGCAGGAAGATTGCCATTATCAATGCCGTCCTGTTGTTGGCGTCACGCACGTTTAGATCATGTGTTCTTGCGAGGAGCGTGCTCAGTCTGTGCACTTTCCCCTGGGACACGGCGGTGAACAGAGCTCTACCGTCATCACTCGACGGCGACTTGTAGCCGAGGTGACCGAACTCTTCTCCACTCATGGCGGACTGTCTGGAACCAAAAGAAATGTCCATTTTATAATCAATATGATGTAACAAAAGAAGTGTCAAGGAATTATATGAGCACATATGTACAATCACCTCGCAACGTGGGCAATAACGTCAAAAAGAAATATTCATACTTGATTCGTGAAGGTAATATTTCACACGTGATTGAGTAATACTCTCTATTTATCATATAATTATGAATTTTATGGGAGTATTTTGTAGACGTCATAGGGGCGAGTGCACAGCACCCATATTGCTACCCGGGAGGTAAATCCTGATCAGCCATATATAAGCCTGTCTCAGATTGATATGGGAGCTAGTCTCAGGCTGATATGGGAGCTAGTCTCAGGCTGATATGGGAGCTAGTCTCAGGTTGATATGGGAGCTAGTCTCAGGCTGATATGGGAGCTAGTCTCAGATTGAAAAGTAAAGACAATTTTATGGATAAACAACTTCTTTATTCTGTGGAGGCGACGTTTCGACATAGATTCTAATGTCGTTGTCAAGCAAGTGACATAAAATTGTCTTTACTTTTCATATCATCAACTTCTAGAATGCCAATCAAAAAGGTAGTCTCAGATTGATATGGGAGCTAGTCTCAGTTTGATGTGGGAGCTAGTCTCGGGTAGATATGAGGGTCTCGGGCACACACATGGTACGATATGAAAAACGACATGTTACTTTTGACATAAGGTCATTGATGAAAACAATTCGGTCTTCCATTGAAACTATGCATGTGCTCAGTTCTAGTGACAATTATTTCAAATAAATATATGTTTATAAGGCGGAGAAGATGTTCCTTAGCTAATAACCGGGCCACGCCTTGGAGAGGAAGAGTTTTACTCCTGTGTCAGCCAGTTCTTACAATGTTCTCGACCATCACTGTTTGGCATTTGACTCGGCAGATAACATGTATTGCAGGATTAGACAGGCAAAATGTCATAGTTAATTACTACCAAACCGAAATGCATCCTCGTCCGATGAGCCGAAATATTGACTTCATGACATTTATTTTAAATACACCTTTACATTAGAATTATATATAAAGGATTCTAGACAAGGTTTACAATTATGAGAGAGTGTATTGCAAGAGTAACCGACTAAAACATCGAGCTGTGTCGAACTAGGTTCACAATGATGAAGTTTACACAACTAGATTCAAATATATCACGTAATCAGCTTCCTACCTCAGAGTGAAAGCATCCCCCTGTACAGTACTAGAGAGCAGCTCGTCCAGCCCAGTATGAACAGCTATAAGTCCTGCAGTCACGGAGAGAAGACTGATACAGTAGCTCGTCCAGCCCAGTGTGAGCAACTACAAGTCCTGCAGTCACGGAGAGAAGACTGGAGGCTGGCGGGACGGGTCAGTAGCCAGCAAGCCGTCGATGTGATTAGCGTCACAGATCTGTTGGCGTTACAACATTACATATTAATACACCTCAGAGCATTGGGGAACTGATACATTTGCGTGGACGTCTCCGTGTGTAAAGTTCTTTTATGTGTAACTTTTAGGATTTAATGGGAACCTTTTTAAAGTACAGAAACTTTCGTTTATATTCTCTGGAAGATTTGAGTAGTGAAGTTGCGATTCTTCCTGATAGGTTTCATCTCTTAAACTAATTAATGGTATTATGCTTATTTAAAATCGCGTTGCATAAAGACGAAAATGAAATGACTCATGACAGAGGGAGTGGTTGAGCCTTTACAAACCTAGTTTTTGAATTTATGAAAAGTAACGTGGTATTTGTCGAAAAGGGAGAAATATACTCCTAGTATCGTGACGTCATGGCCCTGCCAGCATCATAGTCGTTAACTTCGATTTGGCCATACTAACATAGTGTGTGTCCTACGGGAAGCTTTGACGTCAACGTGTAACATTTAAACGCATGGAACACTGTGAGATATGAGTGTTAGCTGCACCCTCGATCTCTACATTAGGTTCAATATGGTACTTGTATGAACACGGGTATTAACCAATGACTGCCAAGGGTGGATCTGTGTCCTGTGATGTAACACGTATTAAGCACATTAGATCATTTCACGAGTCGCTGCTAATAAGCTCAGCTGTTATCACGAGTCGCTGACCATACAACAGCTCAGTGGTATAGGTCGAACGATGAAAGGAATTGAACAAACAAATTTATTTTTTTGATTCTCTATGAAATTCGTGATAATACTAGCCTATCTACTAGCTTTGTGTCTTAACAGACTACGGCTCGAAAAATACCATAATGTACATACTCATGTGGTAAACATCGTTTGTAATGAACACTTCATAGTCTAAAACTGCATACCATTTTAATTGGAAACAATTCTGCAGTTAGACGATAGTACACTGCTCTGTAAACATCGTTATTGGTTGATGTATACAAATCTACAGACAAACAACAGTGAATATAAGCTTACTAAAACCCAAATATACATACACTCACGAATTATTCATGGGGCATTTTCGTACATCCCAATAAAGCAATATAACTTGTTAATCAGTTAGTCGTACAATACTCTGTTTACTGATATAGACATACGAGGCATTGTAGAAGTGTACTTAACTAACATTTCAAGTCAGGTAAGAAATATACGAAATAGGATACTAACCAGATTTAACTACAGCGAGACATGATGAAAGAGAAAGAATAAATTCTCACCAAACTTCACCTCAAAACTCTATTTCACTCCACTCCATGAACAATGTTGTGGCACGTTGTTTACTAATCGACACAATGAAACACCTTACACGATAGTATCTAGGTAATCCGGTAAGATTGTTTCACGCGCTGGTAGGTATAACAGATCTATGTCACGACCGGGGTTCAGCGAACAATGCATGTGCTTGTAACAGTTTTAGTATCAGCTGAACTGTAGAGACGTTGTCGGATAACTACATATCTCAAGACAAGCAAATGACACGATACCAAAGAATAGATACAAGACGTATCCCGTTTAGTCTGTTCCGACATCTCTTAGTTTCAATCCACTCTGTTCAGATATCGCTGGTTATAATTCATTATGTTCCTATACCAATGGTTTCCATTCAATCTGATCCGATACCGGCTGATATGATTTAATCTGAACCTATATCTACTGGTTTCCATTCAATCTGTTCCGGTACCTTCTGGTTTCCATTCAATCTGTTCCGGTACCTTCTGGTTTCCATTCTATCTGTCCGATACCTTCTGGTTTCAATTCAATCTATTCCAATAACTTCTGGTTTCCATTCAATCTGTTCCAATACCTGCTGGTTTCCATTCAATTTGTTACAATACCTTCTGGTTTCCATTCAATCTGTTCCAATACCTTCTGGTTTCCATTCAATCTGTTCCAATAACTTCTGGTTTCCATTCAATTTGTTACAATAATTGCTTGTTTAATTCAATCTGTTCCAATACCTGCTGGTTTCAATTTAATCCGTTCCGTTATCTGCTGGTTTCCATTCAATCTGTTCCGGTACCGTCTGGTTTCCATTCAATCTGTTCCGATACCTTCTGGTTTCCATTCAATCTGTTCCGATACCTTCTGGTTGCCATTCAATCGGTTCCGATACCTTCTGGTTTCCATTCAATCTGTTCCGATACCTTCTGGTTTCCATTCAATCTGTTCCGATACCTTCTGGTTTCCTTTCAATCTGTTACGATACCTTCTGGTTTCCTTTCAATCTGTTACAATAACTGCTGGTTTCCTTTCAATCTGTTACGATACCTTCTGGTTTCCATTCAGTCTGTTCCAATACCTGCTGGTTTCCTTTCAACTTGTTACAATAACTGCCGCTTGTTTAATTCAAACTGTTCCGATATTGGCTGATTTCAATTCAATCATTCCGTTATCTGATGGTTTCCATTAAAACTGTTTCGATAAGTGCTAGTATCCATTCAATCTATGCCGAAATTTACTGGTTTTCATTATGTCTTTTGCGATTTCTGCTGGTTTCCTTTCATCTATTTCGATTTATGTCCGTTATGTAAATTTTTTTAGATAAATTTTAATACAAAAATGCCATAATACATAAAATAAACGCGTGCATAATCTATGCGAATGAAAACAACTCTTGTACTTTTAATTAGTAAAGGCATAATTAAGATCATTAGAAATACAAACCCTTTAAATAGTGGTTATATTTGAAAGTAAAAAAACTGTTTGCAATAGTGTTACTTCTACGTATTATGTCGGGTACTTCTGTGTAATAAATTAAAGAAATATAGCCATATTCTCATGTTTAAGAATGTATGTAAGTGTGCACTTTCCGGTCACTTGCTGCTGCATTTCAAAGAAGAAATTAACCTCCGCGCACCTGCCATCAAGTATTACAGCACATCAGATGACGTGTAGAGACTATGAGACTCCTCTGTTCATGAATAATGTAGCATCTACACCAAGTCGCGTGGGCTTCTCTCTTCCTCTTGGATGTGAATGTCTAGAAACACTGCGCTGGTCTGTGTGTGGGGTCTCGCTTTATATAGAACCCGTGTAATCTCCTTGGTCACGAAATGTTGGTGGTAAAAAAAATTAAGGGTAAAATAGATATTGAAACATATTAAGTACCATTATGCTTCTTACCTGATTTTAAAACGATTGCAGTTGACATTAAGAAAGCGTAATGTCCTAAATATTGTACATGGGTCAAATTTCAATTAATAGCTAGAAAAAAGTGGGGAAACATTGTACTGGAATTGGACAGAGGATAGCATAAAGGTCTTGCAGGGTTAGCAAGAACTGTCCAAGTGTAGTATCATTCATATATACGTAACAAAAATGACGGTCAAAACCAATTTTTAATGTGATAAACGTTTTTAGAACTAACTAACGAGCTACCTACTATAAAAAGTATCTAACTAAAACCCGTCTTCTTCAGTTGACCAATGTGGACAGAATAAACCTGTATGGAGTGAATACTACCACACAGATCACAGACTGGACTAGTATGATCAATGTCGGGTGTCTACAGAAAGTGTGCTCACGATTATTGAGTGTGTGGACATTGGTCAGTGGGCAGAGAACTGACCGTAAGCTTCTTATCTCAGTATTAGAACAGTGATATATAGAGGATGTTGAATGATGTTTGTCAAATACGATGTTTATCTCATCGAGTGGCGAGGGCAAAGTTTGTTTTTTAAAATTTTTTTTATTATCCTTTTTTTTGTTCCCATGGTTACATCGAAATACAGTCAACAGTATACATGAGTATCAAAAATTGTAAACATTTATATCAAACAAGTATAAAATATCAATTAGCTTCTAGAGGTGGAATGAGTGAAGACCATTTTTATGAAGTTTTCAGAATCATTGTTTTTCTTTGAAATGAATTCTTCTACCGAGAATATTTGTCTTAGTATCTTTGTATAGTTACTGAGTTTTGGAATTAAACTTTTAATGTTACATATATGGATGTATTTTTAGCAGAGATAATGATTTGGTTTAATAAGACATCTCTATGAAATGTACCAAACCAAATCAGATATTTGGTAAACTTTACCTTGTGTGAAAAGAAATTATTGATCCAAATTTCTAAATCACCCCAAAATTTGGTTGTTTCACAACATTCCCAATATACATGACAAGTGCTCTCAGAATGGTCACCACAGAAGCTGCACAGATTTTTATCAATCAAATTCATTCTCAATAATTCTTTTTTAGTATAAACGACTCTATGCAAGAATCTGAATTGAAAATCGAGAAGTTTAACATCTTTCAAACCATGTCTATATTGATTAAAAACAATGTGCCAGTTGAATTCACAATCAGAGAATATTTTTTCCCATTTGATACATATTTCAAGTTTATCAATTTTAGAAATAAGTCTGTCATAAAATATTTTAGAGCCTTTTGAAATTTTAAAAATATTCCTTTGGTATATACTTATGCATTCATTATAAGGTATAATATTGGAGCGGTTAATAATCTTTTTCCAAGTATCTGGTAAGATGTGAATGAGATAGTTATAATCTAATATTGTCCCTCTTATTTTATATTTAGATTGTAATGTTTCAAAAGATATAAGCCCGTGTTCATCGCATAAATCCTTCACTCTCAATAAACCCTTATTTGCCCAATGTCTAATAAAAAAGCATGGATTTTTATAATTGTGATTGAGCCATAAAGGTTCAGCAAGAATGTAGTCAAGATTATTTGAATCAAATTCATATGTAAGTTTTTTACAATAATTATTCCATGCTTTAAAGACATCTTTCCAGTAAGGATTGTCAAATTTGAAAATGTTGTCAATATTTGCACCAAAATTCAAGATTTGTTGATAGGGTATGTTACAGGGATTAAGGTCAAATGATTTTTTACAGTAAAGTCTAAGAGTGGATATTTTCAAAGATGTGATAAATGTTTTTACATCAACCATACTCAATCCTCCTTCAGTCTTAAGTCTTTTCATTGAGGTTCTCTTTAGTTTATAATTTTTTCCATTCCAAATGAACTTAAAAAAGATATTTTCTAAAGATTTAATAAAGTCATCAGGGGGATTGGACAATGAGCTGAAAATATGTACTAGTTTTGAAAGTGCTAATGTTTTTACTACAGTAATTTTACCTATCAATGTTAAATTTCTTTTTCTCCATACTGATAAGAGTCTTGTTATTTCTTCCAGTCTTTTTCTCGTGTTGATCACCCATAGATCCTCAAGATTTGGGGTAAATTTGATACCTAGCACCTCAAGGGCAAAGTTGAAATTTTCACGAATGGCACATCCTCTCATGCCCAATTGCCCATGTACACAATTTATAACGAAAGCTAAAAAAGGTTGCAAATTACAATAAATCCCGTAAAAGCAAACCAATTTACCAAAAAAACACTTAATAAGCCTAAATAGCCTGTCATTCAAAGGTACCCTCACATCTTTTACCAAAATGGATAAAAAGTGAATGTAGAGCTGTTATCAAATATCTGAGTTGAAAAAAATACACTCCAAAGGAAATTCATGGGGATATGTTATAAACATCAGGTGACTCTGTTCCTTCATATAGCACCATTAAACATTGGTGTGCTGAATTTAAACGGGGTAGAGTAAGCACTAAAGACGAGCCCCGTCTTGGTCGTCCATCTGATGTCACCTCAGGTGAAAACATTGAGGCTGTTCTTGACAGGCGAGTGACTTTCAGTAAAACATCAGTTGAACAAATTATACATGAACATTTACATATGAATAAGGTATCAGCACGCTGGGTGTTAGAATGTTATCTGAAGACAAAAACCGAAAACGTGTCATGGTCAATCAGCAACTTCTTGACGAGTATCGCGCAGACCCAGACGCTCATTTCGTTACTCAAGATGAAACCTAGGTTCATCATTTTGATCCAGAGACAAAAAGCCAAAGCGTGCAATGGAAACACAGTACATCACCCACCCCTAAAAAGTTAAAATCTTGTTCCTCCAGTCGAAAGGTCATGGCATCCTTCTTTTAGGACTCTCAGGGTGTTATAATGAGTGATTATCTAAAGAAAGGTTCTACAATCAATGGCACTTATTACGCAAATGAACTACGACAATTACGAGAAAAAATCATTGAGGAACGAAGGGGTAAACTGCGCAAAGGTGTGTGGCTGTTGCAGGACAATGCTCCCGTTCACACCGCCCAAATTGCAGTCATTGCAGCACAGGATTGTGGGTTCAGGATTCTCCCCCACCCTGCCTATTCTCCAGACCTAGCCCCCTCAGACTTCTTCCTCTTCTCTCGACTGAAAACGAAGCTCCGGGGCCAAAGGTGTGCGACTGTCGATGATGTCATTGCTGCAGCAGAGGAGTTTTTGGGGTCACGTGATAAGAACTGGTTTTCAGATGGGTTGCAGGTGTTACAAAAACGCTGGAGCAAATGCATTGAGGTCAAGGGTGATTATGTCGAAAAATAAGTCATACAAATTTGAATGTTTCTTTGATTTCGATGGTCAGGCCGGACGTTTTTGGGACACCCCTCGTATATCGCCACTGAGTAGAGTGGCGATAAAGGTTATCGCCACTGTGGCCTAATAGATAATCCGACTGAAAGAGAAACTTAAATCTGGATCTGTAACAAATCTGTTACAGGTGTAATATACTCTCCTGGACGATGTATATTTAATAGATATGGTTACAAGATTGTTTTCATCTAACCATTTGGGAAAGACAGCTATTCCGAGCGACATTACTTATTCATTAATGATAAATATAGAATTGTGTTCACCTTATTAAGCTAACCTGTGGAAAAACTGACACGTCAATTGACCCCCTGGATTTCCTTCATTGACGTCATCACAATCGTACTTCCTCAACCATTCTTACTTCAGAATAGCGCTTGATTGATTAGAATACTTGGCATGTTGTTTATTTTCAATTTACAAATATCATCATTTAATTTTATAAGTGTGTCTTATCAATATAACGGAGACGTATACAGTGCTGGTTTAAGAAATCGATAGATGAACTCATGTCTCGAGACAGTAGTGGCGCTATCATGTGAGACGTCATATTCCCTCTGATCAATCACGTGTACTGAGATCTTGTTAATTATGTAAATACAGATCACGGAGATTAGGCACTCCACAGCACTAAGTTGATTTATCTGACCTGTACACGACCAGCATAAACTGTTAATTACGTACGTAGGCAGCTTCTTTACCGTTACCTTGAAAATGGAATGGTTTGTTTAATTGCCGACGTTTAAACTGATCATATATAGTGATTAAATATTCCACAATCTTGAAAGAAAACGGGTAAACTAGGAAGTGAGAATGTATGAACATGGTATGATCAAAGTTATAAGGTTTTGCTAACAGGCAAACGTCCAGGATATTTAATTTTATCTAATGAGATGGGGTACAATAACATGTTATCTTTTGTTATATATATATATTCTTTAGCTTATGATTCGGTAGTACTTGGGAAATTGGGGATTATAAGACATTTATGAAAACATTGAAGATAACAGATGTTTTACTCAAAATTGATTTCTGCATCATCTTCTTAAGCAAGGTATTATACTTTAAAATCTCTCCTACAACCTAAAAAATATTCAATTTCCATTCATCCATCAAATTTGAGAACGTTTTTAACGAAATTTATATGTTCAAATGATCTTAAGGTATAACAGATTTTAATGACGCTTTATGCGAATTATGTGGAACGAGGGAGGAAGATGAAAAACATGTTTTGTTAATATCTCCATCTTATGTTTGACCTTGGACGTTAACAACTGTAATCAGCATACTTAACATATATTTCTAAGCATTTATTTAAGAGAATATGATCCCAATTGAAATAATGCTACATTTTGTCACTATTGATAAAAGGCACTACTCATTACTTAATGTGTTATTTCGATCCGTGGTGTGAAAACTATCTAAATGAAGCACATTAATACAGTGTATCGACGTTTCCCCGAATACCAAATACTATCGTCGAATTAGTTGTTAACAAATTAGTTTCTTTGACCAAGCTCCGGTACAGTGCAAACACATGAAAGAGAACCGACAAATACGCTGTCAGGAGTTCAATCGTCCTTGACCTACGGAATACGTCTCGAAGATGCATTTTCTTTCGTAATCAAAGTTTTCAATATTCTGCATTATGATGACCTGTAAAATACTCTCAAGATATGCCGGGAAACACTTGAGCAATCTAAGGAGCCTTCAAAATCATTTTGCAAGCAAACAAACACACAGTTCAGAAGTTAAATTTGCGAAGAGTTTCACGTATCGTCCACTTCCGGCAATCTTTGTGAAAGCTACGTACCTAACAACAATAAACAACCGCAACACTGTCACTTGTCTATCGAACAACCTTCCAGGTTAGTAACTTGTTCAAATACATCAATAAACATATGAATTATGTAATTATAACCACTGTGAAAAGAATTGTCCATAATATTTAAAGAATGAATTACAATTTTGATGATTTGTATTTTGAAGTACTAATGTTTGTATTTCATTTCTGAACTTGCAATGTAGCCTACCTAGACTGGTTTACTATGATATTTAGAAATATGTTTTTAAAACTTCGTGATCATGCCTTTTCAGTGCATCAGTGGACATTCAATCATGGCTACTGTACGGATGGCAGTGAGAACATTGACATCGATATCGAGTATGACAGGATGGTTTCTCTCATGAAAGAGGACAGTACAGTCGTGATCGATGTGCGCGAAGAAGAAGAAATTGAAGCGTTTGGTGCGGTGCCAAAGGCCATAAATATTCCAAGTATGTCATGAGAACCACCCTTTATTGTTTTGTACGAATCGCAAAATGTAATTTTAAAATTTGACAACAAAAATGTAGAAATGGATTTCAGCTTGGAGAATTGTTTTGCATTTAACACAGTTACCTCCTAACTCGGCAAGGAATTGGAGTCATGAGAGCTGTCGTGAATCCGGATACAGAAATTATGTTTCACAAAATGCTGTTTTAGACATTTTCTTATGAATGATACATTTTGGTAGCCCCCAAAAAAGAACAATATTTATCAAGTTGTGTCATATTGTCATCTGACTCAGAAATTTACAGCATGTATTAGAAATAGAAGAAGAGTTAAACAATGACCCAAATTTTGAGGAACCCATGTTACCCTTTATGCAACTCGTTGCGGAATTAGTTTAATTATCCCTCTCAAATGTCAGTCGGAATTAATTGCTTTAAAGACTGGAAGACATTATAAATGCCAATGATTTGCTGATAAAATGCATATTCAATTGAGCTGAATGAGGACTGCATATTGCACGAAATATAGAGAGAGTATTTCCTGAGGAAGTGTGTCATATGACTTTATGAAAGGAGTGGAAATGTTGTGCGTTACTTGAGCAACAGCGATTTTGGTAGCCAAGAACAGAAACTTATTTATCATGATGTGTAATATTGTCAACTGACTCACAAGATTTATAAGAAATGATAATAAGTGTTAAACAATGATCCACATTTTGAAGAGCCTAATAATACTGTTCATGAATCTGTTGCTCAATTAGTTGTAAGATTTCTGCTAAAATGGCAATTGGAACTAATTGCTTTGAAAACTACAAAATAAATGCCAGTGATTTACTGATAAATCACTTATCTTATTTAGATGAATGAATTACAACTAGATATTGCATCAAATATTATAAATGAAATAATATATGGCAATTGATTGCATATTTTTTGTCAGAATTCACTTACATGATAGTAATAATGTTCGCCCTACTATACCAGAACATCTCACTGACGTTATTTCAGTGGGGGATCTAGTCCAGGCTCTTGAACTATCTCCCAGGGAGTACCGATCCCTCTACAAGCGTGACCCTCCTGACCCTGACAGCTCCCATCTCATCTTCGTGTGTGCCAAAGGGTTCAGGAGCTACGCTGCCGTTATGCTGGCCAGGGAACTTGGCTTTCACAGGTGAGTGTTTTGACAGCCATTGCTGATATGGATTGTTTCAAGTTGTAAGCATATAAGACAATTGACTTGGTAATGTAATGCTTCTGAGTTTTGACTCAAAGTAGTTCAATCTTGTTCATCACTATTATCAATTTATTCAAAAGGATAAATCAATAATCAATTTGTATTTTATCACCTAACAGGATAATTTAAAAAAAAGATACTGTATAAGTAAATAATATCACTGATGAAAACAAATCTGACATGGTCAAACTAAATCAAGCGCTTTATGAGTAAATCTCTAAATGTATATGGTAGATATGCCTGTCATTACATGAGGGATGTAGAAAGCTGTTTTGTTTGACTGATCATTTAACTTAGAAGTGAGTCTCTTCATGTATATTTTCTCAATATGATACATGCATAATCAAAATGAATGCAATGAAAATTGAACCAGATATGATTGATGTCAATTGTTTGACAGATCGAGCCACTTGACAGGAGGGTACCAGCACTGGAAGCAGTGTCAGGAGCGGGGGAACAGCTAATGCTGATGTCAGCGAACCAAGAAAAACTCCATCTCATCACCCTCCCCCTAAACCTAGTCATAAGATAAACTTAATCCAACCAACCCCCTATGCCCTCCCTTTTAAGTCGTCATGAGAGAATTTGCATATAGTCCTTCTGACTAAATCACAGTGCACCTACTTGTTGGGTTGTGGTGATACAGGATATGTTTCGCAATATCAAATAAGGATGCCATTCCATAAGAGGTATTTCACAATAACCTAGTTTCAGAGTTTTCAATACCAGAAAACACATGGACTTTTTGACAAACACCTTGACACGTTTTCAAATGAAGGAAATATATCATGATACAGACAACATATCTCCAGATTAAGTATAGGGTCTTGTATCATCACAACTCAATGAATTGATGTAGTTTCATTAGAATCTAATCCAAATACGAGTCTCAGGTGAAACCATCAGCCACTAAACATGAATAGCAACATATTTTTCATAACCCATTTATTGAATCTCAATTCCAATCTTATACTTTTTATTTTTTGAACTGTGCAAATCATTTTAGAGACATATGTGTCTGTCTGTAATGCATGTACAAGGGGGAAGCTATCTCTTTGATGTATATCTTTATTGTTACATATAAATTAGTGACACCTCCAATGAATATTTTTATGTTTATAAATTCCATTCGTTATTAGCCTCGCGGTGGACAGTTTAGTACAAATGGAAGTTGTCTCCTCTTTATAAATGACTACTTTGCTCACTTACTTTACTTGTGGCAGCGATATTGTTTCATTCAATTTAACCATTATAAAAACAAACTCAATGGATCATCAATTTTTTTAAATTTGTAGTTGAAACAGAGACCTGAACTTTCACTCTTAGTTTGGGAACAAAGGTTGAGAAATGTCACCTCTTAGCTACCTGTAGACAGGTTTGTGTTGTTAGTACATTGATTTCAGTGACAAATCTTTGCTTTCCTCACGATGTTATACCAGCCCGAAAGTCTGATTGTTTCAATCTAAATGGCAAAATCATAGGAAATCCACAAAATCATAGGCAAAAGGTCTACATTACATGCTGTCAGATGGTCCTTGCTTCATTCACTGTGGCAATCACTGGTACATGTAATGTTGTTTATCTTCTGATTAAGAATGTGACAAATATTTTATACTTCAGAATATTACCACTTTAATGTTTGGCCTCAAAATCATAAAAACTTGTAAATCATATTCTTATAAATTGAATATTACTGACAAGTGAATGTCACGGTTCTCAAATGCATACAAATTTATTATACTGTAGGCCATTAGGCCCCTATTCTGAATAAAACTCTATTCTGTTTGTTTCTTCTTATAATTGACTTTAAACTTCTAGGTTTGGAAATAACAGTCACATATTTAACATATTTATAAGTATCGATTTAACAGCAACAGTCTCATCATTCTCAATGTAAACATACTAGTTGGAGGTTACAATATCATATCTACATATTCTGAGAAAACAAGGGGAAACAACCTCTCATAGCAAACTGGAACTGAAGCCATCCTGAGAGTGTATCAATGTTATTTGAATGACAGAACAAAAGTTACCAGTTTGTTGGCTGCTGGCTACTTGTTTCATTTACAAACAACATTAACTATATTAACAACGAGCTCATGTTGTCTCAACAGCGGACATTATGAAATAACTATGGTCACATTTACATTTAAACATCTTGAATCGTTCTCTAGATACAGATAATAATAGTCTGATAAATTGAGATCTGATGAATTAAAGTTTCAAAGAAATTTGAGTGAACCCTTCATTCTACATTATCAGCGACATCTTTCCTTTTGAACGTTTTGATGTTATCGGTCTGATAATAACTAGGTTTTGTCTGAACTGAACTGGCAAGAGCACATTGGCTGATACGGGCTGTCCTCAGCCAGTGGAGTGGAGACTACCAACTGAGTTTGAATTTAATACGAGATTGAAGGATTTCTTGAGTTTGTATTTGTTCAAAGGAAATATCTTGATATCTTCCTCAGTTCATGTTTGATTTTAATCAGACGGTATAAACCACTATTAAGCTAATTTATGTTTTTAAAAGACATTTCTGACTTAAGCAAATTTTATCAGAGAAGCACTTGATGAATAATTCACAACACTTTTCAATCAACACACACAAACTTGTTTCTTTCAGACCACTTAATAACAATATCTCTCCGGTAATGGAAGAAGGGCACTCCATTACCACTTCCACTGTCTAAGTCTGATCAATGGCTTAGATTTCCTGAAGGTTGTCAAGCTCCAAGGCTTGATTGCCACACTCTCAAGTATTACACCCTTCTCCTGTGCCAATACATTAGGCCCTTTCATTCCAATCATCTTTAAAAAGGCCATGCCCATGTAAAGCAACTACTCCAGTGAATTGATTCAGTGGCATTCTAGAAGTTGGTAGTAGACTGGCTACACCATGTTGGTTTCAGTGCTTGAATATAGTTTTGTCTGGAGATAATTGGTCTGTCAACTTCAGGTGCAGCTGAAGAGTTGGCACTGAAAAGGTGACAAACTGCATCGGTGCTTGAAGTAGTTGTGCAAGGGAAGATGTCTTGTGCCCGAAATTAAAAAATGTCGATATTCATTTAAATTGATCTGATGAATAGTGCCAAGGGTGATTAGTAAAGAACATTAATTGTCTGCCCTTGGCAAGCGAGAAAGCTCAAAGAAACTCTAAACAGGGTTTTCTATCCAATGACAATGATATTCATCTATGTCAAATAAACCCTTATCATAAGTGTTTTCATTCCTTTGACAATGCTTCTTCGATGGTTTTCTCCAATTTTCGAGAAGTCTGTGCTGTTAATCTCGAGCTTTGACAAGACCCCACTCTGGTTTCCTCCAATCATCATAATCTGAATGCTGTTGATCTGGAGCTATGACAAGGCCTCCCCCTCGAGTTTTCTCCGCCTCATGGATGTCAGCTTCTGGATCCACCTCTCCATCTTCTCCTCCGGGTCTGCGTACAGCTGCCAAAAATAGTTTGAAATAAACTTTTGAAGGCTCGATCAAAATATAACCAAACTTTATAAAGACAATTGTTATATGTATATATTGTCATATACTAAAGTAATTGAGCTTAGAAGATATCAGCTCACTCCCATGATGTAACATATGGAGCAGACCACAGCTTGGGCTGTGAGAGGTAAGCTTGACGGAGGATCTGAGGAAGGACAGTTGGGTCAGAGGACTTGAGGAGTAAGGCAGTGGCCAAGGTGAGTTATGATCTCATTTACACAATAACTCCAGTAAAATTTCTTACTTGCTATGAATGTTTAGCCAAAATTCAAAATGTCTTTAGGATGGAGAAAATTGACTAGTGGAAATGAAAATTTGTCTGAAAGATAAAAGTTAATGATATAATGAGAAAAAAAGGCGAGTCATTTTTGTCTTTTTCATTGAGAGAGATTCTGGATTTTGAGTACCATTCCAAATCCCAAATGTCATTATCGTAAAATTTCTTATAAAAACACTGTTAGGTAAAAGTACAATGCCATGGACTCACATTAGGATGAGCGTATGAGTCCGGTTCGATGTAGACTGGCTTCATCGGTTCAAGTTTGATTTCAAATTTACCGGCTCCAAAGATGGCTTGCTCATGTGTGGTGTAGCCATCGTTCTTTGGTTCAGTCTAGAGGAAAATAAGAGTCAACAGCTAATTTGAAAGGAAGGTACTTTAAAAAGTTGATAAATAGCATGAAATTACTTGACAGTAAATATGGAACTTGAAAAGAATAATAAATAATACGAACAAAAAAAAATAAATTTGATAATTCTCTATATTAAATCATATAACTTTTAATTACTTTACATTGCTTCTAGTTTTTAATCAACATGAGCTAATAGATACTTTTTAAACAGAATATATGAGTTCTTCAGAATCCTTTGTCACCTCAATACCTTGATATTAACTTAAAATTGATCACTCATTGTATCAGTTGAACCCTTATTAAAATGAGATGAAGCTCTGTTTGAAATACCTTCACTCATCACCAAAAGAAGTTAAAAGGTTGGAGGTGAGGTGAGGTGATTTGGGGGTTTAACGCCGCTTTCACTTATAGTGCGACTACTAGTATTATTGCAGGGAGAAAGCCTGCAACACCATTGTGTCTATGCATTGCAATGAAACCTGCGTGCATCGGTTGGAACTAGCAAACCATTAAAAGGTTGGAAATGGAAGATGTTGCTTCATTGCTTGACTCTCAGGAATATAAGGATGGAATATAGTTTGGCCTTGAAACACACTGTGACAGAGCACAAAACATGTTTCCAAAATAACTTTGCAACAAGGACAATAAGAGTTGTTATAATCATCATTATCATTATTAATTTCTAAATAATGTAAACACAAAATAGCAGAAACATGCTGCTTGCCAAGCCACCATACTTTAATAACATCAGTCCTGGATGATTTGAAGGAGGCTTGGGTGAACTTGTCTGACTCTATGTTTATCACAGCGTTGCTGAAGTTGGTCATCTCCTCCGATGTCTGTGTCGGACCACCCAGCTGTTCTCGGATCTTCTCGTCGGCTGCAGCTGGAAGCAGGTTCAACAACAACTCAGAAAATTGTAATGTTCATAAAGAATCACATTATTCACCATTAAAACGCCCAACCTAGCTTTTCTACCTGGATATTCTCAAAACATTTTTAAGCAGATCAGCAAGCAAGTAATTGAAAATGACAGAGTGTGATTCATAAAATCGAAAAAGACTGACACTCGCAATACGTGGTCTAATGATTAAGTTAAGAGGGAAGAAGGGTAGAGGGCTCCTGTACATGTATTGATGTGTATGGTGTCGGCTGAATGGTAAGGAGGAAACTAGTACGGAACAGATCAATAAAACTGGTTACTCTGACCAATTTTAGTTGAAATGATGATTACCAATACATAATTTTTCTGTTGCATTTGATGAAAATAGTGAAGGTTTATCATACTTATAACTAGTTGAGAGCTTGTGTTTTAAAGAGTTATCTCCCTTTGATAAAAGTACCAACTTTGAGTATATTTCAAAAGTATAAAAACACTATTCTATCATTCATACATGTGTGAAGCAAAACAACAAAACCTTGAACACAGTACTGGTACCTTGATCAAACATCCACATTATCATTAGCCTTGTTTTATTTATTGCATTTTTTAAATGTGGGCACCTACCTGCAGCTTTTAGAGCTAGTTTCATCCTGGCATTGGCTTGTTCCGCTGGTGTCTGGAAGAGATGGCGTTCAGTGAAGCAACTGCTGTATCTAGTAATTTGGTGGAACCACTATTGGAGGGGTCATTTCTCTTTATACATACAGAGCTCAAGATAGGTTGTGTATCTGCATATAGAACTCTTATATAGTCAGCAAGTCTGCATCAATACTGAATTTAAGCGTGTCAAATATCCAAAATACTATAGTTTATACGCCAACATTTTAAAAGGTTACCTACGGTACTCATGTTGAGATGCAGAACAGTGTGTTTTTCATTACTAGATATATCATGACATGGTATCAGAAACAAATTTTCAATAGGTCGGCAGAAAATAATATAGCAAAATATAATTGTATATATATAAAGTAACACTAATTTTTTCCACTAATCATCAACATGCAAAAGATTTCAAATAATCAAATAATTTGATACAATTAACTCACCATATCATCAAAGTTTGGAATCTGTTCCCTGATGTCTCCCTGAATGCTGAAAAAATGATTGCACAAGAACATGCTAATATCAGAAGTTTTGACAAAAGCAAAAGGATAGCATAATGTTGATGTTCTCCATTCACTATGTACACTGAAAGCCTGTGGGAAAAATTACCTAAAAAACGGTTTGAGCAGCTGTGTTGAGCATTTGAAATGTTGAATAAACTATTTTGTAGGTGCGTATTGGAAACATTTGAGGCTGGAATTTGGAGATCACAACCCAATGTGGTTGTTGATAAATGGTTTGAATTTTTGGAATTACAAATTTTAACATACAAAAATCATTTCTATCAAAGTAGAGAGGAAGTGGTTTCCAACTTTCGTTTGCATATAAGGTAAAACTAGAAATATCAAATCAGATGTGTAACGCTTAACTTGGGCTTTCGGACCAACCAAGGGTTTGTAGAATGAGAGAAGTGAGGATAAACCATTGGAAACAAGAGAGATATTTGCTGCATACATTTATTCATGTGCTTTCATGCTTTGATGAAGACATCATAGCGAATGAATAAATGTATGTGGCCAACATCTCTGGTTTATCCTCTTCTTTCAATTGAAGACTACAAGGTTTTTAAAAAAATACCTACTCCTTTGAACTTGGACTATCTCTTCTTGATTTGTTTTTCTTTCTGTCTGGTGTCCTGCAAAGATTATATATATTAATTATAATTTCTATTTTATTATGATTAATAAGGTTTATAATATATGTAAAACATGACAATTTAAAACAAATTGTTATAAAGACTTTATCCATGAATAATAAAAACCTTGATTTCCTCCCACGACTTCTTGACCTTGACCTTCGACCTCTGCTCCTTGAGTCAGACCTTGATCTTCGACCTCTGCTCCTGGAATCAGACCTTGACCTTCTCCTTGCATATCTGTCTCTACTCCTTGATCGGTGTCTGTCTCTACTTCTTGACCTTGACCTGTGTCTTTCTCTGCTTCTTGACCTTGACCTTAAACCAAAGTTAAAGATCGGGTGAAATGCCCTATGGTCGATTTCGGAATTCGCTAAAAGGGATTGCAATTTGACGTGGACTCAACTTTAAATTTCTGAAATCGGCCGCTAAACAACATAATTACGGCTTTGTAATTAAATTGCCTAATTACGACCGGCGAGCAGAACCTGAAAGGCCCTGTGGTCACTGAAGCGTGAATCTTTCGTGACGTGCTAGTTGGCATATCATCATTCGCTCGTTATGTAAAACAACACTAGCCGATAGTAAATCTCGCAGTTAAACCGTCGGTTATACCTACTAAACGTTATCCAAACAACTCAAACCTTAAAGGAATCTATTGTTTAATTCATTGTCTGGAAATTTCTATTTTTGCAAGCGCAAGACCCTGATTAAATACTATGCTGTGTGCACTTTCCTACGGAATGTTTTTAAAAGTCACTACCCTGCGCCATGTTGTCATAGTTATAAGATTGCGCTAACGCGTGAGATCCCGGAAGTATTTCTTACATGAACTATGCTCACTTATTGGACATTATATTGAGGGATGCACCGGCATCCTTATTCTCATAAAAATATAACCTTTATTAAGTATTAACGCATAATGTCCTACAGGGATTCAGAAAGTGAGATATCATTATCTATGGAATGTGTCTCATCATGTTCAGAATCGCTAATTTCAATTGACGGGTCCGATACTTTTCCTTACTTATATAAGCCAAATGACAGTTAGAGTGGCACAGAAACAGAAGAGACGACAAGCAATCAAAACGGAGACAGATTGAACAACATCGACCGGTATGAATTTCTTTTGGCATTTTCAATTTAATTTTTAGGCTATTACAACAAAACTAAGAATTTACTATTAATGCTAAATTGCATTGGACTGATTATTTAAAAAAAGAATTCTCCATTATATTTATATATTTTTTCAGTAAACAGAAAATGAAATTGAATGTATTATTGACCATGGATTATTTGAAAATGATATCCATATTTTTATGTATTTTGGCGTTCACACAATTTTCTAAATGTAATGTAGGCATGTAGTGTATGATGAATGAGACATTATTGTTGATATCGTCGTAAGAATAGCTAAGTGGAAGTCAAATCCTATCACATTTGTAGGTCATACATCATAAATGTACATCCAAAGATAATTTCCTGGGTACCGTTGCACAAAACTCTTAGTTAGCCTTAAGTCACTAAGGTTAACCTTAAAGTTAAGTTGTTCATCAATTACGACGTCTGCCAAATGTTGTCACAACAATCAAATTGGTTTAACTCGTTTGTTTGTCATTTATGACACACAGGTGGCCGTTATGTAATCCTATCGCATTCAATTTCAATTCTTGATTTAATGGTCTCTTATTATACCTTTTGAATTTTAACGCCTTGGACCCGCCAAGCGGAATATATGTCCTGTCATAATGGCGTAACACTTGGCATTCGACTGGTACTTAGTTTATTGTCACGGCGTCCAGTCATTTTGAACCAATGAACTTGTAGAATATATATTCAACCAATAGATTAAGAGAAGGAGAATTGGCTCATGCACTTCTACGGACGATGACACACATTTTAAAAAGTACATCGTGACTAACGGGAACCAACATTCTTTAGGATTACATAGGATATTTCTAACGCTTGCGCCAGGTATGTTTTCATGTCATTTATTGTTAAATTCAAAGACAGAGATATTGCAACACGGTGTGAGATGTTATACTAGATAAGAATATGATATGTGTTAGTTAAATACAAACGAATCATCTAATAACTACTAAGTTGTCATGAAAGTGAAGTGAAACAAAATTATTTTTTCTATAGTCATTAAAAAAGTTTCTACATTGTCTCCCGTTTATTACAAAAACCTTAATTTTTTCGAGACAATTTATAACTTCATATCGATAAATACATGTTGTAACACTACGTGATCTCCCATTGTAATTGGATCTCTCACCGACCAAGTTCTTCACCTTTTTGATATAAACCCACCAAAGAAAACCGCGTCAAAGGAGTGTCACAGTCCAATTAAGATGGATTTGACGACTGAGAGGGAAAGTTGATATCATGAAGCCGTTATATATCGTATTTTGGAATTCTTTCGGTCATGCTATTGCCTCTATTGTGCTGTTGAATTAGCTTAAAAATACAGAGAAAATCAAAGGGCTTGACTTTCAGCTGCCCACTAGCACGTCACACACTGGGCGTGGCTTCGAGTCATGCTTCGGTGATTTTGTGTAAGCGTTCGCCAGTCTCATTAGGCGGCTATCCAAAACAGGGTTATAAAAGGTCTCCTAGTAGTCAAATTAAAGCGTATATTTTCTCATTTTTTGGCTCTATTGATTCATATAAGTGAAGCGAATACAGATACTAATTTGTAATAATCAAATTCATGCGTTACTTCTCCTCTTTAAAGAGCGATGACTGAATTGTACTGCTTGAAATGTACAAACTTGTACAAACTTAACCTAACAAATTAAAAAATTTCTCCCTAAGAGACATATCAAGTTATTTACATTGACTATACAATAACTAGTACCTATGTCTGTCTCTACTTCTTGACCTTCGACCCCTACTTCTAGACCTTGATCTTCTGTATATTCTTTCCCTGGAACGACTCCGAGACTTTTTCTTGTGTTTCGACTTCTTTGATTTTTTGTGTTTGCTTGAGTATCTGCTGCTGTCACTACCAGTTGACCTGAAACACAGTCACAACACTCAGACTTGACTAGGCTGCACCTTCATAGAATATTACACAATCATGCTTCACAGTGTATTTCTCAATACTAACTACATTAACAGTGGAGAAAGCAATACACAATGCCATTCATGATGGAGCCTTATCGTGGAGACAATCCTTAATTAGCATTTTTACAGATGAATGAATAGACTACCTTTATTAATCGATCTGCTTTCGAAAAATTAAATTATTGAAATTTTACAAAGAATTAAGCTGAGATAAAGAGATCACAATCTTGTCTATCACAAAGACAGTGATTATTTCATGTGGTCCATCACAAGACAGTGATTATTTTATGTGGTCTATCACAGAAATAGTGATAGTTATTAAAATAATTAAAATACAGAAGTGTATATACCTTGATCTAGATCTTGATCGTCTTTTTTTCTTTTTCTTTGACCTTTTAAGGTCATCGTCACTATCAGAATGTCGCCCCATTCAGCTTGATAACACTTCCTACAGTGAAAGAAACAAACTCAATCACAATTTTGACAAGTCAAATCCCGTAATCATAAAATGATTTAATTATCTAGTGCTATATTAAATAAGATTCCATGTCAAGTATCTGAACCGATGAAACACATGTAGATATACTGACCTTAAAACGTGAACCCTGAACGAAAATATACTAGTCTAATAGGCTTCGTTGAACCGGCAAATGACCGGAAGTACAAACAAGAGTTAATTCCCTTTCCTAAATGCAGCTTACAACATTCACAATATATAGATAGTCGCTTAAGGTATAACCATTAGAATATGCATTCTTCTGTGTCATTTTACACGAATTTAGTTCATGTGTAATTATTAAAATGAAATATGATTTCATGAACATTAGGTTTACAGTCATACAGACAGCCTAGACGTCATAGCCATTGGCTATGTAGCTCATCAACCTTTGCATTATTTGTTAGTCAACATTGAAGAATTTTTAGGCCTAGCCTATCTAAATGATAAGGTTTCTCGACATAGTCCATGTATTCCACTTTATGAATTCGACATTCATGACATTTTCAATGAAAGCATCAATACTCAGTGATCAAAGAATTTTGAAACAGATAAACTAGGAATTTTATAGCTCGATCACGAGTCCCTGTAAGACTTGAACTTGAAGTCTTGAATTCAAACAAAATCCATCAAACAGTTCTCAAGATAGATTTAAAAAAAAAATAAAATCGATGACTCTTCATTAGATTAGCTCACTAAAAGTGTAAATACTTCCTCCAAAACTTTTTTTTCATGTCTGATAATTTCAATATTTGTAGAAACAGGCCTCTTCCCAAACACAGCACGAACTAAAAACGCCATCGGACAGATAAGCTGCAATCTTTTGATAATCAAATCTCTACAGCTAGGTACGGGTGATAGGTTCAAGCTGATTGCAATGAGATTGACGCAAACCGTAATGCACATGTACACGTGTCTTGTGTTTCATGTTTTTTTCACATTTTTCGGAAGAAGCAAACACATTATTTTCGACATGTGAATAAAACCTTTTTTTGTTGAGACACTTTATCAAGCAAGGAGAGACATTGAGTGGCCAACCTCACTCTCTCTTTGAGCTGATATAGAGTGCAGGCGAATAGAAACAAGCATTTCCTTTAAAAGGTTGTATTCAATTGGTAACGTACGTAATTTCTTCTTGTAGTTTATAAAACATTAGCGAAGAAAAATAGTGGTAATTTAACCTCCATTTGAACTTAAAGCATTGTGAATTAAATCAAAAAGCATGCATCGCCATCTCCCCTTAGATGAAGAGCGTAGCTGAGTTAAAGCACACGTGTCATATGGTGTAGGCTTAGAGAACAGCTAAATGAGAGCCTGGTGACCCCGGAACGGTGATTGTTTCTGAATGGGACTAGAGTACACGAACCTTTTGTAAATACAAGGAATGCACAGATCATGCATATCCATGGTTATTACTTACAGCCCGCATACAGGTAATCTACCTTAGACGTTATGAAGCAAATATGTACGCATTCAAATTATAAAGTTTGAATGCAACGTTGCATTAAATCCGCATGCACTACGATTTCTGAAAAAATCAAACTTTGTCTAAAACCAGAAGAGCGAAAACGGAAGTTGCTATGGTTAATCAAATAACAAAGCTAATTCAATATTTATGAAATTGATAATGTGACAAATTTGCTTTGATAAACAATAACTCATTCTACGTTCTACCTTAAAAAAAAAGAAATATAAACTTTCAGTTCAGCCGTTTTTAACTGTCCATATTTCCTTCATGTTTTGCACAGCTGACTATAGATATTTTCTATATCCTCTAGTTGGTGCCTACGTCCGCGTATACATTAAAGTCATTGTCTCATTTTTGCAAGGCAAATTGTAATAAATGCCGGACAAATAGTTCACCACTCACAGAAATCTTTCCCCGGACGTTTGCAACAATCTTTAGAACTCTGCAGGCATTCTAGCCCTCAATAATTAAGTTCAAACTACCCTACCCTACCATAATATTTCGTGTTTTGCGAGCGTTAGTCCTTACCACGTCATTTGCTAAGGCAGTGACGAAGAACACATAAAATTTCCCAGCTGAATATCCAATTTAAAGAGCTAATAGCTTACCCTTTTTCAAATACTGAAATAACAAAAAGGTGGTTAACTCAATGAAGAATGCGTCTGTCATAAGTATCGGCGCTACAATTACTAGATTTCCGGTGTTTCGCACTCGCGATGGGATTGCACTTGATTCGGTACCTCAACGGTCTGAAACGGCTTACGCCAATAAGATACTTTATCCAAAACTGTAAAACGGGCATAAAAATGAAAATCTTTGCAAACGCGACAGGAAATATTTGTGTTAGTGATCAGATTTTGTTCGTGAAGAATAATTAGTTCAGTTTAGTTGCCTTACAAAAATGAGACTATGACTTTAAATTAGCCTATTTAAACCGAAAAAGTGTGCCTTCAAACACAGCCGCCGTTAGCCCTGACACTCTCCCTAGTAAAGATTAACCGCTGACAAGCTAAAACAAAAATAAAAGAAGCAAGAGAAATATCGTGGTAAGATTTTTTGATGGTTTTCCACGACTGTTTTATGACAGCTGTTTGATATAGCACACATGGTGACAAGGTTTATCTGTCAGACAGATGATAACAAATGATTGATAGTGCTCGAACACATGAACACAAAGGCAGCTGTCAAATTGATTATTTCAAGGAAGAAGCAGCATATGATATTTTATCATGTTATTGTTACGTATAATAAGAAATGCAACATAAATTGGTTGAAACGAGCCTATCTTGTACAAACTTATTATGATGTAACAATAATTGTTTTTTTCTCTCAGACAGATTGCCTAAATTGTTAAAGTGGTGTCTTATGTAGTAAATTAGCTCTGACGTTGCATTTTAGTATTATATAAGTATGAAATACACCTTTCAATTTAAAAGTGTCGTGATGGTTGTTTTTGTTGCTAACACGTGAAATACCAAACAGGAAATCTTGTTTTTAGATTGTTTCGGCAAGAACTGTGACAAGCAGTCACATTCTGCACACACAATATTTACTTACTACAGTAGCCAGCTGGTGTGTGTACTTGCTGTCTTCACGATATGATGTAACATTACGTCGTTGTATTCTCAATTCTGATTGGTTGATTTTGAAAAGAAAGTTGAATGACAATAAAACCCCGCAAATTAGCTAAGTCGGATCACCGAGAATTCACACTACATCATATTCAAACTATTCGGCCCGAATCAAGATTAAATTGTCCTGTTACTTATATAAATCGTTCCGTAATCTAATATGACAGTGGTCATTGTCATTTTATCATCCAAAACTGTGTTTCACAGGAGATATCGCCTGTGGAAGATCAAGCGATATCTCCTAGGAGATATCGTTTTGACAGTAGTTTTTGAACAATGCCCTGTTACGGTCAAGTTCATGACATCACAATGGTTTTACATCATCAAGTAATGACATCACAATGCTATGACGTCATAAACATGACGACGTCACAATGCTATGACATCACCGCACTGAGAGTTTTAGAGTAGTGCAGTGTTCAGAAATATACATTTTTCACGGAACCGAAATGAAAAATGATTTTGGATGATAAATAGAATCTCACCCTCGTGTCTTCTGGTATCAAATATGTCAACACTCGTTGATAAAAGTAAAATATCCTCGGCAAGCCTCGGATATTTGTAACTTTTATCAACTCGTGTTGATATATTTGATATCAGAAGACACTTGGGTGAGATTCTTTATTTATAGATTGTCTACCCGTAGAAATCACAATTAATAGAAGTAGAAGTCATCTCATGATACAAAAAGCTCATATATGTCGGTGTATAGATCAAGTTTTCATATTCCTAACGTGACCTCTTCCATATGCATTATAAACTTTAAGTGACACAGAATATGATTAATAAAATGTGACCCAAAATACCGTATGTCATACTAGTTAAGTTAAATTCACTTTTAATGTTATCTCTTTTGTAACAACAGTATAATATTTTTCATTTTAGATTGTAAATGAAAAACCAGCATCTAACTAATAAGAGGTCCCATTTTCATCTATACAGATATGATCATCTCTTTATAACTACCATTATATATTTTTCACATCAGCTGCAGTAAATAAGTTTCGAAAATTACGTTTGAGTCGTTGGTGCGCGTCACTGTCATGTTATCTATCATAAATCTCGAGTTAACTTTTTTTTGTCACTCAACTGAAGTGATAGTCAATGAGCTGTTTATTTCTAGAAACAACCACTACATCTCGATCAAATGACACTATTTACGGAGATTGACTTGATTGACCACCAAGAATTTAATTCACCAAGTAAATCGTTAGATAAAGAAGTAACTGGGTGTTTGTCTCGATTAAACTTCAAACTTGTTGTGATCTACAATTTCTCTAGATACAGCACACTTTAATTAAAATTCAACACGTAATTTAAGCCTTTTCCTAAACACGTACCGGGCTCGTTGCCTAAATATAGTTTCAGAGGCGTTGTCCTTGACAACGGGGTCACTTTAACTCAAAGTGTCACCAAACTGTCATTCTCCGCCCCAAACCATTAACGACTAGTCTTTCTTACGTGCACACAGTCGCTCTGTGTTTATAGATGCATGAGGCAGTGGGTGCGTCTGAATAAGACGGGGACGGGTTTTACATTGTGTTCTCTTTTAACAACGTTACTGTCTACCACTACCAGACGAGGACTGCGATTTTGGAAAAGCTTACATTTTGATATATCTCGCTACAAGGACTGGTTTGTTAGTAGGAAGGAAAGTGTGTCCGAAGCTGTTTACATTTTGATATATCTCGCCACAAGGACTGGTTATGTCTACTGGAAGAGAGGTTCGTTCCTGAATCAACAACGCATTTGGCCACAGGGACATTGTCCCTGATACTGACTAAGTTTTATCATATATCGCCATTAGTATCATCTATACCAGAAGAAGAAACTCTTCTTGAAGTTGAACCATTCAAAGAGTATATAGGGCAGTTTTGCTCTTACAGCAAGTAGAACTATTCACCCCGGACTAATCCTAACTGCAGGTGAAGGATATATACCTTCTACAGAGACGCCTGGACATCTCGCTGCTAGTATATATACATGTTTTGAGAGAGGAGAAGATGGAGAAGTCTCGAATTGAGGACATAGCTCTTCCTATATTCCTTGTGCTGGATTTTGTTGCTGTGGCGCAGATCCTGGTCGGCTATTTCATCCCATACTGGTTCACCTCACCGTTTCTCGATGCGTCTTATGGGCTATGGTTTGCACGTGTTTGTCAGCCCGATGTCTGCTATAATAACTGGTATGCTGATGACCGTAAGTATATTTCCTTATATTTGGATGGGCTGCATTATGGCAAACTCTTCATAACTTAATCTTAACAACATAATTTTCTTTTAAAATAATTTTACAGCTGTTTCGACGCCAACTATTCCACGATGGGATGTTCTTAGAAGTTTTGAGACCGTTGCTGTGATATCTGGGATTATCTCCCTTGTTTTCGGTGTACTGATGTATGTCTTACGTCACCGTTTCGACATCTACCGGCCAGCGACACAGGGACTGTTCTTTGCTTCCGCGCTGGTCTCAGGTAAATCTTGTTCCAGTTTCATCGACATCAGATCGAACCTATCACTCACTCCTTGCTGCGTTTTGTTGTTATATGACTACTCCTCCAAATTGGCCGTGTCAGCTGGCCTAGTCTGTTACCTTTTACCTGTGACTCCGCTAATTATGACATTTGGCAGACGATTTTCTAGCCTCGTCGCTGATTGGCTAGAGTGCAAAGATCTTCGAGGGATCCATGATATCTGATAGGACAGATTCGGAGTTATTCTCCGAATAAAAACTGAGCGAGACACGAGTATTACGTTCGATCTGATTACAATGAGATTGCTGTTTTAACTGTCATTGCCGATTCGGTCACACATGTATTTAACATCAAGTTTGTATTCTTAGGTAAACTATTTGATCAATGGCAACTATACAACCTAGTGTGAATAAGCGTGGTTTATCCCCTAAGACGGTTTATCCCCAGTATTGACAACATCTCACATCGCCTGCAACACCTGCGTCATACATTTAACAATGTAACCTTATTATAGGAATGAACTCCCCTTTCGTTCCTCTTTTTGCCTACACTAAAGAAAGTCGTTACGGTAGACAGTCAGTATAGACAGGATAGCAATTGCATGATTAGTAGCGTTTCTAGGATTTATTTTGATAAAGATACCCGATATGAACTTTAGTAAAAATGAGGACATGCCCCTGACACTGTCCATGGCATCCACGCAATCATTTTAATTACGTCTCGCAACATAAGATCACTACAGTTTGTTGAGACTAGCGAGGGAGGGAACAATTGCAAATTAATGATGAAACAGATGATGAAACCCAAAGATAACAATGAATGTTGGTAGGAAGCACCCTGTTGCTTCAGATACATTAAACACCAGTGCAATAATAATGTGCAAATCGAAAGTTATTCAGCCTTTATATTCACAAAAAGCAGCATTCAGTATCTATTCACACACGCCTTTGTTTATGCCCGACTTTATCCTAATAACAGTAAAGCGCGCAGCATGAGCCCGGGGCTATTAACGATGTCCCGCTATTTTCTTCGGCTTGACAAAACATTCTTGATATCTTCTTGATTTGATGAATGTAGGAATGCGCGTGATGAGACATTTATACTATGCTTTTCCAGGTCGATATACATACCGTTCTCTTAGATCTTCCCTCGACCGTAAACATTTCTACTGTTTTAACACCAACGCTCAAAATATATTTGGCTTTGTCTAAATTAGAGGATCTTAAATAATTCTAGACATAACAATGACGTGAGCACTTTATGCGTACCTCGTAAACATTATCGCGGAAAAAGTTGTGAGACGAATATATATGATGTTGTTTAACTGCATTACAACTATTAAAAACTCTTGCAATAATGTTTTGTTTCTTACAGAAGTGAAATACTTAACTAGTTTGATTAGGTTTTTATTTTCATAATAAAAGTGCCGAATGTGAGCAGTTTCAGTGTGGAATCCATTCATGAACTATATATTTTCGTAAGTAAATATCAAAACACTCCGTTATTCCCAAACAGCTGTTTTGTGTCTATGTTCCCATTCGCAATACTGATAAAGGCAGATGTATTACAACATTAATAAATTATTTAATTTTGTGATGAAAACTCGCTTTTTGCTCTTGTCGAATGATAGGTATGAAATGAATGTAAAACAACGAGAAATGGATTTTGCAATGAAGAGTTATTTACTCAGTAGGCAAAGTATTTTGAAACAAGTTGAAAAGATGCCGTGTTGCTGAAGCATTTATCAATTAACTCATTGATGGAGACAATTTTTTAAATATCAGTTTTGATATGTATTGAGGGAAGAATCTTTCTGTTTTAGTCTCTAGCCACACTAGTAGAAGATGTTTAAAATGAAAGCTCCTGTTTTCATCAGTGAGTGTGTTTTCGTCCTCACACCAGCTGAGCGCTAACCGCGTTAATACTAGTCATGATGTTGCACAGATTCATATCCTTTAACCCATCTGTCATTTTAACGCATTGATCAGTTTCTACATATTTTTTAAACAATGTATATTACCTTATGAATATATACAATTTTGAAATAAATCATATCGATATGTTGTAATAAATGCATACGATCAACATCCATATACCTTTGTAAAATATTCAAACAGAGCATTGTAATACCTGTCATGTGACAACAATTATACTTTTTATATTACAACTGTACCATGGGCCACGTGCCCTGAACTACTGCAATTAAAGATGTATGTGATAAATGCAATAAGGCAGTTGTAGATGGTATTCGAACACCAGCAGACTCAACCTAACTGACTCCTCAACTCTCTCCCAGGTTTCACGGCTCTAGTGGGGGTGCTGGTCTTCATCTCCATGGAGGACCGATCTAACGTGAGCTGGTGCCCAGCCGTGACCGCAGTCGGCAGTTTCCTCGCTATGACGAGCGGGGTGCTCACCCTCGTCGTGTGTCGGTACGACCCCTACACCTTCAGGATCGGGGGTGGTTTCACCATAGAACAGACTGCCTTGTGAAACGATGAATGTGTACCTTTATTCACATCGGCGTCTCTATCCTTATATCTCATATTGTTGTATACTAGTTGAGTTGATTTTTAACGCGTGCTTCTTTCTAATGGTGATGTCGCCATCATATCTGACGATGTAGCTAAATGAAAGATATTGGAAACCAAGGGTCATCCGTACACTTTTAGAAGTGGAGACTCTTGCATCATAGAACAAACGGCCCTGTGATGTCAACTTGTAGTTTGTTTATAGACAGAAAGTTACGACCCGCACACCTTCAGGATTGGGACCGGCTTCATCATGTGAACCTTGTTAAATAACCGTATCATTCCATTCATATTTGTGTTTTCACCTTTTTGGTATTATTAAAGGGTTTTCGGCAAAATTTCAACAGACAACCTTCAGGATTGAGAACGAGTTCGCTAATATAAACTAGTCTTGTAAAGTTAACTTTATAAATGATTTTTGGGAAAAACAATTAGTTTAAGGTGCGATCCGTACACGGATGGGGTGAAATTGGTTCACCATGGAACAGGAAGCATCGTGCAATTAAATGGCGGGGCGGGTTTTCTATAGAACAGAAAGGCTTGTGAAGTTGATACCGTCAGGATTTCTTCAAATTGATGTCTCCATCATATCTAATGTTGTGTGACATAATTTAATTGATAAAAGATTTTCATGAACTTTTGAACAAAGAGTTCGACCCTTATTTACACCTTCGATATTTGGTGTGAGTTGCCTATAGAACTTGTAAAGTTAACGGGCTGTACGATTTATTCATCTTGGTGCCTCACCCTATCTTACTTTGGATAATTTTATTTTACTTTTATATATCATTATATTTCGGTTAAAGTTGGGACACATAGATTTGACCTTCCATTGTTTATCGTAGCGCACTCCAACTCTGTATTGAATGTATGTACGATCTGATTGTACTGTGACCCCCTATCTTTCTGAACTATACTGTATAGAACAGTGTCCGAGTAACTTCCATTTCCTAGAACTAATGGAGACCCTGGGCACATTCTTTTTAAAGAATGGAGTTTCGAGATAGTGCCCTTCTTAACTTACACTCAACCTATTGGTTCATCAACAACGTAACTTAAAAACTTCAAAATAATAACAGTTTAAGTGAAAGGTCTTGTGTCATGTGACACGTATTCCTGGAAAATAATGGGGCGTGAGAAGTGTAACTTAAAACTGACGTACACCGTCAATGGCTTAAATAATGCCTAGCGGCGCTAATCAACAAACGCTCTATTTCACGTCACGCCCCTCAGAAACTCGTTAGTAAGTCGAATGTATATAAAGCTCTTTAGAGGTTGAAGTTATTTCTTATCAACATTTAACTTACTTTTAATTACTATACTCTGGCTCCTGTTTTACCCACGATAGATAGGCGGTGGAATAGTTGAGACAAAATTCTTGCAAAAATTAGGTTATTCCAGTTTCCAGGAGTATCGATCCTGACAAATGTTTTTGATTGCACACATTTACTTACGTTGTTTTCATCCGAACAGATCATATCCATTGCTTATGATTTGTATTCCATCTAAACAAGAGAAAATATAAAATAAATTAGGACTTCTCTTTTCTTCAAATGATTTGTGAATGTCACTGTACACGTCGAGGTGAAGTCAAGTCATATCCTCCTTCATTCATATCGAACATCAACCAAAACTTGTCTACATATCAACAATCATTTCAAACATTGTTACCACAATGGCTGAAATTCTGCAACGGGTTTGATTAAAACCACATCGTTGAAAGTACATCGGCGTTAAATTCATACGAGTAAGGTATAGAGATTCGTTGAAAGTACATTGACGTTAAATTCATACGAGTAAGGTAGAGAAATTCGTTGAAAGTACATTGACGTTAAATTCATACGAGTAAGGTAGAGAATTTCTGACTGACAGCTGATCCTGCCCTGGTACATGAATATAATATATCTGACATTTTCGAGTACAATACAATCTTACTCATAGCCTCCAAAATGTCACATAAGAAGAAGTTATCTATAGATATAAAGCCTTCTTTAGTAAAACGCCTATAACATTTAACTTACAAATATTTTTCACCAACATATCGTTTTCAGCTTGTATTACTGATAGATTATTATCGCAAACCCCGAGTTACAGCGTTTATAAAATACTTCGTGAATTTATTAGATAGCAATATCTGATTTCATGCCTTTACTTTCCCTGAGGCCAGCTTTGAGTCAAGTATTTGTTAAATGGGCACAGATTATGTTGTTGGAGTGAAATATGTCAAACTTTTTAAATGGTGTTGTTTCATCGACAAGTAGTGGTAGTTTCTGAAAATTAACATCCCAATGCTTATCAGTAAGCATAGTGACAATAAACAGGGAAGGAAATCGAGATTTAGTATCGAAAACAGGCAAAAGCGCGCGCCAATCTCTCAAACGTTTTTATGGCAACTTATTTATAGCAGACACATCGAGAAATATAGGTTGGTATTGCTTAAATTTGGTCATTCAACTATTATACATGTAATTAGGACGCTGAATTTCGACTTCTTAACATATGGCCGTTCTTAATTTACAATCGAAAGAAAGAAAATGTCATAATTTTGGCATTAAGAAATTAAGATCCAACTTTAGAAAGAAGCTAAGGTCATATGATATTCTGGCTTCCATTTAAGCCACATACAAAATGTTTTTTATATTCAGTTAATCAAACTTTTTTGTGTGTCCTAATAACGACGAATAGACGTGTGTTCTGCCATCCAGTCACTAAAACACAACATTTTATATACATTAACGCTTAAAACGCCACTGTCCTATAAGCAATCTACGCTCAAAATGGAAAAGGTCACGGTTTTTTATTTGCTTGTAAGTCGGTGCGCTTACTCCCCAATATTAACGAGGCAAAGTCAATGTATCGTCGTGTAACTATTTTGCATTTTACGCGTGACAACAATTATTATTTTGATATTGTGCTCAAAATATATACATTGGCAATAAACGTTTTTACGTCCCAAAGTAACGTTCATCTAGTGCACATCTCATGTTGAGAAAACGCCCATATCTTGACTTTGAAAGCAAAATGAACACTTTTAATCCACTTCAGAACTGCCATATCATTCGAAGGTCACCATGCACGTACATATTTGGTGCAATATACATTTCAGTCGATGCGTAGGAAAGTACGCTCACAGAAGTTTTAAATTTGATTATGAGGAAACTTTTGCTGTGCAAAATGATGTTGTTTTTGGAAATTTTGGGCAATTACACCATCATTCTAGACTTTACACAGAATCTATAATCATGGGTTTCCTTGACGCACGATCACATCTTTCTAAACATTTGAATAATATGCCGAATCTTGGGTTCTGATGACGCTAGTAATGACCATTGCCGTTTCCAAACGTTGCAAAATAATCAAAGAAATTATGGGAAGATGGAAACTGGTTAAGATGCCCGGATCTATACCATGTTTTCCTAGTGACTTTAAACACTCAAATATCAAATCAATACCTGGGATTTGTATTTACGTAAACGATTTCACTCCCGGGTGGATCAAGTCATGGTTGAATATATAATGTCATCAGGTGCAGTTGACCATTGACTGACACCATGTAAAATTTGTCATGGTTGAATATATAATGTCATCAGGTGCAGTTGACCATTGACTGACACCATGTAAAATTTGTCATGGTTGAATATATAATGTCATCAGGTGCAGTTGACCATTGACTGACACCATGTAAAATTTGTCACCTATGCTTTTATTTCACATAAAGAGTACATTGCTACAAAGGGGAATTTCCCACTCAACATTCTGAAAAAGACTCAAGACTCTAAAGTGTCCCATTGTCAAAGGTGTCTTTCCTAACCCCTTTGGTAAGGCAAGTCGTACGAAAGTAGATGGTAGGGTTATTATTGTTCAAAATACAATGTTGAGGGGATGCTAACAAAAATCTAAGAATTATTGTTTAATTTTATTTGAAAAATTACCCTATGTTGAATGACAATGAATACCCGCAAATTTGCTAAGGCGAATCTTCGGGAATCGATACCGGTTGAATATATCCGGCTAACGCCGTCGGTTCTAAATTAAATTTGCGGATGTTAAATAACAATGAATCCCGGAAACTTTACAAACGCAACTATCTATCTTCTACATATCTCAGTCGGACTACAATAAAAGCAGAATATGCTTGCAATGAATGTCCACAGGTAGGAACTCTTTGACATATTTTATCATCCTAAAACATATGCCTGGTCATATTCGAGTTCTCTCACTGTCATCTCACAAAAATCAGAACACATTAGATGTACATTTTATTGACATTATTTCTATGAAAACAGTACAAAAATAGTTTATTTTTAAGATTTAAGGTTAACAGTAACAAGTCTCTCAGCTGTCCAGATGGAAACTGTTCACGCAAAGTATCGTCTCAGTTATCGCTCCATTTCCTTGTTTCATCAAGGATTACGGTAGAGCGTCGAATGATTTTCAATTTAATTTTTTCTGCATTTTTATCTTTTTAAACCGTTTTTATATAATGATAAATCCTTTACTCGTTATGATGTTTTTAATCGAAACGATGCTATAATATTTTATGTAACCAACTTCTACGAATGAGTTTGAATCATTTTAGTAACTTTATCAGAAACGAGAACAGTGATCGTGTATAGCGACCCAAAATGTTAGGGGGCTCCCTTTATGCCCCCCCCCCCCCGCCAGATTTTCGAAGCGTAATATCTTTTTTTTCAACTTTGTTTATTTCAATGGTAATATCAACATTCCCTGCCCAAAGGTTGATGTTTAAACTAAGATATTGCCTGTTTTTAAACTGTTCGACTAAATACATAACGGCGTTACTGAAATGATTCAAATTTCTTGAAAGACCTCCTACTTCTTCAGCGTATATTCATCTGCGAGGCTACAATTCCCTGATTGCCTGTAATGGATTTCCCTCTTATGAACTTTGAATAGCTAACCAATGAAATGGCTTAAAATCCAGTACATTGGTAGTACCCGGATGAAAATACTGATAAGCTTCCTGATGTTTAAAATAGCTTTGAGTTACTAACAGGTACCGATATGAGGGAATTCCAATAAAGGTAGTCAAGGGTTGTAGGAACCTCGCGGATGGATATACCCATGAAGAAGGATGTCTACAGCTGCTTCACAAAAGTTTGTTTCATTACTTTCAAATTTAGCGCAAATATAATGTAAAATGGTGTTCACGTCAGATCGACTAATTCAATCACCAACAGTTATAATATTTTTGAGAAGATGAAGATAAAACAATTCCTGTCACATACATTATGATGATACTCATAGTACTACAGGAACGTATTTTGCAGCGATTTATGCAACAGTGGGGTTCAAAATGTAAAAAATCAAAATTCTTTGTTATGTTCCAAAATTGTCATATTTAAAGGTGTTTTTAAATATAAAAAACATATCATAATGTTAACACATGTAGACTGCTAAGACCCAAATGATATTTTATTACAAAAATAAAGAATTCAGTTTTTTATTTTTGACCTCATGCCCCTTTTAGAGAATGCCAAAATAGTTCCTAGCAAACCACATGTATGTTCCTTGTGTATTTAGCGTAAACATGATCCCTTCCCAAAAGTATCAAAAAGTTTTGACTTAAGTATTTTGCTAAGAATTGCTGATTAATCAAAATTTTCGAAAAATGATGATTTAACATAGGAATTCCTCCACAGTGAAACAAACTTTCGTTGAGCAGCTGTAAAGCTACAATTCTCGACTGTTGTCTGGTTATCAGCGTCCAATCAGTACGTTCACCACCCCTCGTAGCCGTAGCGGTAGAGCTGGTAGCCGACCACGGTGCCGTTGAGGGAGGACAGGAATGCGGCCAGGAGGGAGAGGGCGGGGCCCCAGACCAGCAGGTCCATGTTGGACATGGCGTAGAAGATGATGACAGCTAGGAGAGCTGCGGTACCTGTCCAGGATGTGGAACATGGAATAGATTATGTTTGATGATTTCCGTCGAATACAAATTTATCACACTCATAGCAGCTGCGGAGCCAAGGGTGATACGCTTTATTGCCCTACAGCAGGTGCCCCTTAGTTCCCCCTCCCTCCTTATCTAAAACATAACCCTCCCCCCTCCCCCCTCCCAAATGCATTCTAGTGAACTTCTACCTATCACATACATTATAACACTTACTTGAATAATTATTTGTATATAGCTAATTTGGACTTTTCTGATGGTACTAACACCAGAGCTAAAAACAAAGGGGACCATGATACTGAAATATAGCAGAACCAATTTTCTGATGGTTGAACGATACTAAGAGTAAAATTAAAACAGCAAAGACCTTGCATTCGGATCGTTTTCTACTTAAGGGAGGCTACTTTTTGTTCAACCATGGCATCATTTGACGTCATCTCACTGTTAACGTATTTAAGGAGATCGATAAAAACTAATAACAGATCGAAAGTACCTGTCATGAAGCACGTGACGCAGAACATTAGCTGTGAGCTGCGTCTGAAGACGTCATACTCTCTGGAACAGATGGCCAAGGTCACGGCGCACGCGATCACGGTGAAAGCAAGCACCACGGCAACCGTCTCTAGGCAACGGACCACGTCGAACCACACCGGGAGGTCAAACAGAATCTCCACTGTGGAGAAGAAAGAACAATTTGAGAACACTTTTCCACTGATGGCACGTCTGATTAGAACCACCAGCCGTGTAATCTATGTTTCAGTTGAGTTATGACCTTTGCATAAATATTCGATCTAGGTGGTCACTGATTAGTAGTCGCACTTTGTGTTTTTTTAAACTCACATACTGTGAACTTTAGTTCACCTGATGAACTTGAAAATTACAACTTCAATAGTATATGCTATATGTAACTCAGAAATAGAGTAGCCTCAACAATCAATAGAGTGCAGTTTTGCCCTGAACTATTATAGTTTAAGCACGAGGCCGAGGTAGTTAGTAAGTTCGTGCCGTTGAATTTCAATCCGGTGTTAGTATCTATGGTATTTTACAAAAACCGTTTTTGTGAAATGTTTAGATATATCACTTGAATCAGAATGTTGTAATTTGTTCAAAGTATATAATTTAGAAATCGATGTTACAAATATTTCAGTCTAACCGTATTTAAAGCTCATCAAAAGCTCAAAAAACATTCAATGATCACCCGTTACCTTCCGAGTATTTTAGGGTGTGGCAGTTGCCCCGGTAACAGGACCTCCCGAACCAGAGCCCGATGTCTTTATGAAGAGCCGGAAGTCGGAAGGTGAACCAGACGGGGATGAAGTAAGCGGTCAGATGGACGATGAAGGAAATCAGAGGAAGAACAACCAACAACAGCGTCCGCTTCATCTGAAAAGGGGATTTGGGATAAAATCGTCATAGCTGAAGATTATTACCGAGGGATACTTATATGAATTTCACGAAACGAGTGCGATTTTTTGTATTACCCGAGCAATGGCGAAAGTAATACAAAATGATATTACAAATGACATATGTGACGGTTTATGTCTCACTATGTGGGTATTGAACTGTAATAAAACACTAAATAATGCGATCCTTAACAGGGGATCCTAAAAAAGGAGCAAGAGGGTACTCTTCATCTGGATTTGGGATTGAGGAAAAATTATTAGCGATGACGTCATAAATGAAAATATTACGAAATACAGTTAAGCAGTTTTTAAACGTCTCGAACTCTTTTATTTACTATCATTGTTGATAAAAGGTTTAAACATATTTTATTCATTTTGAATAGGAACAAGTTATCCAGCTCACAATACCCTCTCCTTATATTGTCCAAATGGAATTTTACTTATATACAGGAAAAATGGTGATAGTTCACAACTTTTAGACACAATAGTGGCTTTATAGTTTTATGTGATGTAACGGAACCTACGGCAAGAGTATTCGGCCATAGGTTAACGATAATATCGGCATACACTCCGCTGAGCTTCACAGTTTCATGACACCCGAGTGTAAACCATGACCTTTCTATGTGTCCAATCACAGAGCACATGCTTTTCAGTATTTTTAATCGTCTATTTTACATTTACATGGTAGTTAATCACCATTATACAACACTACTCAATATACAACAATATAAAACTCTAATATAAAGACAAGATAACCACATTATTCAAATAATGCAAGAATTGTTTTCAATTCTATAAATTAAAGAACGGTTTTGCCTTTATGTGATGTTCCTTGAAAAGGAACTACGTTAATTCTGTTGGGTTTATCGACCGTTATTCTATCAACTTGAATGAAGATTAACATAAGTTCAGGTATGTCAAGGTATATCTACGAGCGAAAGCGAGGTGCTAAAAAGAAGTAAACGTCATATAGCAAACATTCGAGTTGAATCTATCTTCTATCATCAAGTAAATTCTCTTTGGATTGTGGTAGCTTCTGTGTCACCACAAAATCGTTGAAAATCGAGATCATAAAAATAAGAGTAATACCGTTATCAAGCAACTGATGTGTTATTTTAACCCTTACCACGCTCTTCGCGGCGCCTGTAGGCTGACCAGACTTCATACAGGGGTTTGCCTGGGGGGATCTTGAAGAGCTGCTGGCGAATCTGATGAGGAAACAAACACTCCTCTTAATGGCTGATCTGATGAACAGAAAGCTGAAGGCATTGCTTCAGGAGGCTGAGTACGTGTAGGTGGGCAGTTAGTAGGCATATCAAAATATGATGGGTTATCACATTGGAAACGACAGATGGATAAACAAATTGGCGTATTTGCACAGGTATCATTAGAAGAGGGGTTCGAAGTCTTGAAGTGTAATTCGGCCAACGTATCGCTCACCAATGTAAGGTACTCCTTCCTGATTTGTTCAGTTCGTTTGTATCTCTAATATTTAAACAGTTACGGATGTTGAATCTTTTAAGAGTTTAGATAGAGATACAACTTTGAATACTTACAAATTTGGAGATGCAATGATCATATCACGAAGAGAACTAATCCAGGTAAAGCGGTCAAACGCAATTAACAAAATGTTATTAGAAGATGATCCAGGGAGGTACATGAAACAGCAGGAACCTCCGCTCTTCCGATGACCTCCTCCGGTTTGTTGTAGGCGCCCCGGTATCTCTCTTTGACCCCTGCCAATAAAGTGACGTGTTCCTGCTCCTGGGTCAGGGGCCTGTGGAGATGTTATCCCGCTATGAACATGCATAGGTCACAGGTGCGCGCTATCATTCCTTCAGAGTCATTTCAGTAATGTAAGTAACATTGTCAATTGTAATTACCGCATTGTTGAGACGTGACAATTTTTCATAGCAATGAATTAAAAAATAATGTTATCGAAACATATGTCAATAATTTGAAAATCTGAAGTTTGTGGTTTGGTTTGTAATCGAAACAATAATATACGTGACAAATGAATTACGGTAATTATGAAAAAAGAAAGTTATTTCTTGTAAGCAAAATTAAATTGAAACCCTTTTCAACGACTTATCAAATCTGAGCTTATTAACGTTGGTGATTACTATTCATAAATAGACCTATGTATCCTGGCCTTAGTGGCGAGACGATATATCCCGATTCTAGTTTTATTAGGCGAGACGATATATCGTGGAATTATTGCCAAGGAACCTACGAGACGATTATCATCATGATACAGTGGTTGCGATACAAGACGTATCCCGATTCTCAGTTTATGAAAAACTATAGATAGGACATAGAACAGTAATGTTAATCTTTAGATACCAAATTATCTTAGATATTACATGAAGGGAAATCACAAAATTAAAGTGACTGTGAAATTACATATAAAATATCAGAAATATCATATAATTTCTCTTTCTGTTTCTGTTCTAATCACTGTTATCTCTGATATAGAAGAAAACCGTTTTAGCTATTATAGTTATTTGTTTGAAACAAATTATGTTAACAGTATCGGGATATATTTTCTCTTATGGCGATACATCGATGAATTGTGCACCCTCACGATATAAATATCCTGATATATTGTCTAAACATGCTTTGTATCGATGCACTCGTATCGCGTAGTAGACGATGCAAACATCGATATTATCGATGAATCGTTACACCACTATTCATTAATGGAAAAGATATAATGGACAGTTTGTATCTTTTACTCATATAAAAAATAAAACAAAATCGAACATAATACTCGTATTGTCTGTATTCCAGTGTGTTCAATCTACTTGAACTCATTTCAAAGAAATAGTCGCCCTTTTAGGACTTTCAAACATTCACTGCCTCTCCTTCAGATATCCCTCACATTTTGGTGTTTTGTGTTTCTTTGCTATACTTGCAGAGAGCCATGTAAACCTCGCTCTTTTCTCATGTATGCTACGTACTAAAAACCTACCAAAAACGTAATTTTGACTCAGAACAAGGCTAAAAAGAGTGCAGTGTACTCAAAATGTATCCAAAATGAAATTTGACTTTAAAATGCACTAAATGTGCCCCAAATAGCCACGGGTACTCATATCTGGCATCCTTTTATTGTCGCTTACAACTATATTTGTCTGTGAGTCGAAATCGAAATTTCGAAATCACGTTTGTGTCATTACAGCGCGCTGTTTTCCGGCTTTCGATCACATATCACGACTTTAACCTGTTTATTTCACTATAAGGAACTGATAAACACTAACATTTTATTCCATCAACATATCCTGTGCCTTTACAAGCATCTTTGCCTAGGCAGATGACGTTGTACTACTGGCTGAAACCGAACGAGACCTGAACGTCCTACACAGCTGCCATGGAGAATGGGATGCTAATCTAACATGAATCTCAACAAGGAGATGTGGAAAGTAGTTCGGTGTAGAGGGCTGCTCGTATCTACATCCAAAGCAAATGTTGAATTTGCATGTGGAAACGATGTACTTGATGTGACAGATTCTTGCCGCTATCTTGGAGTGCTTCTACCGGACCATCTGAACTACAGCATGATGACCAAAACAGCACCAAAGTCGGCCAACAGAGCACTGGGGAAGTACAAGGCAGATGGAGGTCTACCTTTCTACTTATATACTAAACTGTAGGACAGTATGATTCGGCAGTTATTGGCTAGGGATATGAGGTACCTCCAAACACTCGTTAGTCAACGCTGTACACGACAGAGATATAAGATTACATCTTGGATTAAGAAGTACCTTGCAATAAATGGTGATCACCTCTTCCCAGAGCTCACAGGAGTGCCTTGTCGAAGTTAAGATGAGGTGTAGCGCCATTAAGAGGGGAACCGGTCGGTATGAAACATTCCCTTAGATGAAAGAGTCTGTTTCCACTTTAAGACTGTATTAAGGACGATCTGCCTTTAACCTACCCACATTGAAGAAAGGAAATGTTAAAATGTACTAAAAAATGGTGAGATCTAACAACGATCCAGTTTTTTTTATCAATGCTGTGGAAAACCCGGGTCTTTACTTTCACTCCGGAAGAATCTGCCTTAGCATACCTTTTGAAAGAAATATTTTCTTATTTAATTGACACTTGATATCGTTTTACCTGTACAACATTATATATATTTCATATAATGTTTCTACTTTGCAGTGCGTTTAGTTGTATGTGTGTTTTACTATGTATATAATTTATTAATTGCAACATGTACACAAGCGATACAGTAAAAACTATTTGACTGATTGATTGATTGGTAGAGAATGTGAAGTATCGACTGACCTCCTATTCGACACATTCCACTCTTCTTCTAGCAAAACTAGTAATTTCCGAATCCACCTCAAATACATGATAGCTTGACTTGGTATTGTGTCTCCCACTAAAAGTATCGAAAATATTCCTAATTTTGTCAAATTCTATAATCATCTTTTCGTTCATGTACACAGTCACGTCAAAGTCAGAGGAACGAATTCCTTGTTCGATCTTATTGCTGATAGATTCACCGAGAATTTAAAATATATTATATTATTATATTATATTTATATTTCCCCAACTTTACTTAAGTTTTTCCTAAATGTGTTATTTTCAGAGGATATAAACACCTTATTACTCAACTCAGTCATCCGCAGATGATATTATCAAGTATCAAGCACAGACCACTGGCGGCCATTTTTGTTTGAACACCTTTTAATCATTTGATGTAGGGAAATTGATTTCCTTTACTGAACATGTAACGTTCGTTTTAGAAATATTTCTTTTGATTAAAAAACATTTTCTTGCATTTGTTAACTTAAATTTTCGTTTTTGTGACTGGCTCGTGACTGGGTGAAATCTATTTGGTTTCTGTCATGTTCCCACTATCTTATCAGAGTTTGTTTCTTTTCTCTCACATACATTTTTCTTACTTTATGAATAGTTTTTCAGATTATATGTTTTGAAATCCCTTTGATAATACAATTTGAAGCGTCAGCGCATGCTTGCAGTAAATGGAGATTTTATTAGCTCTTCCATGAATCATCGTACCAGATCAGTAAACGAAGCGCTAGTAAATTACTCAATTTATGGCCTGTTGTGATAACTTTTGAGACAAGATGGATGGCTAAGGCTTTAGCGAGATTTCAATTCATTGTGAAGGTTTCAATCAATTAATGAGAAATAACGACCATTCATTTGTTATATGATATTTATCAATTTTTCATCAAACTCCTTGGAAATTCGTAAATGGCGATATTTTGTCTTTATTTCGTTCACTATCTATTTAAAAACTGCGACATTTATAGACGATATTGAAAGATCATGAGAAAGCCGATTACTTATGAATTGATAAATCTCACAATCTTCTGAAACCATATCTTGAACTGTGTAAATCTTTATTCTACCCTCTATCCCTATTCGGAATAAGTAATCTGTATTTACTAATTTTAACTGGAAAGGCATCTCAAGTGAAAATAGAATATACCCAATCCGTAATTTCCCAGCAACAGTAGTTCAAATCCATTACCCGTTTGGATGTTTAGCCTTTGCTGATAACGGATAACCTAACATACCATAATAGCTGTATGATTTTTACAAACGACTACATTACGCGTGTAGATCTCACCAGACTCCGTTACGTGAGCCGTCAGGTTTGCCTCTGAAATCAGCCAATCGGCTAACTCTATTTCGCTTGTACGCTTTTCAGCCCTCTAAAATGAACATTTCCGAATGTTTTCCGAATGTCGAACTGCCTAGATATCGGAATAAATGTATTTTATGTACTTTCAATTCACCCTAGCTCGGTTTGTTGGACAAAAAGTCAAATCGAACACTTTTGTGATATCTTACACATTGCAAACTCTGCATACCTCAACGTAATGCATAGTAGACGGAACAAATCCAAAATGCCTTTTCTGGAAACAGGTACGTTTGTACTGCCCTTATCTCGACACGAGGCTTAACCTTACACAGAAAACATTATTGCGTAATAGTGACGTGTTAATGACCTGCGAACTTTCAACCCTGTGCTACATTCTGTACGACTTACGGCAGCCAGAAGCAGTCGAAACTCAGCGGCTACTGTTACCGTCTTGGCAGGTTCTTATGTTATTCCGAAGCCTGAATTTTGGTGTAGGTCAAAAGATAAAAGTGACTGTATGTAAAACTTTGTCCATAGCAGGTAAGGAATCATTTTACTAGCAAAAAGAGAAAGTGAGACGGGGAACGCCATTGTTGTTTGCCTTTCTAATGAGGTGAAAACGAAAGTAACTTACGAAAACGCATTTTATGTTTGAGTACGTTTGTAAAAATCTTTGCGATTGTGGCATAATGGGCATGTAATATTACTGTCCTTTGAGAAATTCCTTGCATGATGTTTGAAAAGTTACCGGTTTACGTAAATATCTGCCATTAGAATTGAGATGACAAACTTTGATAAATGTTTTATTTTGGCGAAACAACCGTAGCTTGTTACATTGCTTCGGGTATAATTGTATTCATAATTGTATTCAAATCCATGCAAGGACTATTACTGTCGATGATATTAACAGGGTTCCGGGGAGGGTCAGAAAAAAATATAAAGCCACCAGGGGAGGGTCATGACAAAAATACGAAAGGTTTGGGAGGATCATTTTGAAATAGACAGTTATAAAACCATCCTTCTTTAGCAATTGAAAGTGGGGCTGAAACATTATCATAAAGCCTTATCAAATGAAAAGAAATTCCAGAATATGAGCAAGAGTGGTTTATGTTCTTAAAAACACAAGCTTATATTTTTAAAAATCACCATGAATTCACTGCTCAATTCATTGTTCTAAATTCTTGTAGAACAAAAAGTAGAAAAATAGTTCTGTTGGACTGAGAGTTTATACAAGCAGTTAACAGGTGTTTGCTATAGTTTTATACAACAAAGATGCATATTTGATAACTAATAGACTCATAAAGTTAAAACACCTAGTCAAATTATTAATATCTGAATGATTATATTAATTGTTCTCAATGATACTAAGTTATGAAACCGTAACACTTTAGCAGATGGCTTGATTGGTGCAATTTTGTTAATATAGCCATACTTATGAAAAATATCTAAATGCACATTTGGAAAATAAATTCCAATGTTGATATTACAAAAATTGGGAAAATTTGCTGTATTCATACCTAAGCTTCCATACTTTTTGGGTTCCACACTTTATTGTTTAAATATTATGTAACATGTAGCAAATGTAACATATGTAATTTCTATGAACCTAGATTTGCCTTTATTATAATTATGTTATGTACCTTCAGAATTTTATAGATTTCTTGTGCTACAAACTTAATGTAGACGGTTAAATTTGTTTTAATCAAACTCATACACTAAAAGTTTAAATGTTATGAAATTTGATAACTTGATTCCTATAAAGTAAAGATTTGACGTTTTACATTGTTTGGTCCTATAGTCTGAAAGGGTTTGTAGATAGATTTTAAATCTTTTTTTTTGCTTATATAAATAGAATTTACGCTATGTTCAACATATGTGTGTATTATAAGCAATAGTAAAAATGTAAAAAAAAAGTTCTAATAAAACTGATTTTAAAACACTATAGACCATTATCAGATCTCATGTTAAACCCATCAATGGAAGGGTAAGTCTGTTGTTTTTTTCAACATTATTTTAAATGTTACTTAAAGAACTGTCTCTTTTGTAAATATCAAAAAATAATTGAATGTAGAACCGACTATAAATCTTCAAAAGACCAATTTCAAGAACTTTTGTAGATTTGATTTGGGGGAGGGTCATGAAAATGAATACACTTAAATTGGAAGGGTTAAAAAAAATTGCGACGAGTTGGGGAGGGTCACATTTTTATAGACAATCCAAAGAGAAAAACCCCCGGCCAATCCCCCACCCCCCACCCCCTGTAATAAATGAGCGATCCTAATCTTACACTTACAATCTTGATGTTATATAGATTGTTCATTTTAAGTACTTACAAAGTTAGGATTTTTACCTGTTATATACTAATAGAGAAAATATATTGCTTCACTATTAAACAGATTGTTTTAAGTGGATTGTTATTCCTTCCTTCAAAACCAAGATTATATTCTCTGTTGTTAAGTCAATATTTCCTTCTGCCATCTGTTTAAGTTTTTTCCACACTTTTCGAGAATGAACACAATCACAAAGTAAACATGGTAAAGAGACAACACTCTCAAACATCAACATCTTGTGACTCAAAGGATCAATAAATCCTATTTTTTGTACAGAGTACATTGTATGTTTTGTCAAGATTTTATGAAGTATTTGATACTGAAACCATCTAATATTATTTTTATAATCAACTTTTTATTCCAGAAACCCTGTTACAATTAGGACTGCTACCAAGAGTAGTAGAAGTCCAAATGACAATTAACATAATGGAGAGTTCAAGATTTCTGTTTTTTTGTGTGTTTTTTTTGCACAAGACAAGGACAACACAATCACTCACTCATTCACTCTCTTATCTCTTCATTGCATATACTAAAACTTAAACGGTCAAGGTCCAAACCATCTAATATTAACACTTTGAATACATCTACTAGCCATCAAATGTGTATCTTCCCATTCATTCTGTTGGAGCACTCTTTAAAATATTATTTCCATCTTAGTTGGCCATAGGAATTAATAAAACTCAATTGACATAGTGTTTTATGAAAGTATCTATTGTTTGTTATTTTGGGAATATTTAATAGACAAATGGGAAATGCATGAGTTATTTTCAAATCTTTTAGAATAATATTTATCTTTATCAAGTACCTAATCATTCTCTTGACTCTTGATATGTAAGAAAAGTCAAAGTTGATATCATGTCCTGTTTCATTGTTCAAAATCATTATATTTATATCACGTGTAATAATATCTCTTTCACTTGATATTAATTTCTTCCAGTAATTGAATAATATTGTTTTTTCCCCAAACAAAATATTGAAATTGTGCCACAGAGAAGGATTTAAAACCTCAGTACTTATTTACTCAATCTGATAACATTGTCAATTAATCAGACCATGCTCCTACTACATCTGTCCAAAATCTATTCGAAATGGTTGGTACTTTCATAGTACTGACATATATGTGCCATTAGCAGTCCATAATCTGTTAAAATATGGAATACATTTGAACATCCCTGTAGAGTTATCATAGAGCACATTTTTCATCCATCTTAGTTTCTGAGATTTGACAAAATTTTAAATAAAGTGAACATTCATTCCCCCCATAATTTAACGGTATATGTCATAATGTGTCTTCTTCAGCCTATTGCTTTTCCTTTGGATGTTAACTTAGTTTCACACTAAAATGAATTTCAAATAAAACTGATATGAGATAGAAATTATATCTGAATAATGATTATAATGTCCAAAACATTAATAGATTTATTTAATCATGTTACAGTTTTGCTTATCATATGTAACTTTTCACACGCAAAAGTTATGTATAAAAATATCTTTTGTTACAAAAGATCACCTTATCTATAATTCTCATATTTATGCCAGTCGAAACAGCTTTTGCATAGAAAAAACTTTCAAACAGTTATCTTTCAGTGTATTCTTTTGTTGTGAATCTTAATTTGAATGTTTCCTTTCAAAATTAAAAACAGATATTGATGATATCATTTATTTGTCTGCATGTATAAAGTCTGTTTTTCATTGATTATAAATAACAGCCTTTTATGAGTAATGTTAATGTGCCTTATTTAAATGTTATTTATAAAATCAGTGATGACTGAAGAAAGCAGTGCTGCACAAAACCTCAAGTCAACACCAGGGACTGAAGTATACACTTTTTTCACTATTTAAACTTTTTAAAAAATCCACACACTTTTTTCATTTCTGAATATCCTTCTCTACTATTTGCATTGTATTTTGGCATTTTAGACTATTTTTGAGCTCTGGATGTGAAGTTAAGGTGTTTCTCGAACCATAACCCAAGATATTTGTAAGCATGTGCATTATGAATATGTTAAGTAGTGTTATTATTATCTTCAATTTTTTTACCTATCTAAGTGGTTTTTGTCTTTTAAAGGATGAAGTCAATGAGTGTGACTACTTGCCCTGTCAACATGGTGATGGATGGCAGGTTAGCACAATGCAGAATGCTATTTGACCTGTTGACAATTACTTATGCAGGTAAGTGAAAGTGACCTGGTCATCCTCCATCAAGGTTATTCATCCAGGATTTCTTACAATCTCATGATTGTTTTCTTGTTTAGTGATAGGAAAAGTCAAATCACCAGTCGTGTCACGAACAAACTCTCTGAGCATACAGGCATTATTTTCAACTAAGATATGGTTATATCTGTATATATCCACAATGCTTCTTTTACTGTAATAAAAATAACCAGCCAATGAAATAACTATAAATCAAGTATTTATGATGTTGCCTTTACAAGAGAACAAAAGCATGTCTGCATTCTGATTTGCTATTTGTAAAAAGTTGATGAAAGTAATGTTTACAAGACAAGCAAAGGATTATCTATCCTTTGCATGGATGTTCATCACCTGATATGAATTGATGGATTCAGTTGGTAAGATAATACTGTAAGAAGCAATTAAAAACACAAACAAGATTTTGTTTAACAAAAAAATTCTGCCAATACACAATGTTTCTGTTCTCTCTTCCCACTGTCCCCCAGGTACAAAGGGGGAGCTGCATGGAACATCTCTGGCATTGTGTACCCACCTTAACCTCTGTACTCCAAAGGTACCTGTCAGCAGTTGAGGTGCACAGTTTCCTGCAACTGTAGCACCAACCCAGGTTAGTGTGAGTGTATTGAGACTAGACTGAGTTGGGATCGTAGAGAAGGGTATAAACAGATGAAAATCATTACATGTTACTCATTATTGGTTATTTGTTGTTAACTATGAAAAAGGCAGGGGTGAGGTTTCATCATTTTCACAGTTGAATTCAGTGATCAAACCTACTGAGACCCCCACCACCCTGTGTCAACTAATGATATTTGAAGCTTCATCAAAAAGTTGCAATTTCTCAAGGGTTATTATTTCCCATCATTCTCTCTGCATCCCTCTCAGGGGTGTTTTAAAGACTTATACAATCCATGTTGAGTTAAGCCCCAGCGTAGGTTTAAGACCAGGTATACAAAACCTTAAGTCAACACAGGGTTTCAGTTAGCATTTTATCACCATTTTCAAAATTTTTCAAAAAACTTGTTCTTTTCCTTCCAAAACCTTTTCCAACCTCAATACATTCTAATAGATGGTGTCTTTACTCATTTTGAAGACTCCACAACCTTTTCATTCCATTTGCATCCCTCTTAGACATGCATAAAAGACTTTCACATTCTGTGTAGGTTTAAGCACCCAGTGTAGACTTAAGGTCAGGTACACAAAACCTTAAGTCAACACTGGGCTTAAGTTAGCATTTTATCACAATTTTCAAAATTCATCATAAAACTTTTTCTATTCCTTCCAAAACCTTTTCCCACCTTAATACATTCTATTAGATAGTGTCTTGACTCATTTTGAAGAGTCTACAACCTTTTCATTCCATTTGAATCCCTCTCAGGGGTGTTTTAAAGACTTATACAATCCGCGTTGAGTTAAGCCCCAGCGTAGGTTTAAGACCAGGTATACAAAACCTTAAGTCAACAGAGGGCTTAAGTTAGCATTTTATCACCATTTTCAAAATTTTTCATAAAACTTTTTTTTCCTTCCAAAACATTTTCCCACCTCAATAAATTCTATTAGATAGTGTCTTGTATAATTTTGAAGACTCTAGAACCTTTTCATTCCATTTGCATCCCTCTCAGGGGTGTTTTAAAGACTTATACAATCCGTGTTGAGTTAAGCCCCAGCGTAGGTTTAAGACCAGGTATACAAAACCTTAAGTCAACACAGGGCTTAAGTTAGCATTTTATTACCATTTTCAAAATTTGTCATAAAACTTTTTTTTTCCTTCCAAAACCTTTTCCCACCTCAATACATTCTATTGGATAGTGTCTTGATTTATTTTGAAGACACTACAAACTTTTCAATAAATTTTCAAAAATATATTTTTTCCATCCAAAAACTTTTCCCAACTGAATACATTCTATTAGATAGTGTATTGACTCATTGTGAAGACTCCACAACATTTTCAATCCATTTGCATCCCTCTTAGACATGCATAAAAGACTTTTACATTCTGTGTAGGTTTAAGCACCCAGTGTAAACTTAAGGTCAGGGACACAAAACCTTAAATCAACACAGGGCTAAAATAAGCATTTTATCACCATTTTCAAAATTTTTCAAAAATCTTTTTCATTTCCTTCCAAAGCCTTTTCCAACCTCAATACATTCTATTAGATAGTGTCTTGACTCACTTTGAAGATTCTACAAACTTTTCAAATTTTTTCAAAAATATTTTTTTTTCCCTTCAAAAAAATTTTCCGAACTGAATACATTCTATAAGATAATGTCTTGACTCACTTTGAAGACTCTAGATCCTTTTCATTCCATTTGCATCCCTTTCAGGGGTGTTTTAAAGACTTATGCAATCCGCGTTGAGTTAAGCCCCAGCGTAGGTTTAAGACCAGGTATACAAAACCTTAAGTCTACACAGGGCTTAAGTTAGCATTTTATCACCATTTCCAAATTTTTTACAAACATTTTTTTTTTCATAAAAAACTTTTTCCCATCTGTATACATTGTATTTCATGGTGTCTCAAATCATTCTGAAGACTCCACACCCTAATCATTACAATTCCAACCCTCTAAGGGATGTATCAAAGACTTATGCATTCTGTGTTGACTTAAGCCCCAGCGTATGTTTAAGGTCAGGTGTACATAACCTTAAGTCTTCACAGGGCTTAAGTTAGCATTTAATCCCCATTTTCAAATTTTTTTCCGAAACCCCTTTTTTTCATTCCAAAACTTTTTCCCAACTGTATACATTGTATTCCATAGTGTCTTGGCTCATTTTGAAGACTCCACACCCTTATCATTCCTTCCTTCTTAGGGGTGTATCAATGTTTTTTACATTCTGTGTTGACTTAAGCCCCAGTGTAGGTTTAAGGTCAGGTAAACAAAACCTTAAGTCAACACAGGCCTTAAGTTAGCATTGTATCACCATTTTAAATTTTTGTCCAAAAACACTTATAGGCCCAAGCCTCTTAGGGAAGCATCCAGTGTTGAACTTTTCACATTTTTAGTTAAATGACATTAATTTTTTTTTATATATTTCAGTTCTTTTTATTTTATTCAACTTGATTTCTTATTTTATTTCATTCAAAGGTATTTTAAGTTTTAAGTCATTTTATATGCTTTCAATTGCGGTATATTGTCTTTTACGTGAATTTAAGGTAGGTCGACATTCATGTTTCATAAAGCAAATATTTCATTACCCGATGTTTAATGTTATGTAACATTTTTTAGACTAGGTATTTCCTCTATCTTCTTTTCTTCATTTTACAGGTAACAATGTCCTCAACTTTCGGATCTTACGAACTCTTGAATGTTGTCCGAAATTGTTGTTGCTGAAAGAGTTTGTTTCTCCAAACTATATGAGAAGTTTCAACAGCTCAAACACTCTTTCTCTCGTGGCTATGCCAGGTTGGTATTTTGTATGATATTCATTTGATTAATGGAGAATATTTGAAATCTGTGTTATTTTGAAGTCTCAGAGCAGAAACAAACAAGGAGTTTGAAACATGAATTGAGAGCAACCAAGTATTAGAATTGTTAAGAAATATAATTTCGAAAACTTACCAAATCTAAAATAAGAATTATTGAGTCAGTGGTGTGTATAGACATGCATGGTAGAAAAATTGTCAGAAGATTCAACATGTTCCAGAAATACAAGGCATAATTCATATCCACATGTTAAGAAAAAGTTAATTATATTTGTTGATATGAGAGATTAACAACACATATTCAAAACTTGTTTAGTTTATCTAATAACTTTCTAAGCTAAAATTAGTTAGCCTTATAAATATGTTATTACAGGTCTTTAAGTTGATTCATTTCTCTGAAATTTAAAATACTTAATAACATCCAAAAAATATTATCACAATTGTGGTAAATATTATCTAATTTTGTAAACACATTTTTCAGAAAATAAATCTCATATTCGTTACAAGACTCCTTTCTTAAACTTTGTCAAAACATTTTCCCTTTGAAATGAGGCAGTTATTTCATAAGTTTTTCTTTCATTATAAGTTCAGGTGAAAGGATATGCTGAATTGGGAAATCAACACATGATGGAAGAAAGCGTAGAAAAGAAAGAAGTAAGTGCTATCACAAATGTAAATATCTAGTAACCACTGCGAGATAGGCTTATAACTTTGCCTGATGTGTGTCCGTCAGCTTTTCACATTTTGTTCCCATGAACTGCATTGCTTTCATCTTTTTTTATTCATAAACTTATCATCCAGGAGCAAGATAGTTTATGAATTTTGTCCTCCCTTTCCCTGCAGATTTTGGCAAGCAATAACCCTAAAAACTTGTAAATGACTATTCCTGCAAAACCATCAAACATTGAAAACTCAAGCCAAGGGGGGTCACATCTTTTTTTGACCTCCCTTGAAAGTTATCTGAACATTTTTGGAAAGGCACCTTGGGTAATTGAATTTGTAAATTTGGGCTCAATGGCCACCTCCCCCTACTTTTGAATGAGAAAGTTTCAATTTTCATTAAAATGACTTTTCCACAGAAAAAAAATGCCATAAGAATCCCAAATTTTCAGAGTAATCCTTTTTTACAGAAATACTTAAATTTGTAAATTTGTTCCTGACACCTGTCAAGATTAGGGCATTGCAAGATGTCCAACCTTGTGTATTTTATTGACTCTCTTTTAATTTTCAGAAAGTGATTGGAATCTAAAGATGTTGCTCATCAGCAGCAAAGGCCTGATAAGCTTTTGGCAAGCTTGTAGCCACCCAAAACTTAGGCAGAAGGATTTCAGACGCCGTAAAACAACATTTATTGTTCTCAGGTAACCCTAAAGCTTATACCTATTTTTGAATATGGAATAGTCCACAGGAGACAGGAAAAATCCCAGAAAATTCAGACAGTCAATTCATGACAACAAATTTATAGATTTTTGCATCTACTTTTTAGTATTAACATGTTTTTCAATAAATTCAATAAATAAAGATAATTTTTCACATCAGTCATCTCGCCGTCAGTCAACAACAGAGAGTTCAATAAATAATTGACAAAGAAATGTCACAAATGTCGTCATGAATGCTATTGTCACTATTGTGTCACTTCACTATCCATGATGGATCAAATATCCGACTGGATCGACGTTCAAATACAAGAAATAAGATGTTATATATTCAAATTTGAAAATAGAACAGATTTCCTAAACTCAGTGTAAATTTGATAATGATTGATAACTTGTTCGTTGAATTATCACCTCTGTTCAGTGAGAAATATCTATTGATGAGAATGGCGTCAACTTTTCCCCTATGCTTATAACTTAATCCATTTGGTCATTGTAAGATTTGCCTACTCAGTGGGCATAACTAATTAGGATAGGTCTATTTCAGCTATGGTTGTTGTGTTAATCAATTCACTTCTCTAGTGTCTGAAATATGCCTGTCTGAGTTTTTGGGTATAATGGGTAAGGTATGATGTCTGTCAATCCATCTGGGTGCCTGTCTGTTACCTTTTCACATTTTCAACAACTTCTCCAGAACTTTTAGCTCTAGAGAACTGTATTTGGATAATGATATCGTATGGATGGAGTGTCCAATAAATGTAAGATCATGTTTTTCCTTTGAATGAGATCCTCTGTCATTAATATGGTTAACATCACATTTTAAGTATGTTTGTGTTGTAATTTTTAGATTTTGATCCCTCCAAGGGATAAGGATCACAGATTCACAACCAAAAAGTGTACATCCTCTTCTCAGGAGAAGAAGGACTATGCACTTGAAATGTTATACATGGAAACTTTGGCTTAGGGGATTTTGACTTAAGATTTGGTAACCCTGTTGCCTCTAATCAAGAGGGCCACACTGTAAAAACTTTTTTCATCTTCTCCTTCAGGGAAAGGCCTTGAAAGCTCATTTTTTTGTAAAACTTCTTACTCGCAAGAGAAGATGATTTATAGTTTTGTTTGTCTTGGCGCGCCTCATTAAGGCCACTCAACTATTCTCATCTTATTCTAAAGTTCAAAATAATTAAAAGTTTACATACTTAGCCAATGATAATTATCAATCTTAAAATTTGGCAATAGGTTGTACATCATTTAAATAGGTTATCCTCATTTTAAACAAAAGCTTTGATGACAATATGAAATTCATGTGCAAATCAACATTTATGTGAACTTTCTTTGAATTCAGGAAAACATGTTCTTGAAAAGTGAGGTGATTCAGGTTTAAGGTAGAGAAGAAATTGGAAGACTTCACCAACTCCTCCTTAAGGTATAATGATATATATGTTATTAGAATAACTGCTTCAGCATGAATGATTGTGTTCAAGAGATTTGATCATTTTCAGTTGTGTTAACTTCTGAGTGTGTTAGCTGCAAGAGATATTTTGAAATGGATATTTATCTTGATTTAATGTACATAAAAAAGGTCAAAGACAATATACGAGGGGAAGTCAATAAGTTCATATAAGTAGACATAAAACAGATGCTGATAGTTGTTGTATAGATTTTATTTTTCCAAATAATCTCCCTGGACCTTGATGCACTTTACCCATTCATCTTTAAGACTGTCTATGCCCCTGGGTGAAGTCTTGTGACTGGCCTCTCAGCCATGCCTCAATAGCTGCCTTGAGTTTATCGTCATCGCCAAATCTTGTACCAAGCAAGTGTGATTTCAAATTGTGAAACAGATAGAAGTCATTTTGGATAAGATCCGCACTGGTTAAGTTGTTCAAAGCCACATTGTGGATGTGGAGTTTGTCCAATACAACTATTGTGCACTGGAGCGTTTCCTGAAGAAACATAACTCCTGCATTAAGCCCCGCCTTATCTTCAAGATTGCTGCTCTCAATTGCTTCGAACAGTCAGCATAGTAGGATCCTGTTATTGTAGTTTTAGGTGGCTTGTAGTGTATAATTCATGATTCTTGCATGGTTTCAGGATCCAAGTGAAGAATAAATGTTTCACCCCCTGTAACCAGAGAGGCATTTTAAAAGGTTATCGGGCCCAGCATTGTAGATGCCCCAGAGCCAACGACTGGATTCAACTCTCTGGTGTCGATCTTGTGCATTGAAATATTGTGACAACCATCTTGCAGACACCTTGGTGCAAATGCTCATGAATTGAAGTGCAAACACTTCCATGAAAAATGCCACACTCTTAAGATATCTCATGAACATTTGTTCGATGATAAGACATGATTAAGCCCTTGCAACTATATAATTTGTAATGGCTTCAACAGGCCTTCCTGACCATAGGTCATAGTCCAAGGGGTGTTTATGTCTGTAAACAGTTGTCAAATGGCCTATCTCAATAATGACATCAACAATGATGTCTTCAGGGGTGTTTCAATACTAACTTCTAAGAACTTGAATTCCCCTCATATATGCCTACCTCTTTTATTCAATTGAAATGACAACTGGGTAAATTGTAAAAAAAGTCAGCCATTGGACATTGTCTGTATGAATGTAAAGTACAAAAAAATATGTATAAAAATAATTTTTTCCATTTCTATTTTCAGCGCATCTTCAGCCCTTAAAGAGTATGTACTGGTAAAAGAAGAGATCTTATTCATGATCTTCCAATTCCATCCTCATTTGGATTATGACTGTATATTATTATTGTACAGAGGAAATTCAACCAAAAGCATGGATTCTTTCACGAGGGTGACACAGAATTAGTGTAGCCCTACTAGGAGACACTGAAAAGCATGATATATTATTAAGATGAACAAGAAATTATTAATGAGTCACAGTCACATGCAGGTTTTCAAACAGGGTACTCTACAAATGACAATATTTTCTTTCTCTAGGCTATAGCTCAGAAATATTAATGTTAAAAGGGAGATAGGTTTTTTAATCTTTTTTTGTCTTTTTTTTATACTAGACATGATGTTCTCTGGGTACTTATGGGATTATGAAATGTGGTTGTTTAATAGTAATGTTATTGAAATTGTATCATCTCATAAATATCCGGGACTTGTATTTACAGCTAAACTTGTATGGAGTAAAGCTCAAAGCTGTCTAGCCTCTCAAGCAAGGAAGGCAAAAATTGTTTGCAGAGAACGATTGGAAGGGTAAATTGTAAAGATTTGTTCAAAATTTTGATAGCATGGTTACACCTTTTTTGTGTTATGGGTCAGAGGTTAGGGGTGCTAATTATTGTAATATCAGGTTAGATTTTGTAAATGATTTTTGAAAGTGGGTCAATCTACTTGTAATAAAATGGTTCATGGTGAGTTTGGAAGATTACCTCTCCAAATTGTGTATATGACTAAAATAATAAAACTTTGGAGTCATTTATTGAATATGCCTCAGAATAGACTGCCAAAATATTTATATGGTATCGTTAAGTCTCTAGATGATTCAGGCAGCATCACTTTGGCAACATGTGTAATAAAATATTATGAATTACTTACAGTTTTGGATATGCATGGATAAGCCAGGATGTTGACAATACTGCTTATTTTTTAATTTTAATTCAAGCAAAGGCTTTCTGATAATCTTAAACAGTGTATTGTCTTCTATAAAAAATATTCTAGTAATTTAATTTACTACTGTTAATTTAAGACACTATTAAATGAAAGATATTTGAATTGTGACATTTCTTTTACTGAATAAACTTGTCTATCTGTTTGTTTTAAGATGTAACATTAGCTTTAGACCTTAAATATGATGATCCTTACTATATGTATGATTGTCTTCACAAGCTTGTCAAATCATATATGTTATGCAAATTCTGAAAATGACTAGACTTACCCAATGTGCCTTTTGAAAACTTAGCCATACTTTCTATAACAATATATTGCGATTATTTACTTATAACCACATTCTTAAAGGCCTGTTGTCCATGTGGCATGGCGTCAATCCGTTAGTTTTCTAGTCTTCTTCTCCACATCCATTGCCTCAGGAAATATGAAACCATGTGTACAGACACCTTGAAAAATGATGTTTCTTATTTATAAGGGCAAACTCCTCTCCAGAAGTAAGAGAAACTTTATTTACAGACTCCTTAACTGAGGGAGATTCTTTTTGATTGAATTGTTGACCCTGTGACCGATAATAAGGGCTGCAGCGACCCAGACCTTAAAATCTAATTTCATCTTCTTCTCCAGAAAGAAAAGGTATAGCCTGCTAAACTAAGTATAACAAAAATTATTACAGCTAGATGCTTGAGATGTACACAGTATTAGATAAACTTGTAATTAGGTAGAAACCAGAGATGTATAAAAAAACAGGTTCTGGATAAGCTGATCAAGTGCTAAGGGGATGTGGTAGCCTTGATCCCTATCAAAGAGGGCTTAATTTTAAAGGGGCACAGAGTGTGTTGTTGGAGTCAAATATGTAAAAATTCATTAATGGTGTTATTTTACCAAGAAGTAGTGACTGTTTCAAAAAATCAGAATTATATAATGCTCAACAGTTCAGTATAGTTACAAAACGGGTTTAAGTTGTTATTTGTGACTAAAAGCAGGACAGTGGCACGCAAATGACTGTATCTTAATTTCATAAAAATTTATTTACAGCAGGCACAAAGACAAAACTTGGTTAACAGTGTACAGTAGGTCATGTAATTAAATACACGATAATGGGAAACTAAATTTGGACTTTTTATCATTGAAAACAAGAAAATATCAGAATATTAGCATTTTAGAGAAAAAGATGCAAGTTTTGGTAGGCATTTTGAACTTAACTTAGTTCATTAGTTATTTTGGCTTTTCTAAAGCCAAATGAAAAATCATGAAACATAATCTGTGTCACTTTAATGTTTAGTCCTCAGTCCTTCGTACTTTAGTAAGGTCAATTCTGATTGATTTTTAGCTCATATGGCCTGATAGGCCCCATGGGCTCATAGGATGGTATGGTTTTCGACTTTCTGAATACTTTTCACTATTTCATCTTTGTCCAGAAATCTGGAATTTCGAATACTGACTTTTAAGCTAATTGGGATTGTCATTCATATATTTGATGACCCTGTAACCAATAATGAGAGACACAGGGGCCACATAATAAGATCTATTTTCACATTCTTATCAAGAAGCAGGAAGTCTAGAAAGCTGAAAGCTTGTGTTCAGACTCCTTAGCTGATAGCATATCTATTTTATATATGACCATTTGAACCCCCAAAAAAATACTTCCACAATGTTTTTTTTAAGCCTCTTTAACTTTAAAGAAAAGATTAAGAAAGCTACAATCTAGTTTACAGAGTCCAAAGTTAATAATAATATTATGATTGTATTTACATCCTGTGGCATCACTTATGTGTACCCTGTGACCAATTATAAAATAAATTATAGATATCCTGGTGAACTGCAGAGCCAATGGCTCTATATTTTATCAAAAAGGTGACTTCAGTCAAATTGATTTTGCTTTGATAAGATCAGCTGTTGCTAATATTTTGTTGGAAGCCTGGCTGACTGACTGAGGCTTGGTGTTCTTTGAGTCTGGTGTTTGATTCTCCACAGTTGCAATCCATTTGGTAGATTACTTACTTAAACCTGAACCAGTGCCTATCTGTATATCAGAATATCAATCCCTAAACTAAGCAAACCATCCCATCACCAATCACAGAAAAAGGTTACATTTTGTGTGAAATATTCATTATCTGTCCTAGCCAGTTGTATCTTTTTGATATCAAAACTTCACAGTCCTTAATTATATATACCATCTATTTGAATCCATATATGTTTTGATTGTCAATTGCATAGTCAACAACACACTGCAACTCTGTAGACATTGGTGCTAGCTGTCACATTCTTTTGTCATTGCTGATTATTATATAACTGATAACAATTTTTAGCTCATCAGGTCTGAAAGGGGGTCACAGGGGTCAAAACATGAAAAACCTATTTTCATCTTCTTCTCCAGTTCCAAAAGGTCCAGAGAGCTGAATAGTTGTGTGTAGACTCCTTGGGCACTGGAGATTCTAAATTGTAGATTTTGTGATCCCATGACCCCAAATGGGGTCACAGGGGTCAAAACCTGAAAAACCTAATTTCATCTTATTCCCTAGTTCCAAAAGGTCTAGAGAGCTGAAAAGGTGTGTGTAGACTCCTTGGCCAACGGGGATCTAAATTGTAGGTTTGGTGACCCCATGACCCCAAATGGGGTCACAGGGGTCAAAACCTAAAAAAACTAATTTCATCTTTTTCCCTAGTTTCAAAAGGTCTAGAGAGCTGAAAAGGTGTGTGTAGACTCCTTGGCCAACAGGGATTCTAAATTGTAGGGGTCACAGGGGTCAAAACCTAAAAAACCTAATTTCATCTTTTTTCCTAGTTCCAAAAGGTCTAGAGAGCTGAAAAATTGTGTGAAGACTCCTTGGGCACTGGGGATTCTAAATTGTAGGTTTGGTGACCACTTGACCCCAAATGGGGTCACAGGGGTCAAAACCTTAAAATCCTACTTTCATCTTCTTCTCCAGTTCCAAAAGGTCTTGATAGCTTAATAGTTGTGTGTAGACTCCTTGGACAATGGGGATTCTGAATTGTAGGTTCGGTGACCCCTTGACCCCAAATGGGCAATGGGCCTTTTTTATTTGATTGTGAATAACTCGGACGTTGGGACAGGCTATCTTTCCTACACTGCCCATGACCCCATGGTCTAAACCACAACACCTATTTCTATCAAAGTCTGATGAGCTACAGAGCCCATGGCTCTATTTTTTTGTCATATATGCATGTCTGCGTAATTTTTACCTGAAAAATGGCACTTTGTAATTCATTTACATAATGCAATTGTGGGTTCAAGTAAAGAAATCTTAGATATATCAGAGTAATAACTAATTGTAACTAACAGGAATAACCATTTTATTTACATTCCTTTAATACTAGAGGTGAATTTAGCATTGTGGTGACTCTGGGTTTATTTTTCTTGATTTTGCACACAAGCAGATTTTTATGTTTAGGACATGACTGTATAATTTTTCTGTCTTTGGTTATACTGGTAGAAAGTTTTCCTTTCACTATATTAATTGTTCATTGTACATGCTATGCTAAGATTATCTGATGATATTTTACCGATGATTTTAATAGCATATATGTATATATATTGTTGGATTGCAGCGACACTCTTTTCAATTTATACAGTGGCGGATCCAGGTGGGTTCAAGGGGTGACCCAAAAGTGTAACCCAATCACCAATTTAGAAATTGACAACCTCTAGAACCCCTCTGCAAAATTACTTGATCAACCACTGATATACAGCGGGGTCCAATTTATTTGTTATCATTGCACTTATTATCAAGCAGATAATTTAAGTGCTTTCTTGCTTATAACAGTTTACAAATAAACAAAATAATGCAATTTCCTTTCTTTTATTTCAACTTGATTCTAATTGTATTGCATCTACTGCCTTGCTGTCCATTCTCCATTCTGCATTCTTTGACAACATCTTTGAAGATGAATCTTTTTTTGTTTTAACGAATTTCTTTGATGGTTGGATGGAGTTTTTAAATTTAAATGGAGAAGGTTTTTGTGTAAGATTTTTCATTTCATTCATACTTTTATTTCAGACCACTATTTATTACAAAAGTTATTATGTTAATTGAGTTAGTGAGTTATTGTTAAACGTCGCTTGGGCAATATTTCAGCCATTAGCGGCAACATGTTGATTGAAAATTAACCTGAAAGTAATTGCCCTGTAATGAGTCATGTGTACATCTCCTTGTCTGTGAATAAACATGTGAAGTGTACAAGCTTGTTTATGATGTTTTGATGAGAAATAATTTTTCATTCAATAACGTAAATGTGTTTAACCAACCAGTATGCATGTCATAGTGACTAAAAAGGGGAGAAAAATAATTTAGATATTGGAAACATTACTTCTACCTTAGTCTTCAATGAATATCCAACTGTTAGGCATTTGTCCAGCAAGCAGGTTCATTTTTATGAGATGAAAACATCAGAGGAATAACATGAAATACAGACAATCATGAATTTATACTGGTAATGGTTGAGCTCCAATAGAAACTCTGATGGTTGAAATCAAAACAGACACAATAACTCACTTTGATAAATCTTTCATACACCCCTAAAAGGGAAGGAATTGGAATGAAAAGGGTGTGGAGTCTTCAAAATGAGTCAAGACACTATGGAATAAAATGTATTCAGTTGCGAAAATGTTTTGAACTGAAAAAAAGTGGTTTTGGAAAAAAATTGAAAATGGTGATAAAATGCTAACTTAAGCCCTGTGTAGACTTAAGGTTTTGTATAGCTGACCTTAAACCTACACTGGGGCTTAAGTCAACACAGAATGTAAAAGTCTTTGATACACCCCTAAGAGGTTTGGAATTGGAATGAAAAGGGTTATGGAGTCTTCAAAATGAGTCAAGACATCATGAAATACAATTTTTTTTAGTTGCAAAAATGTTTTGAAATGAAAAAAAAGGGGTTTTGGAAAAAAATTGAAAATGGTGATAAAATGCTAACTCAAGCCCTGTGTAGACTTAAGGTTTTGTATAGCTGACCTTAAACCTACACTGGGGCTTAAGTCAACACAGAATGTAAAAGTCTTTGATACACCCCTAAGAGGTTTGGAATTGGAATGAAAAGGGTTATGGAGTCTTCAAAATGAGTCATGACATCATGAAATACAATTTTTTTTAGTTGGAAAAAGTTTTGGAATGAAAAAAAGGGGTTTTGGAAAAATTTATGAATGGTGATAAAATGCTAACTTAAGCCCCGTGTTGACTTAAGGTTTTGTATACCTGACCTTAAACCTACACTGGGGCTTAAGTCAACACAGAATGTAAAAGTCTTTGATACACCCCTAAAAGGTTTGGAATTGGAATGAAAAGGGTTATGGAGTCTTCAAAATGAGTCAAGACATCATGAAATACAATTTTGTTTAGTTGGAAAAAGTTTTGGAATGAAAAAAAGGGGTTTTTGAAAAATTTATGAATGGTGATAAAATGCTAACTTAAGCCCCGTGTTGACTTAAGGTTTTGTATACCTGACCTTAAACCTACACTGGGGCTTAAGTCAACACAGAATGTAAAAGTCTTTGATACACCCCTAAAAGGTTTGGAATTGGAATGAAAAGGGTTATGGAGTCTTCAAAATGAGTCAAGACATCATGAAATACAATTTTGTTTAGTTGGAAAAAGTTTTGGAATGAAAAAAAGGGGTTTTTGAAAAATTTATGAATGGTGATAAAATGCTAACTTAAGCCCCGTGTTGACTTAAGGTTTTGTATACCTGACCTTAAACCTACACTGGGGCTTAAGTCAACACAGAATGTAAAAGTCTTTGATACACCCCTAAAAGGGAAGGAATTGGACTGATAAGGGTGTGGAGTCTTCAAAATGAGTCAAGACACTATGGAATACAATGTATACAGTTGGGAAAAGGTTTTGGAATGAAAAAATGGGGTTTTGGAAAATAATTGAAAATGGTGATAAAATGCTAACTTAAGCCCCGTGTTGACTTAAGGTTTTGTATACCTGACCTTAAACCTACATTGGGGCTTAAGTCAACATAGAATGTACAAGTCTTTGATACACCCCTAAAAGGGAAAGAATTGGAATGAAAAGGGTTATGGAGTCTTCAAAATGAGTCAAGACATCATGAAATACAATTTTTTTAGTTAAAGTTTTGGGATGAAAAAAAAGGGGTTTTGGAAAAATTCATAAATGGTGATAAAATGCTAACTTAAGCCCTGTTTTGACTTAAGGTTTTGTATACCTGACCTTAAACCTACACTTGGGTTTAAGTCAACACAGAATGTATAAGTCTTTGATACACCCCTAAGAGGTTTGGAATTGGAATGAAAAGGGTTATGGAGTCTTCAAAATGAGTCAAGACATCATGAAATACAATTTTTTTAGTTGGAAAAGTTTTGGAATGAAAAAAAGGGGTTTTGGAAAATAATTGAAAATGGTGATAAAATGCTAACTTAAGCCCCGTGTTGACTTAAGGTTTTGTATAGCTGACCTTAAACCTACACTGGGGCTTAAGTCAACATAGAATGTACAAGTCTTTGATACACCCCTAAGAGGTTTGGAATTGGAATGAATAGGGTTATGGAGTCTTCAAAATGAGTCATGACATCATGAAATACAATTTTTTTTAGTTGGAAAAAGTTTTGGAATGAAAAAAAGGGGTTTTGGAAAAATTCATAAATGGTGATAAAATGCTAACTTAAGCCCTGTGTTGACTTAAGGTTTTGTATACCTGACCTTAAACCTACACTTGGGTTTAAGTCAACATAGAATGTATAAGTCTTTGATACACCCCTAAGAGGTTTGGAATTGGAATGAAAAGGGTTATGGAGTCTTCAAAATGAGTCAAGACATCATGAAATACAATTTTTTTAGTTGGAAAAAGTTTTGGAATGGAAAAAAGGGGTTTTGGAAAATTCATAAATGGTGATAAAATGCTAACTTAAGCCCTGTGTTGACTTAAGGTTTTGTATACCTGACCTTAAACCTACACTGGGGTTTAAGTCAACATAGAATGTATAAGTCTTTGATACACCCCTAAGAGGTTTGGAATTGGAATGAATAGGGTTATGGAGTCTTCAAAATGAGTCAAAACATCATGAAATACAATTTTTTTAGTTAAAGTTTTGGAATGAAAAAAAAGGGGTTTTGGAAAAATTCATAAATGGTGATAAAATGCTAACTTAAGCCATGCGTTGACTTAAGGTTTTGTATACCTGACCTTAAACTTACACTGGGGCTTAAGTCAACACAGAATGTAAAAGTCTTTGATACACCCCTAAGAGGTTTGGAATTGGAATGAAAAGGGTTATGGAGTCTTCAAAATGAGTCAAGACATCATGAAATACAATTTTGTTTAGTTGGAAAAAGTTTTGGAATGAAAAAAAGGGGTTTTGGAAAAATTTATGAATGGTAATAAAATGCTAACTTAAGCCCTGTGTTGACTTAAGGTTATGTACACCTGACCTTAAACCTACACTGGGGTTTAAGTCAACATAGAATGTATAAGTCTTTGATACACCCCTAAGAGGTTTGGAATTGGAATGAAAAGGGTTATGGAGTCTTCAAAATAAGTCAAGACATCATGAAATACAATTTTTTTTAGTTGGAAAAAGTTTTGGAATGAAAAAAAGGGGTTTTGGAAAAATTTATGAATGGTGATAAAATGCTAACTTAAGCCCTGTGTTGACTTAAGGTTATGTATACCTGACCTTAAACTTACACTGGGGTTTAAGTCAACATAGAATGTATAAGTCTTTGATACACCCCTAAGAGGTTTGGAATTGGAATGAAAAGGGTTATGGAGTCTTCAAAATGAGTCAAAACATCATGAAATAAAAATTTTTTTAGTTGGAAAAAGTTTTGGAATGAAAAAAAGGGGTTTTGGAAAAATTTATGAATGGTGATAAAATGCTAACTTAAGCCCCGTGTTGACTTAAGGTTTTGTATACCTGACCTTAAACTTACACTGGGGCTTAAGTCAACACAGAATGTAAAAGTCTTTGATACACCCCTAAGAGGTTTGGAATTGGAATGAAAAGGGTTATGGAGTCTTCAAAATGAGTCATGACATCATGAAATACAATTTTTTTTAGTTGGAAAAAGTTTTGGAATGAAAAAAAGGGGTTTTGGAAAAATTTATGAATGGTGATAAAATGCTAACTTAAGCCCTGTGTTGACTTAAGGTTATGTATACCTGACCTTAAACTTACACTGGGGTTTAAGTCAACATAGAATGTATAAGTCTTTGATACACCCCTAAGAGGTTTGGAATTGGAATGAAAAGGGTTATGGAGTCTTCAAAATGAGTCAAAACATCATGAAATACAATTTTTTTTAGTTGGAAAAAGTTTTGGAATGAAAAAAAGGGGTTTTGGAAAAATTCATAAATGGTGATAAAATGCTAACTTAAGCCCTGCGTTGACTTAAGGTTTTGTATACCTGACCTTAAACTTACACTGGGGCTTAAGTCAACACAGAATGTAAAAGTCTTTGATACACCCCTAAGAGGTTTGGAATTGGAATGAAAAGGGTTATGGAGTCTTCAAAATGAGTCAAAACATCATGAAATACATTTTTTTTTTAGTTGGAAAAAGTTTTGAATGAAAAAAAGGGGTTTTGGAAAAATTTATGAATGGTAATAAAATGCTAACTTAAGCCCTGTGTTGACTTAAGGTTATGTACACCTGACCTTAAACCTACACTGGGGTTTAAGTCAACATAGAATGTATAAGTCTTTGATACACCCCTAAAAGGTTTGGAATTGGAATGAAAAGGGTTATGGAGTCTTCAAAATGAGTCAAGACATCATGAAATAAAAAATTTTTTAGTTGGAAAAAGTTTTGGAATGAAAAAAAGGGGTTTTGGAAAAATTTATGAATGGTGATAAAATGCTAACTTAAGCCCTGTGTTGACTTAAGGTTATGTATACCTGACCTTAAACTTACACTGGGGTTTAAGTCAACATAGAATGTATAAGTCTTTGATACACCCCTAAGAGGTTTGGAATTGGAATGAAAAGGGTTATGGAGTCTTCAAAATGAGTCAAAACATCATGAAATACAATTTTTTTTAGTTGGAAAAAGTTTTGGAATGAAAAAAAGGGGTTTTGGAAAAATTCATAAATGGTGATAAAATGCTAACTTAAGCCCTGCGTTGACTTAAGGTTTTGTATACCTGACCTTAAACTTACACTGGGGCTTAAGTCAACACAGAATGTAAAAGTCTTTGATACACCCCTAAGAGGTTTGGAATTGGAATGAAAAGGGTTATGGAGTCTTCAAAATGAGTCAAAACATCATGAAATACATTTTTTTTTTAGTTGGAAAAAGTTTTGAATGAAAAAAAGGGGTTTTGGAAAAATTTATGAATGGTAATAAAATGCTAACTTAAGCCCTGTGTTGACTTAAGGTTATGTACACCTGACCTTAAACCTACACTGGGGTTTAAGTCAACATAGAATGTATAAGTCTTTGATACACCCCTAAAAGGTTTGGAATTGGAATGAAAAGGGTTATGGAGTCTTCAAAATGAGTCAAGACATCATGAAATAAAAAATTTTTTAGTTGGAAAAAGTTTTGGAATGAAAAAAAGGGGTTTTGGAAAATTCATAAATGGTGATAAAATGCTAACTTAAGCCCTGTGTTGACTTAAGGTTTTGTATACCTGACCTTAAACCTACACTTGGGTTTAAGTCAACATAGAATGTATAAGTCTTTGATACACCCCTAAGAGGTTTGGAATTGGAATGAAAAGGGTTATGGAGTCTTCAAAATGAGTCAAGACATCATGAAATACAATTTTTTTAGTTGGAAAAAGTTTTGGAATGGAAAAAAGGGGTTTTGGAAAATTCATAAATGGTGATAAAATGCTAACTTAAGCCCTGTGTTGACTTAAGGTTTTGTATACCTGACCTTAAACCTACACTGGGGTTTAAGTCAACATAGAATGTATAAGTCTTTGATACACCCCTAAGAGGTTTGGAATTGGAATGAATAGGGTTATGGAGTCTTCAAAATGAGTCATGACATCATGACATACAATTTTTTTAGTTAAAGTTTTGGAATGAAAAAAAAGGGGTTTTGGAAAAATTCATAAATGGTGATAAAATGCTAACTTAAGCCATGCGTTGACTTAAGGTTTTGTATACCTGACCTTAAACTTACACTGGGGCTTAAGTCAACACAGAATGTAAAAGTCTTTGATACACACCTAAGAGGTTTGGAATTGGAATGAAAAGGGTTATGGAGTCTTCAAAATGAGTCAAGACATCATGAAATAAAAAATTTTTTAGTTGGAAAAAGTTTTGGAATGAAAAAAAAGGGTTTTGGAAAAATTTATGAATGGTAATAAAATGCTAACTTAAGCCCTGTGTTGACTTAAGGTTATGTACACCTGACCTTAAACCTACACTGGGGTTTAAGTCAACATAGAATGTATAAGTCTTTGATACACCCCTAAGAGGTTTGGAATTGGAATGAAAAGGGTTATGGAGTCTTCAAAATAAGTCAAGACATCATGAAATACAATTTTTTTTAGTTGGAAAAAGTTTTGGAATGAAAAAAAGGGGTTTTGGAAAAATTTATGAATGGTGATAAAATGCTAACTTAAGCCCTGTGTTGACTTAAGGTTATGTATACCTGACCTTAAACTTACACTGGGGTTTAAGTCAACATAGAATGTATAAGTCTTTGATACACCCCTAAGAGGTTTGGAATTGGAATGAAAAGGGTTATGGAGTCTTCAAAATGAGTCAAAACATCATGAAATAAAATTTTTTTTAGTTGGAAAAAGTTTTGGAATGAAAAAAAGGGGTTTTGGAAAAATTTATGAATGGTGATAAAATGCTAACTTAAGCCCCGTGTTGACTTAAGGTTTTGTATACCTGACCTTAAACTTACACTGGGGCTTAAGTCAACACAGAATGTAAAAGTCTTTGATACACCCCTAAGAGGTTTGGAATTGGAATGAAAAGGGTTATGGAGTCTTCAAAATGAGTCATGACATCATGAAATACAATTTTTTTTAGTTGGAAAAAGTTTTGGAATGAAAAAAAGGGGTTTTGGAAAAATTTATGAATGGTAATAAAATGCTAACTTAAGCCCTGTGTTGACTTAAGGTTATGTACACCTGACCTTAAACCTACACTGGGGTTTAAGTCAACATAGAATGTATAAGTCTTTGATACACCCCTAAGAGGTTTGGAATTGGAATGAAAAGGGTTATGGAGTCTTCAAAATGAGTCAAGACATCATGAAATACAATTTTTTTTAGTTGGAAAAAGTTTTGGAATGAAAAAAAGGGGTTTTGGAAAAATTTATGAATGGTGATAAAATGCTAACTTAAGCCCTGTGTTGACTTAAGGTTATGTATACCTGACCTTAAACTTACACTGGGGTTTAAGTCAACATAGAATGTATAAGTCTTTGATACACCCCTAAGAGGTTTGGAATTGGAATGAAAAGGGTTATGGAGTCTTCAAAATGAGTCAAGACATCATGAAATACAATTTTGTTTAGTTGGAAAAAGTTTTGGAATGAAAAAAAGGGGTTTTTGAAAAATTTATGAATGGTGATAAAATGCTAACTTAAGCCCCGTGTTGACTTAAGGTTTTGTATACCTGACCTTAAACCTACACTGGGGCTTAAGTCAACACAGAATGTAAAAGTCTTTGATACACCCCTAAAAGGGAAGGAATTGGACTGATAAGGGTGTGGAGTCTTCAAAATGAGTCAAGACACTATGGAATACAATGTATACAGTTGGGAAAAGGTTTTGGAATGAAAAAATGGGGTTTTGGAAAATAATTGAAAATGGTGATAAAATGCTAACTTAAGCCCCGTGTTGACTTAAGGTTTTGTATACCTGACCTTAAACCTACATTGGGGCTTAAGTCAACATAGAATGTACAAGTCTTTGATACACCCCTAAAAGGGAAAGAATTGGAATGAAAAGGGTTATGGAGTCTTCAAAATGAGTCAAGACATCATGAAATAAAAATTTTTTAGTTAAAGTTTTGGAATGAAAAAAAGGGGTTTTTGAAAAATTCATAAATGGTGATAAAATGCTAACTTAAGCCCTGTGTTGACTTAAGGTTTTGTATACCTGACCTTAAACCTACACTTGGGTTTAAGTCAACACAGAATGTATAAGTCTTTGATACACCCCTAAGAGGTTTGGAATTGGAATGAAAAGGGCCTATGGAGTCTTCAAAATGAGTCAAGACATCATGAAATACAATTTTTTTTAGTTGGAAAAAGTTTTGGAATGATAAAAAGGGGTTTTGGAAAAATTTATGAATGGTGATAAAATGCTAACTTAAGCCCCGTGTTGACTTAAGGTTTTGTATAGCTGACCTTAAACCTACACTGGGGCTTAAGTCAACACAGAATGTAAAAGTCTTTGATACACCCCTAAAAGGGAAGGAATTGGACTGATAAGGGTTATGGAGTCTTCAAAATGAGTCAAGACACTATGGAATACAATGTATACAGTTGGGAAAAGGTTTTGGAATGAAAAAATGGGGTTTTGTGAAAATAATTGAAAATGGTGATAAAATGCTAACTTAAGCCCCGTGTTGACTTAAGGTTTTGTATACCTGACCTTAAACCTACACTGGGGCTTAAGTCAACATAGAATGTACAAGTCTTTGATACACCCCTAAAAGGGAAAGAATTGGAATGAAAAGGGTTATGGAGTCTTCAAAATGAGTCAAGACATCATGAAATACAATTTTTTTAGTTAAAGTTTTGGGATGAAAAAAAAGGGGTTTTGGAAAAATTCATAAATGGTGATAAAATGCTAACTTAAGCCCTGTTTTGACTTAAGGTTTTGTATACCTGACCTTAAACCTACACTTGGGTTTAAGTCAACACAGAATGTATAAGTCTTTGATACACCCCTAAGAGGTTTGGAATTGGAATGAAAAGGGTTATGGAGTCTTCAAAATGAGTCAAGACATCATGAAATACAATTTTTTTAGTTGGAAAAGTTTTGGAATGAAAAAAAGGGGTTTTGGAAAATAATTGAAAATGGTGATAAAATGCTAACTTAAGCCCCGTGTTGACTTAAGGTTTTGTATAGCTGACCTTAAACCTACACTGGGGCTTAAGTCAACATAGAATGTACAAGTCTTTGATACACCCCTAAGAGGTTTGGAATTGGAATGAATAGGGTTATGGAGTCTTCAAAATGTGTCATGACATCATGAAATACAATTTTTTTAGTTAAAGTTTTGGAATGAAAAAAAAGGGGTTTTGGAAAAATTCATAAATGGTGATAAAATGCTAACTTAAGCCATGCGTTGACTTAAGGTTTTGTATACCTGACCTTAAACTTACACTGGGGCTTAAGTCAACACAGAATGTAAAAGTCTTTGATACACCCCTAAGAGGTTTGGAATTGGAATGAAAAGGGTTATGGAGTCTTCAAAATGAGTCAAGACATCATGAAATAAAAAATTTTTTAGTTGGAAAAAGTTTTGGAATGAAAAAAAAGGGTTTTGGAAAAATTTATGAATGGTAATAAAATGCTAACTTAAGCCCTGTGTTGACTTAAGGTTATGTACACCTGACCTTAAACCTACACTGGGGTTTAAGTCAACATAGAATGTATAAGTCTTTGATACACCCCTAAGAGGTTTGGAATTGGAATGAAAAGGGTTATGGAGTCTTCAAAATAAGTCAAGACATCATGAAATACAATTTTTTTTAGTTGGAAAAAGTTTTGGAATGAAAAAAAGGGGTTTTGGAAAAATTTATGAATGGTGATAAAATGCTAACTTAAGCCCTGTGTTGACTTAAGGTTATGTATACCTGACCTTAAACTTACACTGGGGTTTAAGTCAACATAGAATGTATAAGTCTTTGATACACCCCTAAGAGGTTTGGAATTGGAATGAAAAGGGTTATGGAGTCTTCAAAATGAGTCAAAACATCATGAAATAAAAATTTTTTTAGTTGGAAAAAGTTTTGGAATGAAAAAAAGGGGTTTTGGAAAAATTTATGAATGGTGATAAAATGCTAACTTAAGCCCCGTGTTGACTTAAGGTTTTGTATACCTGACCTTAAACTTACACTGGGGTTTAAGTCAACACAGAATGTAAAAGTCTTTGATACACCCCTAAGAGGTTTGGAATTGGAATGAAAAGGGTTATGGAGTCTTCAAAATGAGTCATGACATCATGAAATACAATTTTTTTTAGTTGGAAAAAGTTTTGGAATGAAAAAAAGGGGTTTTGGAAAAATTTATGAATGGTAATAAAATGCTAACTTAAGCCCTGTGTTGACTTAAGGTTATGTACACCTGACCTTAAACCTACACTGGGGTTTAAGTCAACATAGAATGTATAAGTCTTTGATACACCCCTAAGAGGTTTGGAATTGGAATGAAAAGGGTTATGGAGTCTTCAAAATGAGTCAAGACATCATGAAATACAATTTTTTTTAGTTGGAAAAAGTTTTGGAATGAAAAAAAGGGGTTTTGGAAAAATTTATGAATGGTAATAAAATGCTAACTTAAGCCCTGTGTTGACTTAAGGTTATGTATACCTGACCTTAAACTTACACTGGGGTTTAAGTCAACATAGAATGTATAAGTCTTTGATACACCCCTAAGAGGTTTGGAATTGGAATGAAAAGGGTTATGGAGTCTTCAAAATGAGTCAAAACATCATGAAATACAATTTTTTTTAGTTGGAAAAAGTTTTGGAATGAAAAAAAGGGGTTTTGGAAAAATTCATAAATGGTGATAAAATGCTAACTTAAGCCCTGCGTTGACTTAAGGTTTTGTATACCTGACCTTAAACTTACACTGGGGCTTAAGTCAACACAGAATGTAAAAGTCTTTGATACACCCCTAAGAGGTTTGGAATTGGAATGAAAAGGGTTATGGAGTCTTCAAAATGAGTCAAAACATCATGAAATACATTTTTTTTTTAGTTGGAAAAAGTTTTGAATGCAAAAAAGGGGTTTTGGAAAAATTTATGAATGGTAATAAAATGCTAACTTAAGCCCTGTGTTGACTTAAGGTTATGTACACCTGACCTTAAACCTACACTGGGGTTTAAGTCAACATAGAATGTATAAGTCTTTGATACACCCCTAAAAGGTTTGGAATTGGAATGAAAAGGGTTATGGAGTCTTCAAAATGAGTCAAGACATCATGAAATAAAAAATTTTTTAGTTGGAAAAAGTTTTGGAATGAAAAAAAGGGGTTTTGGAAAAATTTATGAATGGTGATAAAATGCTAACTTAAGCCCTGTGTTGACTTAAGGTTTTGTATACCTGACCTTAAACCTACACTGGGGCTTAAGTCAACACAGAATGTAAAAGTCTTTGATACACCCCTAAGAGGTTTGGAATTGGAATGAAAAGGGTTGTGGAGTCTTCAAAATGAGTCAAAACATCATGAAATACAATTTTTTTAGTTGGAAAAAGTTTTGGAATGAAAAAAGGGGTTTTGGAAAAATTTATGAATGGTAATAAAATGCTAACTTAAGCCCTGTGTTGACTTAAGGTAATGTACACCTGACCTTAAACCTACACTGGGGTTTAAGTCAACATAGAATGTAAAAGTCTTTGATACACCCCTAAGAGGTTTGGAATTGGAATGGAGTCTTGAAAATGAATCAAGACATTATGAAATACAATTTATTTAGTTGGAAAAAGTTTTGGAATGATAAAAAAGATTTTTGGACACTTCAAAAAGAAAAGTTTGAATACAGAAAAATGCTAAGACTTTGAAATAAAGGGTTGTCTACATGAGGGTCTACATGCAGAATTTAAATGCAGAAGGTCAGAAATGAAACAAGTACTAATAACTATTATTAGAAAAATGTTTATGTGTTTAATTTTAAATTTTACAGATGACATATTACATGATGTCAAATGTTAAGAATCTTTTAAAAAGCGTCTAGAAGAAAACAAATATGTATGAATTTGTCTTTATAGACACATTCACAGATGAAGTTATAATGATGAAAGTTCATAATAAGCGTAACGACTGAATAACAAATGAATAAATAGACCTATAGGCATAATTTTGTTTTTAGGGTTACTCACAGCCACTAAAACAACTAATTGTGATCAATGACACACATTTATTTTTTTTATGAATAATCATGATTTCAGATAAAAGCCAGTAATATTTAACATATACTTAGAATATTAATGAGGAGAGTAATTTTCTAGAGATATTCATCAATCTAGACTCGATCACATGTAGCAGCAACTTTATATACATAAATTTAGATTCACTTATAAAACTCACTCAAAGTATTGGTGACCTAATTGCAAGTTATATTCATTGACAGTTTGTCACTTTTAGCAAGGAGTACTTTCGATGACTTATTAAATTTAGAAACCAATGAGTATTGACAAGATTTTGGGCGATTTTTATCTGTGTTTAAATGGTCACTTTTTATACATACCGAGGGTAATGAGAAAGCTTTGAGATCAATCATACGTTTCTGGAACGATTAAGATAATTACAAAACAATATGATGTATGATTATTATGATTAAGGCAATTTAAACAGTTGAGTTTTACCGAGATACCCCACAAAAAATTATTCATGTTTTGCAAACAAAGCGAGTTAGAAACATACACGCTTCCGGTTTAGCGCACTCTGACTGGTGATGGTAAAAGTTTTGGTTCCAACATTATAGCAACTTCATAATAGGTGCTTCGCCGTCTTCGCCTTACAGTTATGTCTCAAACGTCGTCATCTTTTGTAAAATCATCAAGTCTCCGGCTGCATACCAGTTACAATTCCATCATGCACGATAGGTCGTATAGCAGGTAGCACAGGGTTGAAAGTTTGCAGGTCATGAAGACGTCACTCTTACGCAATAAGTTCATTTGGGTAGGGTTAAGCAACAGGATCAAGATAAGGGCAGGACATACGTTGAATAAACGTTTCGTCTTTTAGTGTGTAATAAACGTTGGAATGTTTTTAATTTCGTGAAACAAATTAACCATAAACATGTTGAGAAACAAAAACAACCAAAACATGTACAAATACCAAAATAAGAGGTTTCTTGATAATCATTTATTAGTCATATGCGACGTCCATAAACTAATGAGATTGACCCTTGTTTCGTCAAAGACTGACATGTTATAAGTAACTCTGTCGGGTTGCCAGGAAGGTAAAGGACCTAAGCAAATTAACTTGTTCTCTGTTAATTCGAAAATTTATATGAGTTTCAACTGCCTTTTGAGAATTTACTCGCCATCTCTTAGAAGGCCATGAAGTCACGCGCATTGTGATTGCTTGAAGGTATCGGCGGTAAGCCAATGAGATTTAGAGGTCAAATTCAGGCAAAGGTTAACCTAACGCTTGAGTAAAGGAGTTAAAATATATTCACAGAAACATGGTATGATTTCAAGGCACAATCAATAATCCAACATTTCGATTGAAAAACGTACCGTTTTTTTATAAGGCACATTTTTCATACCTTTGACGTACCGTTTTTTTATAAGGCACATTTTTCATACCTTTGACGTACCGTTTTTTTATAAGGCACATTTTTCATACCTTGTGCAATAATATTACAATTCAGGACACAGCAGACCTCGCCAATATACGAAGTAATACAACTACATATTATCTTATTGACATCACGTCTAGCCCAACACTCCAACCACAGTGGGTATGTGATTTGAGTACTTCTCCACTAGCGTCATGTCACGTAACTTTGTCTTCCAATTTTCAAACTCCGTAATCTCACATAATCACAACTAGGCCTGCTAAGATATCAAAGTTACTAGCCTCATCGCTGATTGGCTTGAATGAAGGTCACGTGACGTACTCAGATACGAAAAACAGCGAGGTAAGAGTGCTAGTTCGAGATGATTGTAATGAGATTTTCAAACTGGTTCGTCACTTCAGAGAAATAAAATCATAAAGCAAACATGAGAATGTCAACGTTTTATTGGCGTATTCAGTTCTTACATGAACAAAAGGGAAATCAATGTACAAAACGTCGGACCAGAATACTGACATATTGTTCCCAGTTGATATAATGCAATCTTGCAGCGTGTCAGAATTGCAATGGTTGTACATGATAAACATCACTGAAAGGTAAAATCATATTAGGGAATACGTACACTAATCTGCAAGCAGAGACGATTAACTTCTTATATCACATCTATAGAATAACTATATAATCAGTTAACAATAGTTCATGGATTATCAGTGAAATTGAAGGCATAAGCAAACAATGAAGATTTGAGTAGTTGAAAAAAGTACGAAAATCAATTATTGTTCTTCTGTCGTTTTGGAAAGGAAACGTTCAATTTGAAAATCAAATTGATTTTTTTCGGGAAGTTTCAAATTGTAGAAATTGTAAAATAGTAAAGAAACTAAAAATCGAGAATATTTTCACAAAAACCCATGATCCCATGGACTGTAAAACACATATAACCATCACCTTAATAGTAATATAATTGAAATCTAAGAGAACAGATGTTAGAAAAAATCAGACGTTCAGTGAAAAAAACAATTTAAAATTCATTCATATGAATTCACCGCAACACTTTCCAATGACATCAATTATAAACTGCATTTTTACACGAATTTGAACAAAACTGTTCAAAATATTTTAGACTACACAAACTTTAAATCATGCTTCATTTGACATCCACTATAACAATTTTAATTTATATCGATTATTCTTCCACGAACAAAAATGTTTTTAACTACAAATAATCTTTAACTCATCCTTCATTCGACATCCACTATAATAGGTTCCATTTATATTGATTATGAACTGCATTTTTACACGAGAAATCATCCTTCATTTGACATCTAAGGAAATATTCTGCTTTAGCACATACAACAGGATACTTGTAAGCGAGGTTGGACTACTCCTTGTGCTGATACCGGTCTCCACTGTACATACAGACTTCGTAACAAACAACGGTTTATATATACATATGTATAAAGATCAACAGATTGGTCCCTTGGAGAAGAAACAAGCAACAAAAACAATGTGTTAGATGAAGATGTAAGATGTATCTATATTTATTGTTATGATAAGTAAATGTCTATGTACATGAATATGGCAATACAGAGAATACAATGTATACAGCAGCTCACGATGAATAAGAAAATGACAATGCCTTATATAGCAGTGCGGGGCGGTCAATAGAATTCAGTTTGTTAACAAAGTTTGATGGAATAAGATAGCATTGCTTCATGGAGAGATGATGTTGTGAATATTTTTACGGTAATGTCGATTTATATCTACAAAAACTTAACGGAACTCCTAGCCCTGCTTCATGACAGTGTATAAATACAGTCTACGTCCACATTCAGCAAGTCTAGATTGACTGAATACACATATGAGTATTAGGAGCCCAAACATATATTATGGATGAAGGAACAGTAAATTATTAAAAGTTTTCATAGACTAAATTTTAGTCTACGGAAATCCTAACAAAATTAAGAGCGAAACGAAACAAGTGACCAATTGGTTTGCATTCACAAAATTATTTTCGTGATATGCTTCCAAAACAATCGTTGCTAAGTAAATTCTATAAACATGTGAACTCTTGAAGCAAACACAACCTGAATGCATTTTACCAGATACATTGAATAACTTCTTTCTAATTTAGAGAAGGTTTAACTGATAAATATATATTTAATCAACTCTATAGCGTCAATGTATTGTAATAAATTCAAATAAATTTAAGCAACAATTAGGTATTAAGGAATGTTAGTAAATATAACGAATGTTAATAACCGTCTAAAAGGGAGACGTTCATTTGATTCTTTAATGAACATCAAAACATCGTGAAAAACAAATGTTATAAATTGACGGTACATATTCACTGAAGTTATACATGCATTGCCAAAATATTTTCTGAAAACTGTTTCAAGGAAAAAATGTCCTAGAAATTCCTTTCCACTGGAAAATGACCTGGAAATTTGTTTCCACGACAAACATATCCCGGATATTCTCTATACGGGAAAATGTCAGGCAATATCCCTTTAGTCAAGAAAGACATTTGTTGCAATATTTATCAAGCTCCCGTAGCCTTGTCTACACCTCTATGTACAGGTCAGTGGATTTTATTCTGTCACTATTTCTAAGAAAGCTCAATCGGGTAATATTTTATTATGCAAATCACTAAAACTAAAAATAAATGAATATAAGGACAAATGAATTTAAATGAGCTTCATTAGAAACAACAATGTTCTTTCTAATCGAATGACAGCATGAAAGCATAATTCATTATAATGATCTTTGCTATATAAACTAAACTTAACCACCACACACTGATTGCTTCATGAAAACTGAGTACGTGGTATAAAAAACTGTCTTGCAAAAGGTAAAACTTGATGTTACCTGGCAAGCATGCAGTGACGAGTTGAATTTATATGACCTGAATAATCCTCTTAAAATGTCATTCATGTTATAGAAAATATTTTTAGTATCATGCCTTTAATAGAGTACACGGATTTTGATAACGTTGATAATGAGATAATAATAAAACTGAGATTTGTCCAGAAGATGATCTTATTGCACGCCGTGAATGAGTGAAGAATGTTAGTTATGGTGCGAGAACAACAACGATATGATGTGATTGTCTGACAGGAATGGTGTTATAAACTATATTCAACCCTTGCACTTGTATAATGATGATAATTTCTTATTGGTCCGTGGTTTTAACAAGGTGATTCGATGACGATGTACATTGTTACACAAACGGTTAGTTATCATCCTATAAACGTTGGGACACGATGTTGTCGTTACAAGAAGGAGTTATGTAAATGTGAAGCTTCCCGCTTCATGACAAGATTCAGCTATGACTCACATGACGACAAACGTCTACAAATGAATGAGTTGGGATGATATTCAATAAACAATGAAAATGAGACGAGTTCTTCGACAAAGCAAAAACAGTGCATAATAATGACCAGTTGATATTATGAAGACTAGGACTATAATGTTTTAGTGACGTCATACATTTGTGACGTCATAAAGCTATTCAACCAATCGCACAACGACTTGTTCCCTCGGTGTTTGAAAACTTGCTTAAAGGAACCATAAAATGTTTCCGATTTATAATAAGATTTGAAGAGTTAAACATACATTTATATATTAACATGAATTACAATAATGTAATATTAAATGAATTTTTCAATACATTTTCTGTAACTTCAGTGAGGGTATTGAAAGAGTTTCGCTTTTATGACACTGACTCTTTGACCTGACTTTTGTTCCGGAATGGCTGGAATTAAATCGAACTGATTTACAAGTTCCAAATCAGCTCGAGTTTAATTAACGTTCATCCCGGCAACCTGTATCGTGTATGAGAAGGAAGATAACTGCCCATGCTGGCTTTATGTTAGCGCTAGAAAGCCGGGAAGACAATATTTACTTAAGCTTAGTTCATCGTGAGGCGATTTCACAGTATTCATTCGCTTTCTAATAGCCGCATGAGTGACGTGTAAGATGTAAATTTGCCTCTAATCAGCGTCCGCTGACAGAAAATAGTCCTGCCAGGGCTTCATGGCATGCCGAGTGGTACTCACGGGTCTAATTGGATCAATTAAATGCGTGTGCTCGAGGAATTCCCTCCTCAAACAAATTTAAAAGCCAACAAAGAAATCTTAAAAAAATTCAAGTATTGAGTTGCAGATGCCTTAATATGATTTCAATTTCTATCATCAAATCTTCATTATCAGAATCTGACTGCTTGGTTTGGTAAACGATTCTAATTTTTTGAATAAGTTTCGTTAGAATGGTAAAAGAATTAGACTGACAGTGATAACATTTCACCATAATGAATGTTCCTAAGACAATGGGAACCATCATCTACCAATAAATATGAGGACGTTACCCTGGCGATAATGAAGACAACAGTTTATACCTCGGCTGAAATAATGCTACTTTGTGAACTTGAATGGTCTTTAGAACTCTCGCATATACCCATGGGCAGACACAAGAGATTGCAAGTCGTTGTGAGGTTAGCTTTAAAACTCAAATGTAGAGAACCCAATCCGACTAGTTCCACAGGTTCCACGTGAACGGATCATACTGAAAAAATAAACTGAGTGGTTTGTTTTGGAGACAGCTGTACTAGACTAGTAAACGTTTTTATCAGGTAAAGACTAGAAGTTGTGTTAGAAGATTCTAAATAGGTTCTAGTATAGCGTTTTGTCAGATAAGTCTTGAAGTTGTGTTAGAAGATTCTAAATGAGTTCTAGTATAGCGTTCTTGTCAGATGAAATCTTGAAGTTATGTAAGAAGATTCAAGATACTGATCTGTCAAGCGTTCTTGTCAGGTAAAGACAACAAATTGTGTTACAGTATCTCTTCATGCTAGCGAGGCTGGCCAACAAGTTGTCAACTATGTAGTTCCAACCGAATCTTGTCTGCTATATAAGGCCCAGATAGTTAGATTCTTGTTCTTCTGGCAGTTTCTGTTGATGGTGTGCAGGATAGCGGACAGGTCTGACATTCAAGATTGAAGTTGGTAATCTGGCCGAATGTAAAGTCTTCTGTTCTTGTTGATGGCTTCCCTAAAAGAGTAGTTGGGAAGTCCTTAGTGAGGAGTGAAGCTTGTTAGGTTGTTCTAGTTCATGACAAGATGAGATTTTCAGTTTGAAGGGTTTTGTTAAATGGCTACGTCAAGTCGATGCAGTAAAGCATTCATTTGTTCGGCGCAGGACTATGTTCGAAGTAGTTTCTAGTATGTGGATCTGCTTCAGATGAAGTTTCTTTGTCATGAGTCTAGTAAAACTGTTTGTAGAAAAAGACTAGATTCGTCTGGATTTGTCCTACGGGTAGGATATGTATGGTTGGATATAGGTTGAATTAAATCTAAAAACTAAAATCTGTGTATAAAATGCTTTCCAGTGATACTTTGGTAGACAAGTGAGATAAAGCTAGTTTCTAGATGGAATGCGTTGCTTTCAGGAAGTATAGATCGGCATGTTGTGATGCTTTAGTCAGTTGCATGTTTGGAGTCTGACTTGTCAGATCGTCAGTGAAAGCTCGAATATTGAGATTAAGCAGTGAATAATAGAGGTTGAAGGTTCGCACAGACCTAGAATATCTCCGTTAGACCGTTTCTCGTGTAAAGTTGTTCATTATTTCATAAGCGTCACTCTGTAGTTCTACCGACCATCCATTGCTACAGCAGGAGGTCAAGGACGGTAGATCGGCAGCGATTCTAAAGGTACAGCTTCAGTAAGGCAAAATGTGAAGTACACTACACAAAATGTGTTCATGACGTCAATGCTTGGTTATATCATCCGTAAATACACGACGTGTGATCCCAGGGGATCACTCTCCTTATGGTTCTTGCTCAGGCTGGTGGACACTGCACAGCCCAGTGACAATGCGACCAGGGCTTTGGAAGACAAGTATGGTGCACCGTTTGTGACAAAATCAGAGATTGCGGAAACCAGTAGCCAAGTTCCCATGAGCTGTTAGTTGCCCGTAAACGGGGAGGCACCATTTGGTTAAGGACGCAGTTCTTTGGCTGCAAATAGTGTCTCAAGGTTGTAATCCCAATCGTATGCGTAGATATACACACTCAATCCTCGATGGAGTTGCCACAATGCAAAACCATCCACATAACTCGGTTGCTCTTTCGCGTCATTAAGCACCAAATACAAAGCACTCAAGTCTCATAGCGTTCTTAACACAAGTTTACAATCAACGTCACTATCGTATCACATTCCAAGTGACGTCATCGGGCGTCACATAACTAATGACGTCATACGTTTGACGTAAGAGGTGTTGCTGCAGCAGAAAGACCCGAGTTGTTGGAATAGCTTTCTTTGTGATACTTTTTACGATGTGTCGGGGCCTGTCTTGTGTCTATCGGTCGATCTGAAGATAGGCTTATATCGTCGAATTCGTCACTGTACTTGTCCCTCCAACTCAGGTATCCGCCAAATGCTACACATAACTGGAGAAAGCCCCCCACGCCAGGAAGAGCGGGAGCCCAGCCCAGCACGTAAACGTCTTTATCCAGCATCGTGCAGAATATGATCACACCCACCCCCGCAGCCGCACCTGGAACATCCATCCAGTAGAAGGTTAAAATACCGACCAACATATAACAGCACATAACATAATCAATTCTAATCAAGATAGACAATACATAATTCACATTAAGATACATGAACAATCTGGTTCTTTCTTGGCGACCTTTTAATAAATTCGAGCGTACGTTTCATTTTATATACAAATGAAAAAAATACCTGTTAAAATTTCTTGCTTTGCGCGCTTTGCTTTCATGAATAAACACACATGTCATAAATGCCTAATTCTATAAGAGTCAGTTAGAAAGTTGGAAGTTTGAAAACCAAGAATCTGACAAACATGTTTTACGTTGAACTTTCAGCATGAATAAAAAAACATCAATGAAATTACACTCAAAATAGATCTTGTTTTATGACCAAATGACCTGATTAAAAAGAGCTTAAAAGTACAGGAAAGGAATTCATCCTTAAAATTTTCCCTAATCGTACTAATGTTTTTCAATCCAGCAGGAACGACTACATTTAACAAACTTTGCATCGGAACCCGTCTAAGTATAGAACTTCAAGCTTTATATGTAACATAAAGTGCCTCCACATCTATGGAAAGCATTACATAGTCGAGAGCGTTCCCTCGATAGTTTATTGTCACGATAAAAAAACGTTTTTCAAAAGCAAGTCATTAAAAAATCGAGTTTATTTCTGGTCTCGCGCACAGCACGTGATCCTGATTGTTATTTGATTAAACAGACAGGGAATTAACATTTTGGTTCGAGGTTTTCAGGCTCTGCTAGATGGTCCAATCTTACAGGATTGTCTGTCCTGGAGATAATTAACAAAGACCTACAAATGTCAGCTGATCCGACTAATAGACCAAAGCGCGCAGTTATATGAATGCCATCGATCCTGGAGTCATATAGAGTTACAATTAGTCTTCTTAATGAGAACTAGCATAGAGAGCATAATTATGCTTATAAATTGAACCTTCATCGTGTCTGGTAGATTATTTATCGGAAATCGTTCAGTGATACGTCTGCAGAAGCTACACTTAGCAAACTGTCACAATCAAACTGAGCCGAGATTTATTATATCATAAACCAAAGAGTATAAATATTGATGCACAAAAATAGAATGGAACCCAACATATACAAGCAAAATAACGTTAACTTATTCAATGGCATGTTACGAGTAGGTCTAACCCAGTGGTCCATTATAAATGATATCAAGGTAACACAGGAGAACTTATTGGAACTTAACATGTTACCTTTTTTCTCTCCAATAAACCGAGAGACACAACGGTAGAGAGGTAAAACCCTAAACATGTAATGATTTCAACTTCATGGGAATAAATCGTGTATTATTATGAAGGTGTTATACTTAGTAACTCCTCACCTCCAATAGCGGCGAATGTAAGGTAGGCCGCCTTCAGATGGAGCCGCTTTGCCGGACTCCGCACCATGAGGATGATCTTGATGATGTACAGGAGGAGCGCTATGGAGCCGGAGGCGATCCCGGGGGTCACGAAGGACTTGGATACCAACAGCAGGGACGGGATCTCGTTAAACTCTGAAATGAAATAAGTCTAATTAGTTTTGGCATTTTTAAATATTGTCCAGCACAAATGAATGATTAATGTTTCAAGATATAAAGATTTTATTTTATTTAGGTAAAAAAGAAGCATATAATTGTTTAATTGTGAACAATCGTAAGCCAGGACAATCCCAGCAAGTGTGAGTGAGCGACGAGACTAAGAAGAAAAAGGACATTTATGTATTAACAACTTCTTTATTGCAAAGAGATGCGACGTTTCGGTGTAAATACTAACACCGTTATCAAGCAAGTGACGTCTCGGTGAAGATACTAACGGAAATACTAACGGTGTTGGTATATACACCGAAAAGTCGAATCTCTTTGCAATAAAGAAGTTGTTAATCCATAGATTTCCTAGTTCTTCATCATACCAACTTCTAAAATGCCACTCATAGAAGTGACGAGACTGTTTGTCTACAATGTGAAATGACTACTACTAATTGAAGGTTAAGCAATCTTTTACAAATACTAGAAACGTAGTTCCTTTAAGAAAACGATACCAAGGGATGCGATTTCGACGATATGGGGTGCTATGATTAACAGATTAATGAAGACGTGTCAATCTGAAGTTCATTTGATATCATATAAAATTTCCCTTCATCCATGAAGAATGATTTTGCACTGTCACAGAGTCACTATGTAACTTTCAAGAATGAATGCGTCAGTTCGCCTCTTGCGACTTCCAGGGTGGGAGAGCTGTTCGTGGGTTCAAGTTTAGATAGTTTAGTGGCTGGTGGAGCTGTTCGTGGGTTCAAGTTTAGAGAGTAGAGACTGGGCGAGCTGTTCGTGTGTTTAAGTTTAGAGGCCCGGAGATTCAGTGCTTCAGCTTTAACCTCCACTGGTTCTTCAACATCAGAAGTGATGAGCACGCGTAATAAATTCTCACGATCGAGGATATCGATTAAACGTCATGAGCTCACAAATCATAAATGCGAATAAAAATACATATAAATTATTGTTAAAACTAACTGAAGCCAGGAAAGAATGCTATTAATCACATCAAGACAGAAAGACATCGTTAGCGGCATCCCATCTGATGTATCACGTCCGCCTTGATGGGGACCACAGTTTTTTCTTCAACATTTCACATCAAAGCCAGTCAGCGAATACATTCCTCATGGTACCAGCCCATTATCCGTCCTAACAATATAAGTTACCACAAATTCTGCCTTGATGATGTTACAACAAATTTGTCCCGAAGACCACAGAATGTTTGGAAAAAGCACACTTGAAGGAAAAAACGTAATGACGTCATGTTGGATGACATTAATTGAACAAGCCATTAACGTATTTCAAAATCTAACTGATCTTAAAATTGCATTTTCCTACATGTTCGGCTAAAAGTTTTCTCTTGTCAAGTTTTATCAAATTTAACCCTTTTTGGTAAAATTTAAACATACAAGTTTTTAGGAAAAAATTACGTCCTTCCTTTAAATTATTATTTTGATGTTAAGAGTTTTCAAATGAGAAAAAAAAGCTCTCAACAGGACTGAGCAAATGCATTCTGGTTATTGAAATCTCTTTATCCCAGAAAATCAATAGTTTACAGATAAAGTGCAGCGTTATGAAAGCATGTGTATTCATAAAAGCAAACCTTCGATTTTCTTACCCCCTTCAGCGGAGGCGACCATTACAAGCGCGTTCGTGAAACATGAAAACGACCATTGAACAACACAAAACTGCAGAGTCCCTCGTTAAATAATAACAACTTAATCAGCAATAGGCAATGTAAGTGTCAACTAGAGACGGCTGTTTACGTTGATGGGCCTGAAAACACAACATTTAGAGGACCTAGTTTGATAACAACTTAATCCGCACCGAGCGAAGTAAGTATAATCACACATGCCTGCGGGACACCGAGTCTCCCACCAGATCATCAACATGCGATGCGCACACCTCCCTAATCTCCAAAGTTATTGATCTTACAAAATTAGCGTCTGATTTTCCATGTTGTCAAACTTCATTTTGAGGATATTGCTTTTCCAGGCAAAGTATGAGCAATAAAGAACATTAGTTCCGAAGTCCTGTTGATTTCAACGACCACGTAATGCCCTGTAAGTTGTATAATGTTCATTCCACTGTATTATTCCCCTCCGGCCCCCCCCTTAAGTCGTGAAGCCTAGCGGAACATCCCTACAACAGCTTGTTTGGGAACAAGATAGGAATCAATGAACTTCAATAGCTGCAATATGTTTCAAATCAATGGGTACTACTTGTATATCAACTACTTTCATTGTGAGACTTCACATAGCTCCCAGACCCGGCTTCCACACATTGATTCAGGATGTGTGCCTTGTCTCCCGTTGTCGGAATTGTCTTTAAGTGTTTCCTCGCCACATCTTTGTCTGCTTGCATCTCCTTCCTGTGGTGTTTATGACAATTAAAGCTTTCTATTGGTATTCCAGGATAGTACAGGCGATAGACCGATCCCTGACAGATATAAGTTAGAACACGGACATGGGCACCGACAGACTAGTATCGGTGACATTTTGGTATTTCTTGTCTATTCTAAAATACTTGAAACGGAATATCCTTATTTCACTTAAACAGATTCGACAGGAGACGTATCATGATTCCTCTGGTGTCAGTGGATGTGTTGCAATGGCATCTCTAATGGTCAGTTAATGGTCAGATTGCATCCTACACCTCAAGCAGCGCCCATCTAAATTGAGATCAGATTCTCAACGTTAAATAATAAAGCTACGTCTTTTGATCCACTACTAAGAAATCATGTCCTTAAAGACACCAAACACCCCCCCCCCCCCCCCCCCACCCCCCCTTCCAACTCTATTGAGATTTGTCTGCGGGATAGGCTCGTTGATTGTCTGCTGTATTTGCTCATGACTTCAGTCTACCTTTAGATTCAAACCCCAGACCTACAACCTCCAATGAGATTTGTCTACGTGATAGGTCAGTTGATTCTGAGACCAGGCCTATAGCAACAAGTCACCTGAACAATCTCCGACACGACTGCCATCAGTGTTCGTGTATATTAGTTAACAACACCGCTATTTCTTGTATCTTCCCGGGCCCATTGGATCCAGAGCGTCGGTACAACTCTTCGTAATGTGGTTAAGGACGAAAAATGAAAATTGACGAGTTAGTTGAGATGTTTAGCTTTCTCCGAGACTCCGCATGTGCAAACAACTTAATTCCGCTGGCAGACAAAGCCATAACCAGTTTACCCTCACATCACACCGACACTTTTTCCGTCCTAATCAAATAAGCTACATTCTGTTTCCCTTTACAGCAGCAGATATTCAATAAACAAATCTTTGCCCTGGTAAGATGGATGTTTTCGAGAGATCAGAAGCGCCGCTAGCGGTGAAGTGTGGAGGGACGGGGGAACCATGAAATCAAACCGCCATATATGACGTTCGTCTTGTTGTAGTTTGTTTTCTTTAAAAACTTATCTTCTCTTTAGTCCGTTCCACCGATGTGTGAAAGACAATCGCAATTCCAAACATTTAGTTGTAACCGAGTGCAGCCCAGGAAAACATGGCTTTGGCTTCATAAAATGTTAAAATATACCCGTAGAGTCTACTTTTTCTGTCTAATTATCTTAATGTTTTATTATTGCTGGTATATCAATGGTACCCGCATTCTAGTCGAATATAGAAGAAATCGTGTACAATTTAATTCCAAATATCTATTAGGAAAAAAACCCATCTTACGAAATTTCATTAACAAAACACTTAAACTAAAAGCTAGAATGTTACAGTGCGAAAATACATTTTAATAATTGGTTAAAAGGTTGTTCCGTCCTCAAAGAACGATGGCCTCCCAATTTGTCATATGACGTTTCTTGATTTCCAAGCATTTGGCATTTGGAACCGTGTGGCCTCTTCAGGTGAAGGCGCGGTGTCACTTCTTCGCCATTGAGGTCAAGTCACGTATGAGGGAATTGCTTGACCACGTCTGTCCACTTAAGAACGGGCAATCTGTGGACTCTTTGACATCAAATTACGTTGTTGTACAAGCGAACCAGTCCGTCACAAAACAACAATCTAATTCTCTCTCTTGGCACGTTACCGGTGTTGAAACCATTGAAACTCGACCCAACTCTCGTTAAGCATTCATTAAGCCGACGATTCCCTTAATTGTTCTCTTAGTGGCGAGGTTATTTGATATTTGCCAGCTAGAAAGGTTAAAAGCAGCTTCTCTGTGGTTAATGATGAATTAAAGCTATTACCCCGCGGACTAATCATGTCATATTTGATTACAAAATGTCGAAGGAAAGTAGCATTCAACATGCAAAACCTCACTACATAAGCTCCCAGAAGAATAAAAACGAATTATCACACAAACTACACACGCGGGTAGCAGGTTGATTACCGCTCAAAGTCTCGCTGAATCTCGGGGAATCTCGGGTGTGTAAGAAAGGGGGTTCAGTTAGAGTGATGTCCCTTGAGTATCGTCTAGAGGGAGCTACCTAACCAGCAGATTAGTTAATGAACCATCGATTGAGTGAGTTTTTGGGCAATTTAATGCATGTACTTTTTCTTCCTTCTTGACGTAGGCAATTTTGGATAAAACGTTCTAAAAAATATTGATGTTCCTAATGGTTTGGTTAAACACACAAAACCTCAAGTTCCATAATGAAATGGGATTTTCAGAAAGACATAAAAAATACTTTATTCAGCGGAACCGAATTATCTGTATAAAATGTTTCCTTACTAATTGAACAATTATTTAGAGATATTTCATCCATTGTGCTGGGAAGATAAAGTTGTTGAACTAACGTGCTCCCATCTTTCTGCGAGTAAGAGCTGTAAATGAGTTAGTGGCTCGATCTCATAAAACAAGCTAAAAGCGCCCCGTCAAACTTTTTCAGATAAAGTGCGCGAAGTCCACGGATCGGCTACAAGTTATAAAGCCATCTCCTTCGTCATAGTAAAAATGACATTTACACTGGCTGTAAATTTAATCAAAAATGATAATGTGCAGATAACCTAATACCCCCTGAACGACACATTACAGTGGAATCACACATGCATAGAGATTGGGAGAGGATGGCCAATCCAGTGTTAACCACGCCATTTAGTCCCTTTTAGAGTTTCTGTGTTCTGGCTGTCAAAATCCGTTTATTACAACGGAATCCCTCCTTAGGAAAACTCATAACTGCTGGCAGCGTTGAAATGTTATATTTCGTAAACCAATGGCAGTTGTTAGGATAATGTCACTGAGTACCTGTAACGGGAAGCGTGTTAGCCACGCGTGCTAGTTCCCCCACAACTAATGATCCATAATGTATCAACTCGAGTGGGCTTCTGCTGGAAGTGTTCATTTTATGGAAAAGCTGGATGTTAATCATCACGGGCGTTGATGATTGGTGCCGATACAGAATTACCCAACTTTATCGGAGGATCAAATACATGCGATAAATATCCGCTCCACGGGACCGCTTCGGCAGTCATGATACAATAAATATTTATTGACATTTTTTGCGGGCGATAGTCTGCGAAACTAAAGTGAATATTCATTATGTAATCGATACGATAGCCATTAAGTCTCTCGTCAGATTGATAGCCGTCAATTTCCCTGATTGAGCCTTTATGATTTTCCCTGTGGATGTTTGAGGTTCCGGTGGGTTACTCTCTCACTTCCCGTCCCATGCTTCTGTCGACGTTCTGACGCGCTGGGTATATATCTCTCAACAAGAAAGTCGCCCAGAGAGAGGCGTTATTGCGCGCTATATCAGCCGTGGCTGAACTGTCTAAATACGATACAGACGAATTATCACCAATGTCCCGTGCAGATGGGTACCTAACCAGCGAGTCTTCTCTCTCGGGATTTATTGATGTGTAAGAACATTAAGTGCCAGATAGTTTTTAACCACCGTTAAATCAATCTAAATGTTTTAGACACATTTCATATCTCCTTACTGGGGTCAATCGGTCCAAGGAGAGCTGTTAGCAAGAACGTAAGTTACAAATTGAAAATAAAAATGAATTTCATGTAATAAAATTTCAATCACATTAACGATATTTCAAAGACGCAAACGAAATGTTTCATTTGGCATGCAGTTATGGAATGTTTAGCTGAGGAGCTGTTGAAGCATGGGCCATAGGGTCTTCACATCGCTAATGGAACGAGGAATCGTGTGCCGTGGTACGAGTTTGTTGCATCGGCTTATTGTACCATCGTTCGATGGAACCTAATATAGGCGATATGAACGTCATCGATATCAAAGATTTCCGACTTCCGGCCACGTTTCGTTGTATAAGAGAAGACCTTTTGAACTGTCTCAAACCACTCCCAGAGTCATGCAAACGTGCGTAAAAAGCAATTGCAAGAAAATAAGCATTATTGATAACAAACAAAATGAAAACTACAGTTTGATTTACGTTTCATAATGCAAATATATCTTTGAACAATTCTGAATTAAATCAATTAATTTCCAGGTATTGGAGGTTGAAGCAACCAATCGATATTTTTGTGACTGTCGCATGGACAAGTTTAGAAGATATATCTCTCATATTGAAATTCGATAGGATATATTGTTTGAGAGCTCATTTATTACGGTTTGACGATAAGATTGTCTCCTATCAGTAGCTGCAGCTATGTAACTACGTGATCATCTGATTACTAGTGATTGGGAAATACTCGAGACTATCCCGGTGTTGGTACAGCGGACAGGTGCAGGGGAGATAACTCTCGCTCTAATGGCCAATCGCTTGGTTCAATACTCCAAGTGTATGACAAACACACATCGCCGTGAAGAGATGGTGATATTGAATGTATGAAAAGATGCTTCAGGGAGCTGGTGACTACTTTGAAGGATAAACTTATTGTTATACCAAACAATATTTCTATATAATATCGGCTCCTAAAGAAGAGAATGCTTTCAAGAAATAAGCGTGTCGTTTTAAGAAAAAAAATCATTCAAGAAAAGGATTACTCGAAGCTTGGGGCTCCATAGACAATGGATCTATTTTATGATATGTTGCCATGGTAACTAGATACAATAACACAAACACTGATGGCCGGTTCAAGTAGGGAAGTAAACAAAAACACGATTTCAAGCGAAGAGAACTAACGCATTTGATCAGTTCCAACAGTGTAAGACCAATAGTAAGAACAATCACAACCTATTTTCAATCACAAAAATACTGCATTCACTGCCAATGGGAACGAATTCTTTTTCAACATCAATGAGTCTAAAAACCAGGAAAAAAATTCAGTGAAAACATTTCTAAAAATTGTTAACGGCAACATTAGCTGAATTTCGATTTACATCCCAGAACCAAATCTTTCTGTACTTGCGGTCTCCACACTAACGAAACAAACATTAAAGTGCCCGTATAAACAGACCGTTACGACAAATCATCTGCACGATCAAATAGAGCTGGCGTTCATTTGACACCTACAGTTCGGCAAATCCTTTATATCGAATTATACGAAACAAGAAAAATATTTTTCTTTTTCTTTTGTGGGGATCAATCCATTATAATCCAATAATATGTCCGATCTAAGATCTATGGACCTTCATAATGGTGGCCCTCACAATGGAGGAATAACAGTTATGCGCGGAATGGTAATTGCAGCACCAATCACGTGAGAGGGTGAGTTGTCGTCACACAATGGCCGTTTAGACCATGATATGATTACCCTGTCCACGGTAACGAGCTTATGGACAAGCCCCATTCTTTTCTTCACGGCTGCAATCTAAGTTTGTAATCACATAACCCTAGCTTGAGAAGAACGTGTCACATTTGCCAATTTACCCCACCTGGGGTATAAATTAGAGAGCGAAAATGAATTAAGGGTAAATGAAGATGGACGGGCTGGGAGCGGGCTGGGCTAATTAAGGAAGGCTCTAACTCGACTATCGTTCTATAACGCTTTAATGTGATAGCTTTCATACCGTGATTTATCTTACGCATCCATTTCAGATTTTTTGTTTAAAGCGATTGCACAAGCCAATATTTTAACTCGAAAACAAGTAATTTTTCTTTGTAAGAGTGGGATTTTAAAAATTGAGAAAATTTAACAATTCGACAGTCGTAGTGATTACAATTTAATTGAATATTAGAGCAATCTTTAAAATTGACTTTAGCTTAGAAAAGAACGACGATCTTTGTTAACCAATGCACACGCGAGGCTGTTTCAAGTTCTAGCCAATGCCGGCTTATACGGACATTGCAGACTTCGATTCGAAATCGTTGCCATGAGCAAGCGTACTGAAACTGAAGCCTGATTGATAGGGAAATATGATAGGCGAAATCCCGGGCCGACCCGCCATTAAATGGATCACGCTTTTACCAAAGATCTTATGATCGTAATCCCAACTTGAATCTGGGCTCTCATCCTTTTAAATCCTACCTAAGTATCCTGGCAATTAATGGCATATAGGGGAATAATGTTCCAGAATGGGAAACATTACACTTTAATTAAAAAGATCTTAATGCTGACGCCTATCAATATCTAATTCATTGATATCTTAATGCGTCAGCGACCCTGCGGAACTATCCTGGAATAATTCTACAGGTGTTAAGTATTGCACAATTAACCCGCTCGACAGCATGATAAACGACATAACGGCACCAGTGACAGAGAGATATGGCAGGTATCGAACACATAGCTGAAAGCATTTCTAAAATTGTCAGACAAGGAATCTGACAATTAATCATGCTACCTAAAACCAAAGAATTTACGCATTTTCATATCTTCATATGTCAATTAACACATAATTATATCTTCGATTCCGAGTTATAACGTCCGAAGATACCGATAACAGCGATTCGTCACTATCGGATGGAGGTGAATATAGCCCTGGCACTGATCGGCGTAATACATCTCGGGGACATGATGGGCGTAATACATCTCGGGGACATGATGAAGTGGTGGCAGGCTACACCACGAACCTGACTAGCAACTTGACAACGCACGTCAAGATTTCCACCATTAGGACAATGTGGAGTTTAGAACCAACCTCAACCACCGATGTCATCATCAACAGAACTTACTTCACCAACATCACCATTACCATCACCACAACAAACTTTACCACTAACGTCAATGCATATCTTAGTGCTTCATGGGCTTTTGTAAATATTTATCATATACCAGGTATATATGAAAATGCTCAGAATCAGACACCTATACTTAGCACTAAATGAGAACCTCAGTATTCCATCGAGGATGCGGTTAAGCTTTGTGAAGGAAGAAAACTGCAGTTGGCTGGAGAGTCTACGGAGATACGAAATTTCTGTTATCACATTTATTTCGTTATCACAACTATTCGTATACTTCCAGGGCAATGGAGTCCAGACTAGTCCGTAGGCACTTGAAGCATTCATCAGCGTAGGATAGCTAAGACTAACTAATGGAATGTAGTATGACTTTGTTGGAATTAGGAACTCACTATCAACATTGTTTAAAATTGGTGCATTAAAAAAAACCCCAGAGTCGATCAATTTCGGGAGGTGACCCAACATCCTCAAATACAGCACCCGTCAAAGTAGTGAAAGTCTTATCAGAATCGCAGCTAATATAGGTGGAACTACAGGACCAGCAACATATCACCACGCACAGTATGTCCAACAGATTCGGGCATTAATACAGTTGCTCTCTATCTCAAGCGAAAGTTCCTTGTCAAGTTGTAACCTATACCGCACAGAAGCCCCCGCATTTGAGAAACAATATAGGTGTGCCTCCACGTCGAGCGATGTCAGGTAACGCTTTATTAGTCGGGGAAATGCCGGGCAGTCTCGGGCATCAATCACGGGGTTAATGAAGCCCGGGTTTCGTAATTTGGCTACTTGTATCGTATATATCAAGTATCGAGGAGATCACTCCAAGAAGCATCGCAGACTAATTTTCTATTACCCACGGTGATCACGTTAAAGGATTTTTATGTCAATAATGTACCAGAAATAAATGTCTTTTGACAGAGGAACCAGGAGACGGGAGTAACAGTTCATGATTCCATCAGATTAAAAGATATACCTCCGTGATATTTATATGTTTTAAATATGGACCAAGGTTTTTGAACACTGCACGGAAGAAAAGACCATTTTGAGTGACGCCATTAACTTGTGGCGTAAACATGATTGGAACCCCTTAAAAACAGTCTTCAGGAGTCTTTGCTTCAATGAAAATCAGAAAGGGATGGAAGCATCTAATATGACGTTACAATGTTTCCCAATACTGAGAACCTTTTCAGAGAAAAAAATGCATCATCACGGAAAATACTCAAGATCAAGTCCAACTCTAGTTTTTACTCGTTTAATCCCCTTTACACTTGTTGATGTCTTGGTGACGAACGCGAGTTTTGACACGTCATGAGGACAATGGACTCTAGCGTATCAGAGAATGTCATGACAACAATGGACCCGAGCGTACCAAAGGCACGCAATACGGGTTATGAACCCTAGCGTACCAGAGACACGTCATTAACACAGACAGGATACAACCAGAGACACGTCATTAACACAGACAGGATACAACCAGAGACACGTCATTAACACAGACAGGATACAACCACAGGCATCGCCTAACATGATGACAAGCTGACACACAAACCAATGCATGATACCAAAGAGTAGTCTTTGGGCATGAAAATTACAGAGAAGCTCCCACGATTCCACGATAGTGTGGATATTTATATAGCGCTATTTCCTGTTACCTGCTCAAAACGCTACCTGCGTCAATACCCTGATGGGTTGTACTTCAAAGCAGCTATTCGCGTTAAACTCTTTTGAGATACCATTTTAAACAGTTGGTAGACCGAGTGCAATGTGGATATGGTGTAAGAAAAGACTAAACACAGATTGAGGTCAACAGGTTTTGGTGTGTCGACCAGGATTTGAAATTGACCTTTATTGTGAGAGGAAAGGTGGATGGAAATGACTGTAGACATATGAGAGCTGAAGTCAAAATGATAACGCATTGGCATAGGGGACTGCAGACCCTAGATAGCGTACCAAATGTATAGCAATCAAATGAAGAACGCGTCTGCTGACAAGCAGGGGGTGACACTAGATGACGATAGGTCAGCGGTGACTGCGGACATGTCCCACGATGCTAAGACAGCCTGGAGGAGCAGAGATCAGGTTTAAGCAGTGATGTGATGACTCCCTAACCGCATTTGGTCTGCTCCAGTGGTCCAGGGGATCAATAGGTCTCCAATTTGCCCAATTTGAGTTGACACTCCAACATAGTTACACCGCCTGATCTCTCCGTCTGTCTCTGATCGATGGCTGACGGAAAGGACGCTGGCTTTGTCTGGCCACACCATGAAGCAGGTAACAGTGTTTGCCGTCTGTGTTTGTCGGGGGTAGTCTTTTGAATCGCTTCTTGCTGCCGAAAAATCTTCTCGGCTTTTCATCTAATTGCACTGCGATGCCAACTGATGTCTCCTTTCAAACGTACAGAGAACATGACTCTTCGATTTGAAAGCAATGAGAGGGAGGCTGTTCTTTGACGGAGGTCCATGTCAATGATACAAGGTGTAATTGGCAGTGAATCGAGAACTGACCCGGGTAAAGATAGGACAAGGGATTGATCTCAGATATACGACAGGGAATTGGCACTTTTGTGAGGGTCGGGGTCCTCGAGTATACTCTGATTGCTCTAATATAGCAAGGTTGCTCAATAAATCAGGACTAATATCAAATTGCCGGGTTGTTTTAATATAGTGATTAGCAAGGTTACTCCAATACAGCGAGTTCACTCTTGAAATGCCAGATTGTCTTAATATAACACGGTTTCTCTCTAACTAGTAAAACCGGCTTTTTTCATATTTTCCGGGTCTTCTCAATGTAGTAGACTTCTCCTTGATAATAGGAATTCCTCTTTATAGCATCGCTGCTCTCATATAGCAACTGGCTTTATAAAAGAGTTCCCGCTAAATAGCAGACTTGCTATGTTATGCAAATGGACCTGCCCGAATGAGTTGTCAAAGAATGACGCCATTGTTCACAACAGTATCGCCATTGTTCACAACAGTATCGCCATTGTTCACAACAGTATCGGCTGGGATGAGTAACATTTTAGGAACATGACTTACTATGCATCTAAGTGAGAGAACAGCGTGATATTTTCGGATAGCAAGCTCTTTAACGTGATCATCTCGACGTTTCCGAGCATTACTCCTTCATCTTCCCCTCGTCTTCCTGATCTTATCTGTGACACTTCTCACTGTCCTTCAAAGATGTCCTCAGTGTTTTCAAGGATCAGTAAAATAAAACGTCCTCGACAAACCAGAAGATTATTTATTTTTGCCAGATCAACTATTTATTTGTTTTATATGTTAACTGTGTGTGTACAATGTAATTCGACAAAAGACATTCTTATCTTGCTTACGACTTTAGGCTACTTATAACATGCATATCAAGTCATCGGATCGTGTTGAAAAAAACAAACTTATTCAGAAATAAGCAGCATGATGCATGACATCTACCAGATTAAAGACAATGTGTATTTACGAGTTGTTAATGCAAATACACTCCCAAATTTTAATCCGATTTCAAAATGAATATCCCATCCCTTAGCTAAGAAGCATCTGATTCCGTCATACTTCTTCTAAAAACGGCTCACCTTACATCGCCATTAACGGATCAAATGACAGTGAATTATGTTAGTGAGGCAACAGGCAAACTGGATAAGTAACCTATTACTCAATATGCGGGTTTATCCTCCCTGACTACACGGAGTCAGCGTTCAATTGACGTTATCTCCTGCCTATATCAACATATCGTAGACCATACACCCCTGCCTACAAGGACTGAATATGACGGGATCTCCTGCCTATATCAACATTTCGTAGACCATACATCCCTGCCTACACGGACTGAATATGACGGTATCCCTGCCTACACGGACTGAATATGACGGTATCTGCTGCCTATATCAATGACATCATAAACTTAACCTCTACACGGACTGAATCAATGACATCATAGACTTTACCTCTGCACGGACTGAATATGACGTTATCTCCTGCCTAAATCAATGACATCATAGACTTTACCTCTACACGGACTGAATCAATTACATCATAAACTTTACCTCTACACGGACTGAATCAATGACATCATAGACTTTACCTCTACACTGACTGAATCAATGACATCATAGACTTAACCTCTACACGGACTGAATCAATGACATCATAGACTTTACCTCTACACGGACTGAATCAATGACTTCATAGACTTAACCTCTACACGGACTGAATCAATGACATCATAGACTTAACCTCTACACGGACTGAATCAATGACATCATAGACTTAACCTCTACACGGACTGAATCAATGACATCATAAACTTAACCTCTACACGGACTGAATCAATGACATCATAGACTTAACCTCTACACGGACTGAATCAATGACCTCATAGACTTAACCTCTACACGGACTGAATCAATGACATCATAGACTTTACCTTTACACGGACTGAATATGACGTTATCTGCTGCCTATATCAATGACATCATAGACTTTACCCCTACACGGACTGAATCAATGACACCATAGACTTAACCTCTACACGGACTGAATCAATGACATCATAGACTTTAACCTCTACACGGACTGAATCAATGACATCATAGACTTAACCTCTACACGGAGTGAACATCTCCTGCCTATATAAACCAATCAAAGACCAATACGCCCCTGTCCACAGCACTGCGCATAACAAATGAAATAAACTCCTATTTTTCTCCGCTAGAGCCTAATCGTGTCTAGCGCACGCTTCATTTCTCCCTATGATGGACTGACGTGTGTGTTGATCTGCTTCTCCGTATTAGCCCAGCAAGGATCGGGCTAGAGACCGACAACACGGATTTATAGCGTTAAACAAAGTCGTCCATTAGTGCTAGACTTCTCGGCAATAATTTCCATTGTCTCAGTGATGCGATATGAAATATTAATGCAAGATTTGTCAGTTGAAACACGGAAAACTGTTGGGTAGACTGATATCTCTGTTAGACTAATGTAACTAATGGAATAAGCGTCTTCCTGATGTAGATAGGACGTGAATATTTATCAGTTTTCCAGACTATGGTGTAAATCGTGAAATGTTGTCAACAGACATGGAACAATAAACGTCCAGGCGGGTTTGCGTCTAATGTGGTAGTTGTTTTATTCTGACAAACTGTTACTACAGAAAAACTCTTTACAGTTGGTGAATTTTCGTAATTCGCCAAGACACATAACTCTTGATGAAATATGTAGGTACGTGCATCCCTGCTTCGCAATGAGAGCGGAACAAATCGAAATAGAGCATTTCTGCACATTGAGTAAGGAATATCCCATATCTGGCTCGATATTAAGATGATAAATTTAGTAAACTGTTCTGATCATGACATGCAAATTAATTTTGAGGCAATTGGGGGTTTCCTTTCCGTGAAAAACTGCGTATCCATGACAACCGAGGAAATGTAAATTGATTCGGAAGATGAAATGAACTGCCCGGATATAACGGAATTGTGCAGTGTGGTGAGAGCTGACATTATTGCAATATTTGTTGTAACAAAATACACGCTGTGTAAGTACGAGCTGTTAATCTAACATTTACACATGATTACACATCTAATTAATTTCTTCATGAACGACGGCAGACTACAAGCATGATTTACTGTGCATCAATAAATGAAAAAAAACGAAAAAATTGTATAAAATTCATGGCTGTTAATTAATGAGCCTTCTGAAAGGCAATTACGTGTGCTGTCAAAAAGTGAAATACCAGTAGAATTAAAAGCAGATTAAAAATACAGCTTTAAACACGTCCATATCAAGTGACATGGATAAACAAACCGCTCTTCCAGGACAGGACATTTATTTTATAACTTACCCGCGAAATTCTCCCAAATTTGATTCCAACTGTAATGATAACTATCATTTTTACTTTGAATAACGTGAACAATATTAGGTAAAAAAACATATGTTTTTGAAAGGACAACGTTTATACTATCAAACAGCGAAATGAATAAATTATTTTTTAAAAGAAATGTGGTGTTTAGTGTCCCAATACCCTCGGTGGGTGGCTTTAATTGTATTCCACCATGTATATATGCACGAGGTGAGACTTAAATAAACTGTCTGTGTGTCTCTGAAATTCGAATAACGTCAATATTGCAGTGATTACATATTGCAGATCCCAGCAACTCACGATAAACATTTACCCCGTGAAGACCAAACCGCCATACAAATCTCAGAGGTAGTTTCATTCATTTGTCAAACCTATTGGCGATGAAACGGCGTGATAATAATAGGAATGTGTTCAATGTCGATGACAATATCGGGGACGATTAAGAAGATTAATCCGCTGTATACAGGCGGAATGAGACAGTGGGCTGATTAGATGGTAAATGATGAACAAATGGAACCAAGCCGCTACATAGGTCCGACAACGATTGGCCGGAGCTGTAGTTCTACAGGCTGCAGACTGAAGTGGCTCGAGGGAGTCTTTAATCAGGACTAGAGTGGGCCGCCAGTCAATGAGAGGCCGACAGGAATCTCCGTTTATGATCACATATAACAAATTGCATTCAATCATGAAATTATGTAATTACCGATGGGAATTGGAAGCTTCTTGGTCTGAACAAGAGCGGGGAGGCAACAGTTTAGTTATTCGCACCTGAGGGGGTTGTATGTGAACGCTGAGGTATGAGGGAACGTTCAGTATATCACCTTCTTGCACCTGAGGGGATGTGTTTGAACGCTGTACATAGTATGAGAGAAGGTCCCATCTATCACATAGTTTTACCTAAGGGGGCGCTCTATCTATCAGAGTTGCATTGTGGGGGAATGTATCACTCGATGATTGATTGTTGAATAGATAATTCGGTTTCAAAAGACTTGACAGAGCAGTTTGGTTTGAGGCTTGACCGCTCCTGGTGCCATGTCCTACTTGACAAATGCGTTCTGTATGATTGGTGGTAATTTGTTAAATGAAATTGTTCAACAGAGTAGAAATCTAATATCCAATAAATTAAGCTTTCAGGTGTTTACAGTTATTACTTGCAAACTGATCTCGATACCAACCATACAGACACAATCAAGAAAGAAGTTTGAAGTAATGTTTCATGTGCGTCACGATATGTTCATTCTCTGTCCATTATAATGTAAACCCTCTAAGATGTAAATCCTCCGACCTCTAAGATATAAACCCTCTGACCTCTAAGATGTAAACCCTCTGACCTCTAAGAAACCAGTACCAAATAAATTTACGAGCCTCACTCCAGGCATGTAGATGCGAAAGGTTTACAGAAAAGTCCAAAGCAACGGAGCCTTACTGTGTGCAGGCAGGATTCAAACCACGGACCTCTTCATCCGAAGCCTAAAGCGCTAGCCATTGAGTTATCCAACCCCTTATTATCATCAATGACACCATGAAAATTGACATCCTTTAGGTTAAATACAACAATAGCTAGGGACAGCCAGATGTCCTAAATAACTCTTTAAAACTCTTTCATTGTGAAAATCTCGACGTCTCGGAGTATATGCTTACTCATTCATCAGGTTCGATGTGGGAATTATTATAATAGTTTTTAGAATTAATCATCTTAAGAACTACGTTACAGGTCCATAGTGTTGTAAGAAGGTTCAGATCAAAATTTAGTCAGTAATATTTTTCTCTGAAATAATATTCAAAGCTTTTACCTATTTACTTATCAAAAGCATGCAATTCTCTGTTTGTGTTCAACTGTGGGCAGAGGATTCTGTTGACTCCATGTATTCAGATAGGAGAAGAAAGATAACCCTGTCACATGCTGCACATATGGTAATGAACAATTGGTAAAAATGACATGCACCCAGAGGCTTACGAGACACGAATCAACGGACATAAAGATAGGCTTGCATCTCGTCATATATATGTATAGACGTGCAAAAGGATAAATACAATTGTGAAATTGATCGTGAAAATATTCATATGGCTAGACTTGGTGAAGATGATATTACATACTTCATAAAATCACTCTTATTATACATAGCCAAGGTTCAGGACAAACATGTTGTTGTTTTAATATAAGAACGTCCCAATTGATGACTGTGAAATTGGCACAAACAGTTGAGGATACGGGAACAATTGCTTATTCATGTCTACGTTCAAGGGAACAAACAAACATGTCCGCTGTAGCCGGATGTAGAGATCCTATTGTGGGTTGACGTTCTCAATCATTCGTCACTGCCTTATGACTATGCTTCATATGAAATTCGCAGGAGAATTTAGACTATTTCGTACTGATGACCTGTCATCGTTATGTGAAACTGCACGTTCTCTGAATAGAAGAAAAAGTTGTCTGTCATTATGATAATTGAGAAATGTTCAACACAGGTTCTGTTAGTTGAATTTTCAAAATTCAAAATAGGCAGCTTTGGGGGTAATTTCAACTTTCTTTGGAGCAAAAGGCATTAGCGTTCTTCGTTAATAGTTTACTTACTTCTTCTTAAAAACTTTTTTTCAGGACCTGTTCCAAGCACTGACTACACCAATAGCTTTGCCACTCAACCGGTGGACCTAGACATGGGTGATAGCCGGCCATGCTTTGAATTAAATGCGAATTACTCTTTTGATAAGATTTTCGTCAATATTAGCATGATCTAGAGTAACGACCATTTAGACTATTTGTGACCCCCCCCCCCCCCCCCCCCCCCCCCCCACGACCGGACAACTACGGACGAAACGACACATGCTCAGACGTAATGTACTCAGCCAGGAAGTCGGGGCTGACAATCGCTTCATCAAACTTACTCAGTACAATGTATATACAAACAGGATTATATAATCGACCAGATGACAGCAGCACTCCCACGATCTGGTCGAGTTTACTGACGGTCTTCACGTCGATGTAGGAACACTCATAGCCTTGTCTTGCCCCGGAGCCTGTGTTAGTTCGGTGCCGTGTCAACAACCTAATTGCCGTCATAATTACGTCCGGCCTTCGCTTATCTCTCTCAGCTATCAAATTATCACTTGGCCTTGATATACCTAATGCACCAGATACCTGCTCTTTGTCGCTGACATCAACAAACTACAATCGTATTGGATCGGATTTAGGGTTACCTATCTTTACAATACCACACGTAAGAGCTTGGAAAAGTACAATTTGTCACACTGTTATCTGCGCACTCTTGATGTTCATAAGACTTGATTTTCAAATAAACTTACTAGTAATGTTTACAACCCTTTACAACAAACTTTTGACGCTAAATCCTCAAAATACTGTACTCCCTGTTGATGTATGAAAATCAAGGCTCAAAAACACAGTTGCTTCGCTTACATTCACAAGAATATTTCACATAATCACGATCGTATGAACACTGTCTTAAAAAATCCTGAAACTGACTTTCATATACTGAAAATATACCTGATGATGGCGTACTCGTATTGTTAGTCTTAACGTATGTAATCACAACCAGTCTGGAGTATCCTATCTTCGTCACTGTGTGGGATGATTCGCACTAGTGGACTATAACAAGACATTATCAGGACTTGACATTAAAAACTTACAGACAATATCATTACTCCATCTGTTAACAAGTACTGTACGATGGTACCTATAGAGCAGCAGTGATTCATATTATTTGGCTCAAAATATGACACTTATGGCAACTGATTTGGTCTAAGTGTTTGTATGAATACAGCAAATTTAGATTTTGCCTGATCCTAAAACACTGTGTGTACTCAAACTTGATCTATCGCCTGAGACGTAGTGGAAATGAGCCAGCATCATCATGGTTATTAAGAGGTGAATAGCACTTCTCTTAATGACAACATGAACTACTTTTAGTATGGTTTAAGACTGTATCAACATATTGTTTATAGAGTTCTACACAGTTATAAAATACCTGATGTGTTTCTCTCCACGGATAGCCTGAAGATCACTGATAGATCCCGATGCAGCGATCATCACTTAGTTTTCATAAAAATTACATATTCTCTTTACGTCGTCAGACATAAACCAGCCTTCTTTAAACCTGTTGCGTTACACCAATGGGTTGCTAAATTTTGTCTTCAAACTAATGAACCAGAGAGTTTTCAAAGAAGGCCACTAACACCGTTCATCGTTTGTACTGAAAATGAGCAAAGGATACGGCATCATTTGAAACCGATAGAAGCTATTTCTAATTATTGAACATATTATGACCTTCTCTAAATTAATAATCAGTCTCTTACAAATTATTCTCAAAAATGATATTTTATTGAGTAACAAAAGGAAGTCTCAGAAAAAGGCATTTAAGATTTTTTTCACGAGGTTATTTTAGGGTCGAATTATTATTGACTACATTGTATGGGTTAGACAAACTTTTCTTGAGAGGGATGGGACATTAGGTTGAGGAATATATATGCTGAGTATAGTCAATAGAAAAGACAACATCTCCGATAGTTGTTTGCTCTTTTGGTCTTACGCAGTCCCATTTACTCAATTCTCCAACGATTAACAAAACATTTTTCTCTCAATATTGTCATCATTGCGAATATCTTCGTCGAAATTATACAGACAAAATCAATAATAGAATCTTCAAAATTGATACAAAAGAAGAAATAGGCTAAAAATAATCTATGAAATTTGAATTATCTTTCCAAACTTCAAATGTTTCCTCAAGCAAGTCAATTTCAAACTTGTCATTGTACTCAAACTCCTCGAAGTCAGAAGTATCAGTTTTGGATGGAAATCAATAAACACAATTTATTATTTTTCTCGAGGACTTATCTGCATATTCCTGCTGGAACGAGATAATACCATCTTGTGACGCCGAGTCTTAGAAGAATTGTTTCTGGGCTTACTGTTGCACGTGCGATGTAATTACCGAGTTGGGCTGAGAGACGTCGCGGACATGAGGATTAGAGCGAAAGCCAACTTTTATAATGAGGCAAATTGGCAAAGCAAGAAAAAAGTACGGGGAGCAAACTGAGATGAATTGAGAGCCGGGAGAAAAAGAGATTTGCGTAAAACCACTTGAATCGTAACCTCCCTGATTTGACAACTTTAAGCTTAGTCGTCCGTCATTCAGGTGCCGTGCTTTCAACGAGAAATCGTGAGATTTAACCCACGTGACCCACCACCTTAATTGAGTCGCATGCGGGGTCAATTTAACTAACGCGTCAACTCAAGCTTGTGGTCAATTCATCACATCAGCTACCAAACTTGCCGAATATTGGATGTGTTTAATAAACTGTGAGCATGATTTGTTCCTCTCGGTAAATGACCGCTCCCTAGGGGTAATGTGCAGCTCTCAAGAAGGGAGGGTTTATTTTTCTTATCGATTTGAAACCAGAGTTATCGCCCCTTGCGCAAATTGGAAACATGAAAGAAATCCTACCAATAAGCGTTAAAGAGAACTCACATTACAGAAGTGTTTTCATTGACACTCGCATGAGCTGTCGATCCGTCTCAGAAGCTGAGAGAAGTCGGGGAGATCATATTCACTGGCTGTGTTATACACGCTTCGCTTCTTTAATTCCTCCCTTCAATCGAGCCGAGAACTTTACGCGATGCCCCTTCGTAAAAAAATATCAAGTATTTACAAGCCCTCACTGAGAACTCCATGTTCCAACTTGTTGAAATTGAAACCAGAAAACATTATTGGATCTCTGAAAGTCCGCAGCTACACAGAATCTGTACCCAAATGAATGGAAGTTTCAGTGTAAACATAACAGTAACCTCAAAGGACGGATACTTCGATATCATTTACAATAATCAAGACACTCATGAATTCGTTTACGTCCCGAAATCAATGCTTAACACACATTAGGACTTTAACGCCATTTAGCAGCAACAGTCCTTTATTCTGGTGCACAATGCATGCACAGCGTGTTAATAACGTACTTTCAACCTGGGACCCGGGGACTCACGTCTCTCAACGATTTTCAGATGGACCAATCTCACTGACGGCCTCGTCTCAATGGTCGACAAATTTTGCATACTTCCATGTGGATGTTTTAGGGATCTATTCTATATAATAATGTTTCTTTGTGCGGCGTTCAAGTGAGTCTCAGCAATACCACAACGTCACACGGTGTGACACGGTGTGTTATTGTATGCTTCCTTCTTCCAAATCGAGTTGTTGAGAGGCGAGAAAAGAATTAAAAATCTTCAATATATAGAGTCATTGATATATAGACGAATAAATAATAACGCCGAAAAACGAACGAATGGATGAAAGGATGAATGAATAAATGAATGAATGATGACGCAGTTTATCATTAAGTGGACAAACCATTCACGGATGGAAAGTAACTGATTTTATAGATTGACAAGCCGACCAAGGTGATGTATGAGACCACGTGTTACAATGACACACCAATTTTCTTTGGTAGCTGGGTTCTAGGCAACGGTTTTACCTTGAAATTTGTACAAAGTGTATCTCGCGCCCTCTCTGATTCAGATTTGCACGAGTGAAGGTAACAAGCTTATCACCTTGGTAGGGTAACGTAGGCACATGGAATGCAGGTAAATCCCTGGGGACGTATCGTGAGAAATTATTTAACAAATATTATGTTCAATAAGACATTCCCCGATGATGACGAATAACTGAAACCTCCACAATACATGAACAGGTTATTTCGTGCCAGTGAGCTGTTTTGTAGAAAAGCGATGCGAATCTGAAACTCGACATGAATGCTTGAAAGAAGCAAGATCTAGCGGCTTAAAAACATCTGACATGTGTTTTGTAACAATGATGTAAGCCTATGGGCCTTGGCGATCATCATTAAGATTATTATCTACAACCTTGCTTTAGAGGGCAACACTAAGTCTTGACGACCTCTGAGCATGTTGTACCCTCTTTTTCACATCCTGTTATTTTGTAGATTGCCGAGAACGTTTTTGTATTGTTATTAAACGTCCCTTCTTGCCACCAGATGTCTCTGACTGTTATGCCCGCCGTTCTGTACTTTCTGCGCGGCTAGAGCCAATGAGTTCATCTAATTTATTACTTTGCTCTTCACATGCACTCCTATAAAAATAATATAGTCCTCTTTTTTACGAGAAAGGTTTTGATATGTGAACTTATCTGCCCATGGTAGGTCGTATTTTATGAAATACTGTCAGAAAATCGATGTAAACCTCCATTCGAGGCAAATGTTTAATAAAAAGAGCACAAAGGTCAAAGGTGAAGTTCTGTGAGTGACACGTGTGTTTTGATGATGTTGGGATGTGAGTAGTCTATCGCCATCACTCCGACATCTCCATCAGTTGTCTGGACTTAATACGCTTTAAACCCACTATGACCGAAATGAATATGTCATTGCTTTAAACATTGAAGATATACATGTGTACCCTTTATCTGAACTCAACGTAGCCATGTCAATCCATATTCCGATTACCACGGCAGCACACAATGTTCCCATACCGCACACGACTAAAAGTCAGAAGAACCCCTAGCTACAGCCGTGATACATGTTTCCGCCGTTATAAACTGTCAACAACCAAGTGTAGTATATCTGACAACTCCCGAGGGCGTTGATATTTCCGCAATCGACGATCTTAAGTGCTGAAAGACTCAATGCATGTTAAACAATGTCGACAACATTTTGCAAGACATTTGAAGCCTTAGGAATAAAGGACAGTTCATTGATCTCAAAGCGACGAGTTAATATTCCCTCAATAACACGCCTCCAAGATATCGTCCCTGGCGCGTCCTATTCATACAGTTATAGATTTGTATTAGGCTGATATAGATATTAACTGACTCCTTTATCGCATGGTTGGATCACTAAAGGTATGTTACTCTTACCATATTCTATTTGCTTACGGGTTATTTGCTCCGCTACACGGATATTGGCTTGGTAAGTAACGCTGTATACATTCTATTCATCGCAAAACTACTTTCAACGGTATGAACCTCGCGATATACGCTATCTTCAAAGAGGACGGTTTCAGGGTTCACTGCGCATGACATGGCGCGACATGTCGGTATGAAAGGAGTTGAGTCTATTAGTTTCAACAGTATGGTGTGACACCGCCCTACCTACTGTGATATATCCGTTACTTACCACGACCAATTTGGCAAGGTAGTTTATGGTTTCACTCACTCGGCAAGATGCCTTTTTTATGTGATGGTGAACAGCGAGGGGGCAGCATGTCGCCGTGTCGTGGCTAAAGTTAACCATGAGACGTGAGAAAAGCTGGACACAAACAATCATATAGTCTTTTTGACCAGTTAATATTTTTATGTTCTGCTTTAGATTCGCAGTCGAACTCCCATCTGGTGCAAATTTACGAGCGTACTTAACTAAATTGTGTTTTATTTCGAGTGACATTAATCTGATAAATTGCCACGTCTTATTCAGGTGAAAATCTCATCTCGACGTTACGCTGATATATGTTCGATATTAATGACAAAAAACAAAAAACAATACGCAGCTGTCGTTCTTTAATTGGATGGTAGTTGGATTCCATCAAAAGCTTCATAATAAATTGTTCCTTTGGGTTTTAATTTCAGTCTTGCTTTTTCTCATGTTCAAAGCTTTTTTTTTGCTTTCAAGAATTCAAATCAAACAATAAAGAACTATATACGCACCTTATCACCTGTATGTTTTCAAAAACTGACATGCGCTCTTTAAAATGAGAATTCTAACTTCTGATACGAAATGGTCAAATGGCAGTTTGATTTTTATTCGATTTTGACAACACCATCGTCTCAAAGGAATTGACAAAAACAAATCTCTTTGGGAACTAAATAAAATGAACATTCTACACACTTTATTGGCTTGTCGCTGTATACCAAATGCTAGCATGATATACTTTACCTTTGATCTCATTTGTATTGTCATTGATTTAAATTTGATTGACATTTGGTAGAGTGATTGATGGGAACTGGCAATTAAAAACAAATATAAGACAGATGAAACGGTTTTATAAAAGATATACCAGCAAATCAAGTGATTTCACATGTTGAGTTTTAAAGCTTGAGCTGTCACACCAATGGTTCTTTACTTTGCAGGAATCCGGAATTTTGAGACACAAGTTAAAGGACTAAGAGTTTGTGATCGTACCATACCATATAGATAATTTGGTAGATAATTTGGTAGATAATTAGGAGGCAGTTATTAGTTTACATAACTCTACGAGATATGGCGAAGGGCGGCGAGAGATGACGAGATTGAGCGAGAGGAAACAGACCAACATGGGGCGTGTACGATTTATCAACTGGAGGCAGTTTCTCGGTGAAGGGATTTGCAGTTAGTTAGTGATGACAAGATTGGATCAGAATCAACAACTTCACAACAACAGCCTTGAAATCAGCCGAGTGTCTGGTTTTGAGCGGTTCATCCCCCGTTCAGGCATTATCCCAGTCAAGAATTGCTGCATGCTGCCTTAAAAGCTCAGGCAAATTGTTTTCGATTTCATGAATTCTTAGAAATATATTTTCAAATTGCATATTTTTGTTTGAGCGATGTTTTAAGGCCGTTAAGATTTAATGAATCCCTTGCACTATGTGAGTTCTACACGAGTTTGCTCTTGTCAAGCCAAGTCAAACATTCGGGTACTGTTAGTCAATACACTTTCACATGTTTATTACGATAAATTTCATACGTCAACCTTCATAATATATTCGTGTTACGCGATGAAACATAGAAACAATGAAAATGGACTATGACTTAACTATTCCCTTGCTACGTCAGAAGATATCCCTATGGTTGTGAAAAAACGATCAAAACTCGTAATGATCACTGACAAGACAGTTAAAAAATCCACATTCTGAAATGATTTCACTATTGACACAAAATAACAAGCCTGGAGCACTTTCTCTTGGCACTTGTATTCACAAACGCGTCCATAAGAGAACGATTTCACAAATGCAAACAACTTTTAATTATGAGCCTTTGTAAACATAGTCAGCAAACAATTATAAACAAGAAAAAACACAAAATATTCTAATCAATGCCATTGTCGATATTCAAATCTGAACATGGTAAATATACCTACGAGAATATGACGACATGCGCCAACACGCAACATGCAAATCACGTGTACAGGACGCGATCTGAAGGGACGGATGTTTGTCTTCTACAGTCGAGTTTCTCAGAGTTTTAAGCGCCCAAACGGAATTAATATTGCTGAACATTCATTTAATAACTCCTATTGATATCCTATCGTGAGCTGCGCTCATTACCTCTTGTCGAGCGTTTAAAGCATTGATTGGTATCATTAGCAAACTGGCCATTGGCAAATCAGCATTTCATGTAACGCTAACTGTACATAATTCATACGGCGAGCTAACACAGGAACCCGGGCTATAATCACAACAAGGCAGCGCCATGACTTTCGTCAACAACGATGTAGGAACGGCACGTAGAATCAACAATGGCCCGTGGATATTTGCTACGATAATGTTTAGTCGTCAAATACAACACTACCCGGCCAGAATCGAAATAGTAATGATACTGGGCTAATGTTTCGTGTAGTCTAGCTGTACAACTATTACAACACTCCATTAAGGTAGCGAAGGGGTGATACACGGGATGTGGAAATGTATTATTTTAAACATAACTTTCTGTAAATATTGACAGTAATAAACGCAGATAAGTATCAAATTTACGGGTAATTGGCATCAGAGTGCCAGTAGAATAATAAAAAAGAAAATGAGAGTACCGAAGGCTAATGAAACTGTAGAAGTTCTGCAACTTCACGTGTACAGGATGGTAACGTTCAATACTATAATGAATACAAGCAGCTGTGCAGAAGGAACATTCAAACATTTCCATACACGGAATCGTATCATCTTATGCTAAATGAATTTGTCCTTTTAAAACGTTTTTCGTCTAAACGTTTAAAAGGTGACCTAACTACTGGTTGACATTGACAAGATCGCGAAACCCCACGTCAAAACCAGCGAGAGGATACGTGACTTTTGACACGCTGCCATAAGTTGGTTATTGTTTCTTTATGCAGAATATCACATGTCCCCCAATCTGTCAGTAATACACCGGGTTACGTGTCCAGGTCCAGGAAGGGGGCGCTCATCACGCAACACGTCACATTCCAGCTTGCTGTCCCGGGCCACCTTGAACCTTCACTCACTGAATTATCTCCTGCATGTGAACGTTGTTGTGGATCTGATATTCAGGAGGGATCCAGCGGGAGCTGATTATCTAGGGTTTTAACGAACGACCAAGCCCTTGAGGATTTTATACATAAATTGTACAAAAGAATAAACCGAGAGGCCCTTTTCGGTAGGTGCACACACCACCTCCCGTCCTCTTGGATTCGCCGCTCAGTTGAATGATATTTCGAGCCACCTACACGCGTCTATTAAAAGTATGTATTGAAGTGAATAATGAGAACATCTGTTAGTTTAGTTTGTGTTCTGGAATGTTACATGTCAGTATTACCCCAAATTTCGAGAGACATCTTCACTATTGTTCTTATAAAGCGAACACCAATGAAATAAAAAATAAAAATATTCAACATATGCTTTGCTGTTTACTGCTTGTTCCGCTATGTCAACAATAATGAAAATAGTCCACTCCATTCAAAGTGCAAACGACAGCGTCTATGCCATAAAGGGAGATTGTAGAGAATTAGCGAACCACAATGTGTATGACGTCACCATTACGCTGTGATGACTGTGCAAGTACGCAGTGGGACTGCTATATCAGTTACAGAACAGTCACAAGTATGCAATAACTGTTTTATTGTGCCATATTTCTATGCCGATATAAAACTCATATACATATTGAGAACATATAGGAGAAAGTTGTTAATACCGGTATAAAATTCATATGCATTGACAAAGCAATACGAGGTTTAATTATATTCCCTCCAATATGAAACGGAACACGCGTACATCTCGCACGGATAAAGCGGGCGAAGTAATGATCATTTCTATTAATATGAAAACTACAATGCATAAAATATCTGCTCTCGGTTCATTACATATACGATCTATAGACAGAGCATGGTTATCACGCAGCAATTATTTCCCTCCACCGGATGGCTATCTATAGCACTCATAAGTATAGAGCGTAAGAACTGAGTTTTATCAAATTTAGGCACGGATTGCAACAGCACTAATTTCTATAGACATCCCAACTTAATAACCGTTTCAAGAGGTTTTACGAAGACCGCTACATATTCACTAATACTCACCTATGACCCTTCAGGACGCAAAGGTATATTCTATAAGTTTATAGCAAGAAAAACAGTTTCCGATCATAGGTTTGTTACGTTGCAAAATATGAATTCGTTTGTTAATGGCTGCCATATTAGTCGTTCACGCGAAAGCTTCTATAATACTATCACAGCAAACTTTTTATCATTTGTTCCTCTTTCAAGTAAAAGGATTGATAATTCGTTCCTCTTTCAAGTAAAATGATTGATAATTTGTTCCTCTTTCAAGTAAAAGAATTGATAATTTGTTCCTCTTTCAAGTAAAAGGATTGATAATTTGTTCCCCTTTCAATAAAAGGGAAGGAGTTCCATATAAGTTTTTGTGAACACGACTTTGAAATGTTTTCTGCTGTAGGTTTAGCTATGACCACTCGAGAACTTTCTATAGGTGTAGCAAGCATGCGTTTAGCAAGGACAGGTACCACAATCTCCGCTATTACTATAGAAACGCAGGCTAAAGGCTCACAACTTTATGTATAAATGGAATGTTGTAGCGATGGTAAGTATTAGTATAACTACATTGTACTCTCCTAGGGATCAACATGGAACAGAGACAGGATCCGTTACAGTCTAGCAATAGTCTATAAAATGTTTTGATAATTCAATCATGAAGCAGGAATAGTCCAGTGTGTGCTCCCTTCTACATGCAGAGTATGGTGGTGAAGCACGTGTTGCTGTAGACGGGACTGAAGGCACAACAGTTGAGGGAGACAGCTGTTGGTCGACCCGTTCCGCTCACTGAAGCCGCTGTTCGTATCTTGTGATCGACGCTCGTGAATAGTAAAGTGGCCATTTGGATGTATGCAGCTTATATGTACATCGATCACTGTATAAAAAGATATTCGTGGCTATTTTAAGAAAATCAGAGTGGGTTTTATATGACTAAACAGTGTAAACTTTGATTCCAATCTTTCAATGTTGTGTAATGATAAATCTTCAAAATAATACTAGAAAAATCAGTTTATCCTTTAAAAAGTAATCTAAGTCTTATCTGGTTATTCATTTTGTTTTTTTCTTAACCTTATTAGTATGTTGACTGCAATTTGATTACAAATATTGATGCTATCAAGTTTCAGTAATTTCTTTTCATCGCAATTGTGTTACAGCCTCTCGCTAGGAGACCGAGTCTTAATCAGTTGTCGGGAATCAGTATTGACTCATTTGTTCTACTTCCCTACAACTAATCAACGGTTGTAATCGGAGTGTTCCGAACTAACCTCGTTATTTCGCAATGCAGGTTTTATTGTATCTAGGGAAATGAGACAAATCTAATATACCCTCTGGAGCCGCACGCTTGAATGACGGACTGAACGTGTGGAAGTTTATTGTTTGAAACAATAACACGATCCAGTTCCAATTCAGCTTCGGGTATAAATAAATCAGAACAATCTATAGATCGGAGGTTTCCCGTTATGGATTCGCACTGATATTACCTAGGTGTAGTGAGAGTGATACACGCTAAAACATTGACAATTCCGTTTTCTTTATCTACTGGTCTCAAGTCAGGAGACCGGGACAGTAGTAGTGACTCACGCTAAATAATTGACAACAGCGCTTTTCCTTACGATCTGATAATCTATTCATCTGACTTGGGTTGTAAACTAAATGCACGCTAAACCATTATAACCCATTTTGACTTAAGTGAGGTGAATGAATCCATGCTAAATAATTGACAGCAGCAAATCTGACTGACAATTCATCTGACTTGGGTTGTTGGAATTATGTACGCTGAAATATTGACAAACAGACTGCTTCAAATGAAGGCATACTAAATAATTAAACCTGTATCTTGTATAAACTGTTTTCGAATTCTTTGTTCGAGACATAAGAACATCTAACGCAAGCAGACCGACAATAAAAACACCTTATTGTCCGTCTCGAGGCATATACAGCTTCTTTAAATCCGATTTCTTGTGAAGGAGTACCAAACGAAATAAATTTCATTTTTTAACACCCTCAAAGAAATAAATTTTTAAACCTGCTTGTGGCGTGTTCTTTGTGTCACTGCCGATAGACTTCTTATCTTTTTTTACAAAAAGCGATGAATTCCACTTCAGGCTGAATGTACAGGGACGTCATGCTTGGGATGATAAGGTAAACTACGTTTAAAAACATTTTCCAAGTTTACACGAGTACACCTCAACTTCATGCTGCAGTTCTCTTTTCGTTATGAATCTATCCTCGTTTAAATGTGAAGTCTCCATCGTTAAACATCAAGGACTGGTGGGGTGCGGCTTTGTTCAGACCGGGTGGATATTCTACCCGGGAAGAGGGTATTGTCTGGGACATCAATCCACGCAACAGCTGCCGGGGTGAACACTGCTCTAGATTGACACGAAGATAATAACCCTAAATTACATGAAATATAACATCGCTTTGAACGACAAACAAAGGGAAGAAAGAAGGTTGGAATAGCTTGGAAAAACGCCTTGACTTACCCCCGTTGTTTGGATCAAGGAACAGGGATCAGGTTACACAATGCTTGCAACTACGAAATTGAACGTTTATGGGTCCAATGGAAAATTCCGCCTTTACGGACAATAAGTACAGAAATAGATCAGAAAAATTTCCAAAAAACCTTTCAAGAACTTTTATCGACTTGAACGAAGTTTAAAGGATTTAACCTGTCTAGGGACATTGATGCTAGAACTGAACAAACATTAGCATACTATTCTAGTCCACTTATAAAAAATATCTAACAACGACCTACTAAAAAAGTGAATGAAAGATGAAGTGTTGATGTATAAACCGTCAATGAAACTACATTCTTATTCTCAGGAAAACAATAACTAAAACTGTGAAAATTCTCCAAACCACCTTCGGCTATTTCTAAGCAGACGAGAGGAAGCGACTGTGCGAAATGCAATACGGAGACAACCCACTCCATTCATCACGCTTCTAACGAAGTGTATTTTTCTATCTTGTCAATCCTAATGACTACAAGCGCTCAAAAAGCTTCAACTAATGATGGGCAGATTCAAATAAAGACAATGATGAGATGTCCTGATAGTTTATCTGGAAAGCTAACGAGGAAGGCGTGTCCTCGTGTAGTCCGACAGGTCATGTTCAAGTTTTCGCTCACAGTCATTGATTTTAATGGCCATGTTCAAGTCTTCCCCTCATATACTTATTGATTTTAATGGCCATGTTCAAGTCTTCCCCTCATATACTTATTGATTTTAATGGCCATGTTCAAGTCTTCCCCTTCATTGATTTTAATGATCATCCTCGCCAGTGCTAACAACTCCTAAGGAGAGAAAGTATTTTTTCATAATAGTTGGTGACGAAATGTTCATTATTCCCGGGGCCCGCGAGGAGAAGCGCGCACCTGCACCTTCCGTCGGGACTGGATTACTACAGAGGCGGCGTGTTACAATAGGCTTATTGTTTAAATATACCTAATTTACAATGGAAGACAAAATAGCATGATTTTTAACACATCTGCGATATTCATTTGAGGTTGAAAAGCCTTTAATAAAATCTGACTGAACAATAATCCGATAAAACGAGAGCAAACACCCTGTTGTTTCTAGAACTATAAGTGAGCACAACATGTTGTCGACACATTTTATATAAAATTTACAAAATATTTCTCTTATGCATTTATCTATTAATCAAAATTAACAGAAAGCCCATAAAACCGAAACATGAATTGTTTGCTCTCCCGAAATGTTAAATATAAATAATTGTCCCATTTGTCATTTCGATAAGGAAAGAGCAGGCACAAAATTGGTCATTTAAAAACTCTGAAACTGAAATGACTGTTCAAGACTTTCCGTTATTTAAAAGTCAACAGATACGATAAAAATACTTCTAAATATCTTACGGCCTTGTAGAATAAGCTTTTCGCCCTATGGATATATCATGCAGGTTTGGTAGCGTATGGAAAGCACATCTACTTCCTAAACATATAGCATAGTTAGTTGTTATAGCGTGTATCACACCGTCCCTGATTGTAGCCGCTAGAACGCCGCTGTTACACACTCATATCGATATACGGGGAGTTATCGCCTCATATCGGCAATCTATATCACGTGACACCTCGCCGAGTCTTTGATTTCCCAAGCGCGTGACGGACGGTTTGATTTCGCAGTCACATCCTGCGGTAATGTGCTTTATGCATTATTGTATTAAATTTGATTTAACGAGCAAACTGCCAAACACTGTTATGTGTATCAGACTTCTCGGAATCGGATTCAATTTAGACGAGCACGATTCACAATACCTAAAGTCATTTGACAATGGAGAAATCTAAATGGCAATTAACACTTGCAATACTTGGGTTATAATTGAACGGCATTATGACATCTGAAACCTATGATCCTTATGACATTAATGCAACAAATTTGATTTGAAGGGGTCGTGTTTATACGAGTTTTAACTTTAAACTGATTACTCTGTCAGAACGGAAGTTAATCACTCAAATTGGTATAATAATTCGGCGAGATCCGGAAAAAGGGGTTGTGCAATAAGCCTAAGAAATTCATTACCCACAATGCAGCTACATCAACGTCAGAGCAGGATGCAGCGAAACAGGAAGTATGATGATCTCGTGAGACATGGCAAATGATTGCAAGATTTTACGATTGTAGTATAAATACTGTCACACCGACGAGGACACACGGCTTAATACAGGACGAAAGTCTACTAAACACCGAAATTACAAATTATCAAATGATCCATCGTCTGCAATACACAGATTTTGCTACAGATAATGCTGGCTTATCATGTATCATGGCGACGCGAAATTCTGTTCTGTCCATTCTGTTTTGATGCTTCAACGAACACTTTCTGGGCCCTTATGATATTAACTCACTTTATGCTTGATTGTCAGGAGAAAATGATGAAATAGTCAATTTTTATTTAAACTATGCGATAGTTTGAAATGTTCAAAATACAAAATACACTTGCAAGGCGATCATACTAGGCGACTAATTCAGTTACCTGAAAGTGACATACAAAGAATGACAAGAAGAATTATACTTGAGAGTTTGAAGTTGTGTTGTAAGTTTACAAAATACACTTGCCAGTATTGTTGACCGACAACCGTTGTACTGAACTTTAAGCCTGATTGGGATAGTTGTTATATTGAATTCAGACTTTCAGACTGGTGGTGTTTATGCAATTTGATCTGGTTGTGCACTGAATATTCATGTGACGTTCGAGATAAAGACAAGATGAATGCCCTTGTTCCTTGCAAGCGAGAAGGGACGAGACACATGTCAACTGTCGGTAGATCTGTGTGGAGATAGGACGGTAAAACACACATCTCTTGTTATTCAGGACAGGCCAAATGACGTTATCTGGAAGACATGTTTTTGTTATACAAAAAGTAGAACTACGATCCATGCTTCTGTACCACCATGTAGTGCAAAGGGAAGGACAAAGGATGGTATGACTACACGCCCAGCTTGGCAGTTTTCAAAGAGTTCGATATGAACAGGTTGGCCGATAGTAGCATTACATGCCCCTGCTTGGAAGTTTTTAAAGAGTTAAATTATATGCTTGAGGAAAAACAATGACAGTTGCAAAGGCCATTACAAGCGATGGTATCATTGCATGTCCCTGCACGACAGTTTTAATAAGGACACTTGTTGGGGTCATATATGGAAAACTTCATCAATGGTGTTATTTGATCTAGATTTAGTGAGCGAGCATCGGCTTGAACTAGTGGTACTGCGCTGAATCCATTGCACTCAAATCTCATTGCAGTTTTTTATTGCAAACAAAGGTGCCTGACCGAAAATACCTTATCCCGTCCCTTTTGAGATGAACACTAAAATGGAGGTGAGGTGAGGTGAGGTTTAACGCCGCTTTCAAGATGATTTTAACTTATATCGCGGCTGCTAGTATTATTGCAGGAAGAAAGCCCTCAACGCTATAGTAGCTACGCATTGCGGTGAAACCTGCGAGCATCGGCTGGAACTAGCGAACCATGGGTGGTAGCACGATGAAATTCAGTGTAGCATTGCACCCAAACCTGACTGCGTGTAGAACAGTTCTCTACTGCAGACATAGTTGCCGAGCCCGGCGGGATTCGAACCACGGCCTCTTGATCCGAGGCCGAACGAGCTAACCACTGCGCTATCCCGCCCCCACTAAAATGGAGAGTTGATATGAGATATACAGAGAGTGAAATTTGTTACAGCTTAAAACAAGCACTATAGCTTCAACTGAGAACACTTTGAACCATGAACAGGACGTCATATCATTCACAACGAACAGGACGTAATAAACTTCAAAAATACTTGCGGGGCATCAGTAAATATTTCCTTATGCCTCCGGCTATGATACGCAACCAAGAATAATTTTCATCAACTAAATAAATTAGAAGCTAAAGATATTATTCCATAATGACTGAAGCTGGAAAATGAGCAATACGGATTTATTTATACGGTGACACAAATCCTTAAATTTTCTTTTTGATATTGAAAGAATCAGTATGGGAGATTTTCTCAGGGTAATTCAAGACATCTTTTCAAGCTTCATCTTACATCATCAAACCATCTACGTGACATTCTAGGAGTAAATGTGTGTGTCTATTCTTGTTGATTAGTGGAACGAGCTGTCCGTGTAGATCTAATAACCTTGCGTAACAATTACATCACTAATCTCTTCAAGTCATTTGCAAGTTCTCTTGTATATCGCAGGGAAGCAATCACACTGTACAGGCCACTCAATGGATGGGGATACAACGTAATATTATTTAACACTTCTGACGTAAACAAACATTACCATCTCCCCTCCCCCCTCCCCACATCCCCCTAACAAAATGTCCCAAAGCAGTTTTGACTTCAGTCTCCCGATAAACCTGCACATTGGCCCCGGGCATAACGATACGTCCTGTGAAACTTCGTGTGCCCTTCAAAACTTGAAACTCAACTAACAGTTAATGTCATTCTTTAAACTTGTTTATTGTGTTGTGCATTTATAACGATAGCCCTCGGCACTGAGAAGTTAGATACAATTTTGATAGATATATCGTTAAATTCACTACCATTTCCATATATAAATTTCATATCTTTCAGTTATTTGCATTAAATAAAATCAAAAATAAAGTTTTGAAGACACACATTAACGGTTTGTATTTATAAGTGTTACTATTTCTTTAAGGGTATCACAACATAGGTTTACTTGAAAATCCATGTCTTGTTACTGAAGCCTAAACAGTTAGGCGTTAGGAACATCTACTAACATGCTTAGACCCTTATGTTTTAACTCGTGACGGAATATTCCCTAACCCCATGTCAGAATGTTCAAGAGGAGATTAGCAGCTTCCTGTGTATGTCCACACTGAGGCTTATCATATCCTCTGACCTTTGACATCTAATCTCTTGACCCCGGGTTGTTACCATTGACCCGGTCAACTGAAATGACCAACAACTATCCGTACAAGTATAGGCAGTAAACACCCTCTAGTATAGGCAATTGGCTCTGGAGTCACAAACGAGTTTGGCTTGTCAGTTGTGTGATTACAAAGAGAAGGAAAGGGAAACTGTCAGCCGCATAGATTGGTTTGGGTCGCCATTGATAGCTGGGTCAGAGTGTCACTTACTTTAATATTCATATCGGGGATAGCAATATACATGGTCCTTTGTCGCAGTTCTGTAGTATTTTTGAGCAACTTTCTTTTGCTTTTCGCTTTGAATATCATTTATTTAAAGAAACATGTTTATGGTTTTGATTCGTCAACTTTCGAAGCAGTGAATATTTTTCAGAAGTTAAATTTCTCTGAAAAATTCTTTTCAAAGAGTCCATGTAAGTTCATTTTCTCCCCACAGGGATTTCTCGAGTCATTATGGGCCCAGGAATAGAACAGAAATGCTTGACTAGCCCCTTTTGAAGAGATTGGATAATTAAAATGATTTATTTTCAAAAGGCAGCGAAAGTATTTTCCGATGAAACAGCAGATCATCATAGTTGTGACCCTCACAGTCCTCGCTGTAACCAGGGCGTGTGCAATGTCACTATAACAGATTTCAAAAGATCTGCTTGTAAAGATGCTTTTGTAAATCACACTAAATGGTATCCATTTCACGAGATTGTTGCCTTAAAAACGTAAGGGACGATTACATTGTGGAACAGTAAAATAGTCAATGTATACAACAATGATGTAAACTTGATGTCACCATAGTCGTTGTGGTTCCAATTACATACAATTACACAAGGCGACCAATTTACTACACGGGGTTCAGACAAGGCGATATCCTTTTACCCATCTCCTTCCTATCAGACCCAGACCACATAAACATCGGGCATCAAAGCCAGATCAGTACTAAAATATTCCCCTTTGTGCTATATATACGTCTATGGGGGTCTTAAGGTTACTGGCAAAGCATGTATGTTAAAATGTAAGTCTGATCGAGATAACATAAACCAGAGTGGACCAGAGGCCTTATGGGCGGACTGTCATAAGCAAAGTAAATAGCCCTGTATATGATAACATCTCTTTGTTTATGGACCATCTCAAGGCTCTTAGTGCTGGCTTAGTGCAGGGCTGGAATTGCTGTCGATAAAGATTAAGCAGCGAAATCAGCGGTCAAGCGCCTTGATCGGCCAGTACTTGTGGTATTTACGAGTCTCGGCTCAGGAGATTGTGAATCGATGGCGGTTCCCTCTTACCCATCCTTGTTCTTTAGTGATCAAAACAATAATGATACTTCGTTACATTAGTCCCCAGTTCATCAGTATCGAACGCCAAATTGAGCCACGGCGTCTGCTAAGGCAGGGAACATCTATAATGAATGAATGTCTGCCTACAATATCTTAAAACACGAGGGTAGAGATTTCCCACGGATATAACATGAACGATGTTTCCTAACACGTGACGTAACAACTATGCATGCAAACAAACGAATTCAGGTCATGTGAAATCAGTTGTGGGTCGATCTCGGAGATTAGGGACAGAATGAGAGCAACAGACATCACAATTTGGGCATTTCAATAATTTCCGTTCAGTGTCAGAACCACCTACAGAAATGGCAAGCAAAGCTATCTAGTAATTGCACTGCGTGTACAACAGCCCTTGTGAATCTTCCATGGCGTCCAAATCTTGACATTTCAACTTTCCTTGCGAGCACAGGATTCTACTACAGGCATCGTCACCTATTTCCCGATCACTCACAGCGACTCGAGCCTGTCAGGCACCGTCTGTTGAACTAACAGCATCGATTATGACATCAACATGAAATCAACAAGCCCTGGATGTCATCTTGTTAAGCTTCTGTGTAATGCTGATGGATACAACATGGGGGAGGGTTTCTAACAGGGTATTTATCAGTGCCTCGCATAGACAAGCGGGTAATCAGTTCGAGTAATTACCCAACATGATAGTAGCTCAGATACAATCTTCGATGGATTACCTATAACAATGACAAATACTTTACCAGAGATTCCGTTCCAGGAAAAATTAGGAAAAATTACTTATCTAACTGGCTAATAATAAACATATTTTGCCGCCAACATACAGTATGTAATCCATTTGTTCATTTTAAGACACCCAAGCTTCGATCGGGATTCTACGACACGATGATAATTGGGTGAAACGTAAACGGTCCACCAATACCGATAATGATTATTCAACAAAGACTTGCTTTAAGGAACAGCGAACAGTTAAGAATTCCTAACTAAAAACAGTTGCTTGAACAAAATCCACATGCATACTGTCTACAATGGTAAAAATATTACATTAACGTAACCTGTGTAAACTACATACTGATGACCAGGAACTCCTAGGTACCCAACACACAACACCTGGGGGTACTCTAAGGTATCACATACGAGTCATAGCCCAACACAAAACTACATGGGGAAACTTTGAGGTACCCAACACGCCGAATCATAACCCAACACAAATCTACCTGAGGAAACTTTGAGGTACCTAACACAAATCATAACCCAACACAATAGTACTTGGGGAAACTCTGAGGTACCCAACACGCCGAATCATAACCCAACACAAATCTACATGAGGAAACTTTGAGGTACCCAACACAAATCATGACCCAACACAATAGTACCTGGGACATATCCATCTATGTTTGCCACTAACAATGCTAATTTCAAACATGATCGTATTATGGATAAAGCATCGATGGATTACCACTAACCATGATAATTACCAAACATGCTATTAAAGTCTAGGTCGCAGCAGCCGCTCGTTCGATCTCGTATCATTAACGTTCATCATATTTCATTACGTCGGAATCTCCTGAGCAAACGAAGACTCACAGAGAGATAACAGGACCAGAAGACTGCAGTCTACTGGTTCTATAGCTGACTGATGACGTTGTAGTCTATATACGGCCTTCTTGTTTGAAGAACATACATAAATAAATCACAATTGACTCAAGAAGGAAATGATCTTATTTATACTTGTATTGATCCCCATATAATGGCGTCAATGTTAGAGTAAAACATAAGATATTTTTACAGACCCAACTATAGTATATGTTGCGTTGATTTTTATATGAAATTAGGTTTTGCTTCTTTTGATTAGTTAGACGTATACTGAAACCATTCTTCGTGTCTTTAAGATATAGAATAATACGTCGATAAAAGAATGCCACCAAAAGGGTAAGTTTTGATACACACAATCTTCCTTTATCAGACCACCTACAGCCAGCTCAATAGTTAGTTGTAAGAGTCGCGTAAAAACTACCGTTTCCATAAAAAGGGCAGTCAAATACCGTAATAACGACCAGAATATAATTTGATTAAAGAAAAGGCCAAAACTGTACATAATACGTTCCTGTAGACCTTTTATTACCAACACTAGTTGTAGGGAGTCGCGTAAAACGTGTAAGGTTCATAGAACGTAACGACAATAAACCAGCATAACGTTACAGGAACCTAAATCTCCATGTTTGATCAAGACGCAGAGTAAGTAAAGTCTACCTTAACCCTCGCACGGGGGACAAAGCAAACAAGATCACTCACTCACACACAACATTGACTAAGATAGGTTTGTGAGGTCGCTTCCCATCGATCCCCGACACTTTATAACGGCTGCTGAATCGAGCTAGGGAACTTCTATACACAAGATTTCTTAACATCAAACCTCGGGCCGGATTAATCAGATTCCTCATTGTGAAGCGTGTCCTGCAGACCGAGATGTCGACTCCGCCGGTGGAACACAGAGGAACCTATCGGCACTAAAAGATAGATCATAGAATCCCCAACAATCGGCACGGCTCCGAGGTTTAAGAAAATCTCTATCCATTTTTACATGAATTCCGTTCTGATTCAAGAGCGCCACAATTAGGACATAGTTGTGATTGATTGATATTAAGCTTCGAGTCTGATTGATAATTACTTCCAAATCACCACTATCTCCCTTCCTTAATAACGTTCGTGCTTATTAATTTGGAGACAAATGAACCGATTCAGGCTTGAGCTCGTCCGTGCGCTCAAAGACTGCCGGAGGGGATCGCTCATTGGAGCTATTTGAGCTTGCGCTTGTTTTTAATCAACTGCCAGGTTTGGTTTCCCTGCACTGTCCAAGCTTTCCTCTGACAATACAGAAAGATATAGCACTGACATAAGATTATTGTCATATCCTCCAACTTGCCTTCCGAATTCGTATCTAAATAGCTATGAATTAACTATGCAATGTGCAATCTTAGAATAACACAACTTTTAAACATGATTTCTCGATTTTAGTTCTCCGTGTCTACGTCTAGCATGATAAGAGCGTAAAGTTTGCTTTTATTTAAGATATGATATAAAAAATCAACTAAAATCACGAGTTTTGCACTTGAAAATTGCAGATTAAATATTTTATAAAGTAAATTATAATGGTGTTAGTGCATTTCATTATCGGCACAATCTGTTCTTGAAGGTGCAAAAAACAATTCATTAAAAAACGAAATTAATTCCAAGAAAACGTTTTTTCTAAATCAGTTTCTATTCGTAGTTTCTTCCATTTCTGCAAACAGCAAGTCGTACATGATGGTAAAGTGTAAATGAGTCCACCTTGCTGTCTCTATACACTGGGCTGCGATGGGCAGACACATAAATATCATAATAAATTTTTCTTGTCACAATAAATATCACCTTTACATAAATATCATAATTAATTTTTCTTGTCACAATAAATATCACCTTTATCCATGAATCATAATTACTTAGTCTGATAAAACATTACGGCCTTTGTAGCAAAATGACGCAATTAGGACCGCTGATGATACTTGGTCTCCCATCGTTAACTACCAGACGAATGTAGGTCTGGTGATTAATTGAACAATGTAAATTGTCTATTTTCATAGGGCTTGTAGACTGTATCGTGGGATTAATTAACGGTACTGTACCATCAGTGGCCAGCCAGTCTCTGTTGGTGGAGTTATCCCCCTGGAATAGAACAAGTTGCGAAAACGAGGCTGCAAGGAAGCATAGCGCCACCAAGCGGACATGAGATACGCCGTAATAAATCACTATGGACTCTGATCAAAGAATACAATGACAAAGCGCCGCATTTGTATACATTTCCCACCATTAGAATAGTCTCATAGTCATTAACCATGCTGACTTCGTCTCACATACAGCGTGTAGGCTGAATAATCAAGATTGATCTCCCTTGGCACCGGAAACGTCGCCTCCTAATGAGAAAGAGTAGAAGCAACGGGACAGAACTCTTCATAACCTTCATTATTACGAATCTCTAGGTACTAAAATCCGATCATATGCCATATTAACGAACGTACACTTGTTTTCCTACTGAACCTCCACAGTTTACCATACGCTGGACGATAGGACCTATGCAAACACAATATCTCGACCACAGAGTATTTATCACCCTTAGTTTACAGTTCCATTTTGGACCTCAGTGAGAATAAATCACAATAACTATTTCACAGTCACGCTATATTTACTTAGTTAAATCAATAGTAGTTCAGGTTGCTTGGTCAATTGTAACATGCACAAAACCCGGGTAGGAAAACAAGGCTATTCTATGGTGCCATCACGTAGCGCTAATGTACAGACAGAAGGGAGACAATGTCCACAGGTTGACAAGGTAAATGTGCTCTCACAAGTCTCCTGGATTCATGTATTGTCATGCTGGAACGAGATTAATCCAGGTGGAGTATTAAAGAACGCTTAAGCATCATGTCTCACTCGCTGATTAAATACCAATTTGGAAAGCCTGAAGGTTTAACATACTATTCGGTCAGTTAATCTTACAGCGAAATATGACTTTAAGCAATAAAACTTCGTAGCGATAATATTTCAAATTTTCATCAGGAAAAATGTTCAGATTTTCCAAAATGTCTCAATTTAATTATTATGAGAATTTTAAATATTCTTTTTAACCTTTTAAAATAAAATTGTATCAAACGTGACTTCCAGGCACTATTTATGAAAAAAAATAAATTTCAGAGAGTCTCGTTTCAAAGTGATCATATGCCGGAAACATGCGAAGTTAGAAGACTTTATTTTTCTATTTCCGAACTGAGTGACCATTACTTGTTTGAATTTGAAAGTACAATTTGAGTTCAAGCTTACGGTCGACAGACGACGCCCGACTGACTAAAACTGATAAACATAAATAACCTATGTACTCTAAACCATTGAAAGGCATTTAGTGGATACATTCATATACATGCTGTACATGTCAAGACGAAAAGGGCACCTGCTGGGAGTTGATATATACATATATAATGTTTTTATACGTCAAGACGAGCATTGTGACGTACTGCAAACCATCTTTCATTAACTTTTATTGTGCCGTGATCAGCTATAATAGGTAAAGTGAGATAAGGAATGGAGACTTCCAAGTGATTCATTAAAAGGTCTCAAGGATAACGGCGGACCGCATGTAGAGTTTAATCTGCCGCATCGATGATCGTGTCTACTGTATAATATCTACATTCAGTATCGACTTGGTGAAATCTAGATAAGTTTCCTTCTCATTTCTATTCTAATAATAACAGAAAGCATATATAGCAAATATAGCTACATGTATTATAAAAAGCATAGAAACGTATATAATGAACTTAAGTAAACAGGAGAGGCACATGCGGTATTGCATTAGGGATGCACTTCCAACACCAAGGATAAAACGGACACGTGTAAAAAAGACAACTGTTTAGGAAACAACACTAGATTACTTTTTTTTAAAAAACGCGATTGAAATATATTCTGGAAATACAATAAAAGTTGGACATATTACGATCAAACGTAACAAAAGACCATGTTCATGACACTATATTCAAACCTGAAAATTTGCCAACCTGCATGGAGCATATAGAAATGACAATTTCATCTAGAAATCTAGACTTGCTTTTCGAGAGGTTATGTCCCTGGATTGGGAATATAAAAGGTAAAAATATCACATCTACATTCTATAGGTAAGTCTTCTGAACTAATCTATTCTAAGTTATCTGTCTACCTATCTATGTATCGATCTATCACTGCCACATGAACCCAGAACACTATCAGATCCGCTCCATTGACGGGCAGAACACTCGTTGACATTGGCGCACACATCAATCAGGTATTTGAACCTTTGTTTAGTCCCAATCTGAGTAATTGACGATGTGTAGACTTCATTAATTATTAAAACACGTCTTTGTTAGAACCATGTCGTGTTATCGTTGAAGGTATGCACTAATCCTGTTATACACGACTTACTATACAGCGTGTGTCTTCCCGGCCAGGTTAATGGTTGTTGAACGGACGAGAGATGGGAAGTAGCTTGTATGCTCTAATCAGGATCAATTTATTCCAACGGTGAGAGAAATCCAGAAGTCGTCTTTACGAAATTCATCAGAGAGAAAAATAATCTACCAAATTATTGAACTCCAGAAGCTGTTCCATTTTTATTTTTGAAATTTGACAATGCTTTCGGAATTGTAATCACGGTGTGTACAAGTGGGTCTAGCAGGGTGAGTACAAGTGGGTCTAACACCTTGAGTACAAGTGGGTCCAGCACGGTGAGTACAAATGGGTCAAGCTCAGCGAGTACAAGTAGGTCTAGCACCTTGAGTACAAGTGGGTCTAGCACGGTGAGTACAAGAGGGTCTAACACCGTGGGTACAAGTAGTTCTAGCACAGATTCACCATACCTTTACGACAGTACCAAAAGTAATTGCCTTTTACAATTGTCCACCGATATACTGGGACATGTTGCAAGTCTATCAGGTGGTATGAAACTCAAGATAGCATTCATGTCGGCACTATACACATATAACGATACACTGTCAGTTAACTACATGACAGAGAGTGTTATATAGTCCAATTGACAGACAGGCAACGTTGATTAAAGTGTCACATGTATGTACTCAGATGAATAAAACCCACATGAATAAATTTACATATCCATCCCATACAGGCTAACAAAATATTCTAACATAACCTTTTACTTACATTAGGGCAAATAGGTTAACAAAATCAAACAAACATTATCCCTAACGTTTTATTTCATTTGGCTGAAATTCGTCATCGATTTGATATATCCATGTTAGAAGAGATCAAGAGTTTTTAGCGAATGTTAAACAACCCCTAAGCACTACAAGGTCACAATCAAACATTCATGAAAGATCTCTTTGAGAAACAGTCAAATAAACCGCCATTATTTTGAGAGAAAAAAAGATTGCTTTAATCGTCGATTGTCATCAGCATAGGCTACCCATGTCTAGTCACGTCCTGCTATTGTGTATTTAAACATAGACTTGGTCTTGTCTCTCTCAGTCTCTTGACGGTTTGCCTTCATTCTGACGGACAAACGGTACGGACTAACAGATAAATTTGTTTCCGAATGTTTTTCCTTCCAACTCTATGAATGTATTAATACTTAAACTTCTTGTATGATCTGGTGTGTATACATAAGTTATCAACCAATAAGGTGAGTGAGTGAGTGAGTTGATGTTTAACGCCGCTTTTAAGATTATTTCACTTATATCGCGGCTGCTAGTATTATTGCAGGGAGAAAGCCCGCAACACCATTGTGGCTATGCATTGCGGTGAAACCTGCGAGCATCGGCCGGAACTAGCGAACCATGAGTGGTACTGCGCTGATTTTCAGTTTTTAACCAATAAGGTCCTGTTATTGTTATACGTAATAATTATTGATGAATTGATAAAGAGGCTTTTTTCTGAGCGTCAGAAGGATTCGTCAAGCTAGAGGTAGGACATCTTCTTGAAAAACTTACAAAATAGAAACATGACAACTTAGTCAAGATATCTCTCACTTCTTAACCCCGAGTTCACTAGTCGTACTCTATGAAGTCAAGTTATCAAGAGTCCTACTTTAAGTCTACATATCCCACTGGATATTGCTGTCCGGGAAAATAACCATTACGAAGAAGTTCTACAGTCAAGTGTCTCTACCCTGGACTCCGTGTATCATCTATCCTCCTAAACTACGCTTTCTCTTTTCCGAGACACGTATCTTCATATTCAATGAACTCATGTTGTCCAGAAATCAAGTTCAAGTCTGTAGGTCCCAACCAACCCAATGGCCCTGGACTCAGTGTATCGTGTTTCCTTCTAAATTTCTCTTGGACTTTGATTTATAGTGTTTTGTGAACTCAAAAGTTGTCAAGAGACCAAGTTCCAGTCTACAGGTCTCAACAGACTCATACAACAATCAGAAGCCGGGAACTCCGCAGTCCAGTGTGTTCTGTCCCAGACTCTCGTGTATCGTATTTCCCTCTCCTGTCCTCCCAATATCCATCATCAAACAACCTCTGAAGGTTCTCTGTTATTACCTAACTGTCCCCTAACATGCTCTGTGTACTTCATCTAAACCAATCGCTAAGCGGTGTTTGCTGGACGAGTCTTGAGGGACGTGCTAGAATTAGCTGCACATTGGCATGGAAGAGATAAGCGTTCTGGGAGTATTGTCATGTAGATGGGAGGTAAGATTACAATACTCTGTGGTGGTGTTATACGCGTGGCAATGAAAGCTATATCAGCACCTATAATGAGACGGTTGTAGATAACAAATTGATAACTAACAATGAAACTGAGACCTTGTCGAGACTGCTGTTGAATGACGAATGGAAGGCTGTTAGAAACACGATAAACTGTAATGAAGAGATGTTATACACCATACCAAGGTATTGTCCCTTTTGGTAACCATTTACTGACCCCATGAAAGTAAACACGAACTTAAAGCATGATGATCACTGTAATTAACTTGGAAGTGAGAAAATCTTGACATCGTATCTCGTTGCCGACTCAAAATCGTGTCAACGCTGTTTTAACTCTCAAAAAATCTTTTCATTTAGTCTTACAAATTGTCTGGCTTTTTAATAACATAACCTTTCAAATAATCTAGCATGTATGTCTATCTGAGAAACATGGGCTTGTCACGAGTCATGCGACTCTGTACTGGACAGATCGTCTGTGATTACTCCCATATTATCCTTGCAAAGGCATGTGCTTGATTACTTTCGTAGCATGTCTGGCTGTTGAACCTATCGTACTTTACACCAACCTAAACCGCCCTGCATTGACACAAGCTGGACTTAACATATAAGCGTTAACAGGATCACAGCAAAAGAAGCAAAGACCAAGTCAACGACAAGAATTCATGAGAGCGACACAATCTAGTCTTGCCTCATTTCAGATGTCAGCATGATCCAAACACTTCGAAATAAGGTCATATTCAATGGTATTTATCTAACTTTGTAGTGGAGATGACACAAATTAGTCTTGCCTGATTTCAGATTTCAGCATGCTTCAACAATTCCGGAAAAAACGGACCAATGGCGCTTATCTGAATTTATAGTATGCAATTTTACATGAGTTAACCACGACTCAAACGTAAAGTCTTAAATCGTAGCATTTTAGTACATCCCTACAGGTTCTTGTTCATGTTTTCATCCAGATACGTCTTTCCCTTGCAAAACCTTTTAAGATAACTTTGAACAGCATCAGATAAAAATCACCTAACTGGATTCCATTACTAAATTTGATAAAGCAACAATATTTTTAGCATTCTTTTAAGAGACTAAGTGTAAGTGGATGGTAGCTATAAACAAATCGAACTACCAAGTCAAGCCTGCCCTTGTTTACGAGTATCCAGTTAGTGAAAGACTCGATGATATACTGTAGATCTTAATGTAGGTAGAAGATCCGTTACTATCCCGCTAATTACTAGGTAGGGTATTTGACATTTATTCCAGAGACCAAATCAATAAGAGCGGATCAACTCGGCTGACCAAGCTCTGATGGATATCTCCCTATCGAATCACGCTCAATGGCCATGTTCAAGCTTGTCCGCTCATCTGATTTGCCCAGACTTTATTTTCTTGACGTAACCTTTTTGCACAGAGCGTATAGCGTAACGAGTCAATTACTAGTAAATTGGCGTACAGTGTGTTTACGCCGAAAAGAAGTGTTTAAATTATATAAACGAACATGCAATTAAAGAAGTGATATTTATAATGCGAATCCGCTGACCTCCATATTATTCTCATGTGAGAGTTTTGTAAAAGATCCTGAATATAATCTCGCAATTACACCATGCTTAGCTAACTGAATACCATTTTAGACGCAACTATTTCTATTCTCATGTTCCACATTTATTAATTATTTCGTCGTAACTAAGTGCGGCCAAAATTCAGGACAAAGGACAAACACTTATGCCAACTTGCAATCAGAATTTCGAAAAGAAAATGATATTTCGGTAACGGAGTGTGAGGATACACTCAGCTACACTCTGCTAAAGGAACACTTGCGATTCAGACTGTCAAACATATGGAATGGTCTACACTCCTGGAGCATAATGCATCGGTCTTCTCATACTGACGTCTTCATAAAGCCGCCCAAGCAGCACTAGACTTACTGCCAGTCTCCGAATTCTTAAATACAGATTATTTTACACAAATTAGGAAATGGAGCCTCAGACTAATGGGATTTTCAGCCAAATCTAGACTTGCATGTTCCTTGCTAGAGTTGGTTGAAGGTTAGCGACTACGTACTACAGTCGGTTGGGAAAGCTAGGCCAGCTCTGACAGACTGAGCTTTACTCCACGGATTACGGCTGTCGATAGAAAAGTAATTATACACACCCTAAATAGCGAAAAGTAATGTAGGTCAATTGGCCTAAACGTCAGGTACGTAAGGATAAGTTTGCGAAGTAGGTCGGTATTGATAGATATGTAGATACGTACAGATACAATCTAGTAATATATGTTGATAAGTCGATGACTGCATATAAAGGCTGAGGAAAATGTATGTTTATCAGTAGATGGCAATATTGAGGGGAAAACGAGCCATATACATCGATTTAGATGTGCGACGTTTTCTTACTATTTTCTTTATATATGAGAGGTTGGTTAATAATAAGTATTAAGGATTGTGTACAAAGTACAAGCATTTAATACAGTCCAGGTCCTCATTCAAATTTGACTACATTCATAACATAAACCTAAAGACGTAAAGGAACATGGATGAAGGTGCAATAGTTATTTAAAAAAATCAAAAGACTTTCAGTCTGCAGATTAAGTAAATATTCTAATATATAGATATGTGTATGTAGATACTAATCTATACGAAAATGTAGATATATGTTCACTAACTAACAGTCGGGCGTGGCCGCGTAGTTAGTTGATGAAAGTAGGAGGGGGTGGTCAGAGATCGATATTGGAAATTAGGACACTTCACCGAATCATATCGATCCCGGGTAACGCTAAAATGGGTTTGTGAGATAAACGTAGAGGTATTGGTGTCGTCTCCTTCGGGGGAGGTTAACTCCGAACATACGTCGCAGCTGCGACGAGGTACTAGTTATCCGATTTCCAACTGGAACTTTATTCTTAATTGCCATTAGTAGATTTTAGTGTAGCTCGTCCAAGAAAACGCTCATTGTAGAATTTGTAGAATGGACATATGTGAGTGGAACAATGGCGTTTAACATCAGGGACAAATTCACTTTGTCTAAGACTGATGTTACCACCATAGGGAGTTTAAAGTCATGTCCTATTGTAGACTTGCCAGAGAGAACGTAGTTTACAGTGAAACCGTGTAAAGCATTACAGTTATTGTCACGAAATGGTGCACTTAATCCTGCCTAGCGAACTTGTAATTGTTTATAGGAGCAATCGACACGCATTCATCTACGGGCTGTACACAGTTTGCTAACCATTGGAAACTTCATTTATATAGTTGTCGTGGAGAAAGGCCCTTTGCACGCTGACTATAAGCAAACTGTTGTAATCAAATATGGGGCAATAAATACGTACAAAGCTAGCCAACCTACTGTCAACTATCTTATGTCAGCGGGGAGAGTTCATATGTATAAACGGTCGAGACTATGCAACTGTATATACATCTGTTAGAGAAGAACTCACTCTCAGTGCTGCACGATTATTCAACATCTGAAAAATGATCAGCGTTAAAGTTTTTAATAAACACGCCTTAGATACAAAATACTATCAGTTTCCGCTACAAACATGTACAGTATAAAGGAAATGCATTTTGTGGTCAGTTTATCGTTATCTACCTATTGTTCCTGTGAGATATATGGAAGGATTAATAAATTATTTAGAGACGTTTATCTGGGTAGACAATGGAGGCGCACCGTGACCATCTGGTAAACGCTGAGTTTATTTTTATGGAGGTATTAAGGATTTCAATTCATTACACAAGAGCTTTCGTTTTAGTGCATTTGTTGACGTTTTTACTGCAATCTTGACGAGTGTATTATTCCTCACAGTGGTTAGTTTTACAGTGCGTTTCTGATTCAGGCACTAACCCCTCATAAAATATGTTTATCATAAGCTTACACTGTGGGATAGCGCCCGACATTCCGAACATCTCCATGAATATTTCATTATAGCTCATATTATAGGAACAGATTGCGTCGAGTTATACTTGTAACCCGATACAAGTCTCTGATATTGTTACAAATTACACAATAATCAAAACGTTTATATCATGAATATAGAAGTAAAAAAATTATCACATTCGAAAACTGAATTGGACAATAACTTGGGAAAACAATTCGATTACGGTTGTTCTTGGTTATGGATCACAAAATTCAAAATAAACATTACAATTGTATTTAATCAAATTTGAAATCATTTGATGATTAGTGTATGTCATATGAGGAATTTTGTATCCTTAGAACATTATGTCCTTAAATCTTTTCCGCGATTATCTGAATAACCTGCTCTTTGACAAATTTATTTGGGCTGGAAGCGTTGTAGAAGTGGTCTATAAAGTGTTAATAATCAAAACATTATTTTACCTTTATACATCTTTGTCTTCGTTTACTTGTTGACATAGTTCACTTGTCAAACCGATTTAAAATTGATATACAAATTGCAGTGCATTAAAGGTTAACTTAAGGTGTGATAGCAAACTTGTATTACAATGTTGCAAATTAACACATAGAGGGTCCGAAAGAATTCAAGCCAGGGGGCTATTCCTAATGAATGTTGCGAGATTGTGAAAAGTTCATGGAGTTTTTGATACAATCGTAAACAGTCAATCTATGAAACTGAAAGCGTTTATGATGCAAAGCGCAAACATACCAATATCATTATCCATGGGCATCCCCTAACAGAGAGTAACGGATAGTTTTATTTGAACTAATAACAAAGTTGTATTTATATAAGTATGTTCCACGGGAACTGCGACTGAGAAGTTCACCACTGCATCATATTCAGCTAAATACATTTCAGAGACGTACATGTAAAAAGAACTTCTAAACCAGAAATTTCAGTTTCACGAAAAACAATTGCTAGCACGATTATGAATTTACGTGAATGTAACCCAAGAGATAAAGGGGGGAGTTTCTAGTTGTAGATTCACACTGCCACATTGTTGATGATTACCAAGATAGGCCGGCCTCGGGATTAAACCCCACGTATGCTGCCCTCCAGGTAAATATCCCACACCTGTGACAGGTAGTGTCCTACAGACGGGTTGTGTCTACCGCAATGTATCGTCGCCTCTAGCCGGGGGATAGTTAATGATACAGTGCGGGACATTAGTAGTCGCGTTGTACAGTAACGGATATCCTTGTGTACCGGGACTTTTCGGAGAATTTGAACAATAGAGGCAGTATACTGTAACTATGGAAATCCCTATTCCGAATACTGAAGTTTGGAAATATCTCCCTATATGGATGATAATTTGAAGTTTCATGTTGAATGATGAATCAACGAGTATTTGCAGGAAACTAGCGTTACTTGTGGTAAATAAAATAACATTCTTAAAAAATGGATATAGATAAAACATCAAGTGGCTCAACATTAACATAATCAATTTGGGATAAACCTTTCGATGGGATTTTATTGAAGTTATTGATAATAAAAAGAAAATCGAAAATGTTTGGTATTACTGAGAAAATCATGTAAAACGTTTGCCGTTTACTGTACGTGTGAGTGGAATTTAATGTGATTCACCTGTTCACATGCAATAGTCCTATCGAATATTAGATATATCTCGCCCTACGATAATTGCTATATTTGACATGCTACCACCAGCGGATATATTCACAATTTTCCCAAGCGGAGTTTGATAACTGTAAACAGAAACTGAATGGGAGGTTTGCTTTCTACATAATATGACCAAAATTGTGACAAAGTTTCCTGTTAATTGTAATCAAATACCCCAATTAACGACATCACGTGTCACTCTGTTGATAACAAGGGAAACAAAATGTCACTTTTTAGCAGCTTTAACATGTTTACCAATCAAACATTTAAAAATCGTATTGCAAATTAATAGAGTTTACACTGTAACTTGATGTAAGTCAGTAAGCTACTTTACTGATCAGGCAAAGATTTACAAATGTTCTCTCGATTGTGATATTGTTATGCTAGTAACCTGGCGATATAAAGGATACTTATTAATAATTCACGTTTTGTCTTGAATCTTAAATATCATTCAACACAGAGAGTTGAATAAGAATTGAGTCATCGCCAGAAATTTAACGTTTCATCTATGCGCGGAGACTTTAAAGAAGCAACAACTGCTTTTTGTTTTCAACATTGTTGTTTCATTTACAATATTCATGTCATACATCTACTAGTATTCTAAATTTTTGTGGCTCACGCCTCAGGTAAAAACCCCTTAGTTATAAGAATGCGATATTCATAGGTATTCATATCGAGTCCCTTAGCGCAAATAATTTATTGATAATATTTTGCAAGCGACCGGTGTATTCGATTTGGACATTGCAGGATAATTATTATGCAATCAGCGTTGGTCCCGAGGGTAATGGAATGTGATCGGTAAATTCTTGAAATTAACAAATCGTCGAGTTACAGGTGATTTGGTTAGACTAGCAATCAATGCGAACCTGTGGAGGGAAACCCCGTCATTTGTACACACATTAGGAGAGGAGGCTCAATGAAAGATATGATGCAGTAAAAGATGCTTCGTTAAGTCACGAGATATGTCGATACACGTACAATATTGCAATGATAACTAGATCAAATAATGGCAATTGAAATGATACACACAATACTGTTTAATTTCGATGTTAATAGGAAAGGCAAAGTTGACACCAGAAAAATATTTTATAATTTTTCTCATCTTTTTTCATTTTTGGATATTTCCTCGGTAGCTAATGTTTATATTATATTAAGATATGTTTATTAAATGATATTAACATCGAATGATATTTTAATATAACGAAATTGTCTCCTTAAGTGTGGAAATTTGGCAAAACAATGAATATCATCTAAATCTTTTTATAATTCTTTTTTTCATTATTCAGCGATAGATTGTAATTGGCATATATTTTTGAATCACCTTTTTGCATGATATATCAACAGATCTGTATCAATAATTTCGGGAATTTGCTTATGATATTCATATATTGAGGTAAATGTTTCCACGTCAACAGGCTGTATCTCAAAAGCCCCTCCTTTCTTTGCGTTGGGATTGCAACACTCGGGGTGGGGACCGTGTCAACTTTATGACGTAATACTAGAAAACTTTCCGTTTTCGTCACTCACAAGACTTGAATTTTTCAAAAATAGTGAAATATATAAATATATATATATAATGAGTTTCCATATATTTAAATATAGAAACTCATCATTATTTTTATTATGAACACTGCTAAGTTTATAGTAGATATATACACGGTCACATTTTAAATACCTTAAGAATGTCAAGAATCCTATTTACAACTATGTTTCCTATTTATCATGTTGGTTATACAAACCTAATTTAGGCGTGACTTTTCATACTACAGTCAAGGAAATAAAGTAATTTTTCATGAAAGTTATTTTTTAATAAATTCGAATATTAGTTTCCTAAAGAATGACAAACTTCCTTTCACGAAAAACTATTAGAGTAGGTTAAATCTATTTAGAAAGTTTTAAACGTCCTTCTTGACACTGTAATCCCTGTATCAAGGAAGTACCCCAGATATCTCGCGGGGCCACAACAGATGGTTTGTACTACGGGCCCGAGTCCACGTTCATTTATAAACACTGTTGTGTTCAAGTCGGCCCGTCACTCACTCACCCCGGACGCTTTGTTTAGAGACCAGCACAATGAACAAAGAATTATTTCAAAGGTTAAAATAAATCCTTCCTACCTTCTTCGTGATGCCAGGTTTTGTTGCAGTAATTAGCTTTCACACACTTAGTCTCGGGTTTAGTTTTGTATCCAGAGTTAGTTGAACACTTCTGTTGCTCGCCCTCTAAAACACACTCCGTGGTCTGCCACTTGACTTTGAGGTGTCTCGTGGTACAGATTATATCGAAACACTCCACCCTCGTCCACAAACTGAAACTCACATCCTCCTCTGTGTTGTTGCGATGGAAGGTCCACTCGGGGACGAAAGATCCAGAGAGCTCCAGCCCAACTCCCAGAAGTAAAACTATCGCTGTAAAGATCGAAAGAGCCAACTTTTCTGACTTCGTGGCCATGTCGCTACAAAGTTGATATGAGACTTCTTCAATCAACACTTGGTTCACCAATCACTAACTCCGCAGTTTCAAAACTTCCGGAAAGTAAAATCACAACCGTTATCCGTTCGCTCATCAAACATGCTCCGCTAAATATGGTGAGGTCGGAATTTGACCCAGTTGGGACGTTCTCAAGTCGGATGTGACATTTCAGCTGAGCACATGACAAGCCTAGGACTCCTTTACAAGCCGTGACGTAGCGCTGAGATAAACGCTCGTTCAAATTCCCGCGAGCGAGTCAGGAGCGGACTGCAGAGCGACTCAGCTCAGAGCTGACTGGACGCCCATGTGCAGTGTGTACGGGGAGAGACGAGACGAGCCACTATTCGTCCCTGCCTTCTTACGGCTAGGCTACTTTTAAAGCTCTAAATCATATCGGTGGTTATACTGCGATACAAGGCAAAGCCTGCCTATTGATTAGAGATGGGCGCAGAAGAGAGCGAGCGATGTTCCCGCCATACACCTACAAGCAGACGACAACGCGGACGCACAGTGTGAGGGTCGCGTTTATGCAAGAGGCTGAGTTTTCATATTCTCGTCTCGACAACTTTATAAGTGGTCTGCATAGGTTCAAAGACACCGTTCCAAAGTTCACAGATTCTCTAATATCAAAGTTGTATTGGGGATGACCAGTTAGGGACTAATCAAGGACGACTTCTGCGGGAGTTGATGCAGAGCGCTGTAAAGTTGACACCTCTCCATTGAACTAGGAGACGGACCTAGACGCTCTTTGTGAACTCTGAATCGAGACCATCACCGATGTTTTAACGCCGTTCGCACTTTCCTTCCCTTCGCTACACAACGCGGCCCCTGGAGCTCGGGGACTATTAGAGGTATTGGAGCAAAACCTTACACTGACGAAAGCGTAGGTTTGTCTTTGTGAAAGGTCTGTGGAGAATTCCTGGAAAACGTCTCTAATGGAATGGTAAAAGTGGACGCGAACGTCGCATATAGCTATTGTCAGTCCAGCTCGCGCTTCCAATAAGCACTAATTATCAAACTTCATCTCCTGTATATCTCTACAAAGACGCGTCCACTTAGACGCTGGTGGACCGTAGGGGTCTACGGGGGGGGGGGATTCATTTGTTTAGCACGTCACGTGTTCAAGTACCTCGAAGCTCTTTGTTCTATGCTTGCTTCCTCGGGGTGTTATGTAGAATTAGCCAAGTTTACATAATGCAATAACTAGCGCAGCTAGCTGGATATCCGTGACAGGTGTTTTTACCATCAAGGGTGTCGCCTCTTCACAGTCTGCTCTGATTAAACGCTGGTAATTAACGTCGGCGACGATTGCTCTAACACAGTAAGCTTTTACGTACGGAAATTACAAACACATAAATCGCTTGCCAGGACCACTAATCTGCAGTGAATGAGCTCCGTATGAACGCTTCCTACATAGACACGACTTGATATTGAAAGATGAAAGTCGCATTGGTAGCACGCTCTCATGAATTGCACGTCCACAGCGAGGTGACAACTGATGCGTGCTGTACGCTCCTTTTCATGCAGAGATGAAAAAATTGACAAGAAATATTTTTTGCTTTGTTCTTCGTGATCAGTTGTGAGCTCTCCGCTTCGTTTGTTCTCGCTAGTTTAAATTTCATTAATAGTCTTAATGATAAGTTTGCAACGGACAACCTTATCAGGAATAACATGCTAGGCACAGTAAACGAGAGAAGGAAAATGTATTAAAGCCTATTGAAAAGGAAGCCAAGAGAATATTATAGATTTAAAAAGATGACGACATTTCAAGTTTAGGCCGCTGAATAAACGACGAAGATTTGTTAATACAAATGTTTCTGGTAATGCGGGTAAACGCCAATCTTATAATCGCGGTACGGAAAAGTAAAAAAAAAACCGAATGACTTCTATAAGATCTTTATTCGACGGTTAACAGGAAAGCAGTTGAATCGAATTTCTACTGAATCTGAAATTCTGCTTTTGACGGACGACTGTGCTCTAAATCAGATAACACCAAACGGACAATGCGTGGTAATCAGTTTGTTATATATATGAATCGTTATAACCAGAAACACTGACATTCAATACTTCATGTCAAACAACTATATGAATGCTAATGAAAACAACAATCGATGCACTGACAGGTGGAAGATATGTAATGCCTTGTCTTTGACAATTTTTTGAATGTCCAAAGGAAAAACTTTCAATATTGAATAAAACCCCCAAAAAACTCAAATAATACATTCCTGTTAATACATATATGTGATAAACATTTACATACCTAGCTATTACTATAGACGTCCAAGTTTGTTTACATTTCAAGAACTTCTAAATAGTGACTGTAAAAACTGAATTTCAATTTAGCGAAATATGTGTATCTTGTACTAAAGTCATTTAATTAATAAGTCCAATTATAGTATTTCTTAGGCTTTTTCGTCTGTTGATAATTAAAAAGCATAAGATAAGACTGTTCTCCAACGTGCTGCAAACTTTTGTTGTTTGAAAAATGTACTTTTTGACTGGAATCTGTCTGTCTGTCTGATAGATAATCAAAACGCAAAACAATTGAAATATTACCTTGTGGAAAGGAAACAGACAGAAACGTTTCATTGCTCAGAATAAAATCGTTGTATTTCTTAACACTAGGTGGATCCTGTAAGCAAGGTAGGTATTTCGTAGGATAAGGACAAGAAAACCCAAGAAATACTAATGGTATTTCAACTTTATGAAAGTAGTAAAGAAGAAGAAATCTTTCTATAAGGTGTCTCATGATGCAAGATGCAGTAAAATACCATTTAAAGTCTAAGACATGCACGGCTGAATGTAAAGCCACGTGATTCCTCGTCTGCAGTTAAAATCATTTTGTTGTTGTTTCAAAAACCTTAAATTCACATAGACAGTTTTACGCAGCACGGAAACTTAAAATCAGTTAACATTTTGAAAAACATTTACAAACTGGGACAAACATTTCATGTTGTTTAGTTCTGATATATTGTAAAAATAAATAATGAGAATAATTCTGTAAATAAAAAATTGACAGTTTTCATCGTGACATGATTTTTTTAAAGAGCCACTCCGTGAGTTGTTGGAGTTATATATGCCGAACTTAATCATTCGTGTCATTTGATAGCGAAGTATCGACTGTTACCAAAAAGACACATTTTAAAGTTTATCGGTTTCTTACAGTGACAATATGAAGGTAGAACGTCGCAATTATGATCGAAAACCGGACAGTGGCGCGCGTCAAATAGGCAAACGTAATTTGGAGACTTATCTAAAACAGCCAGGGCAGTTAGGAATTCATAGGGTTTATTAGGTTATATAACTAGTATCCATGTATATTGCACGTGATATCTACACCTCTGTGCATTTATAAGGCTGTGTTTAGATTTTCATGGAAAACCAGTATTTGTCATATATATGTCTTTTGGACATGAAAAGTTAAGATGTGTTGATCTTATATCACCACATATGAAATTTAAGTTCGTATCAAAGGTAAATAATATGTTAGGAAAATCACGGAGTGGCTCTTTAAACATTTATATTTGCAATTTTATGCAGCGTTGTATTGCTAGAACTTGCTTTCATATTACCATGAATATATTATAAACAAGCTTTATCCAACCTTAAAGAAGAACTCTTACACGAGTTATTTGGATCACATATGCAGATATGTCGAGTAGGACCGGCTGTTGCCAAAAAGTATGATTTTAAATTAGTCGGTCAAGTAGCCTACAATACTAATACGAAGGTATAAAGTCTCGATTATGATCGAAAACCGGACAATAACGTGCGTTAATTCGTCAAACGAATGTCGGAAAGTTAATAAGAGCATCGAGAAGGACAGTAAGGAGTTCTAAGTGTTTGGTAACCTGTGTAAGTAATATCCATATGCATTTGTCATGTCGGCCTTGATACAGATATGAATCTATTTATGTATCATTGAAAACAACTGATTATCTCAAATTCGTGAAAGATTCTTTATCTTTGAAATAAAGTCGCTTTCAGGAGACAATTTTGAAGAATCACAATTGATTGAATTTTAGACAACATAAATAATTTATGGTGTAAGACCACACAAACTAAGGCGCAAAAGAAACGTTCCGAACGTTCCACTCTCAACAATAGAATACAGAGACATTTAGTGTTTGGTATTTTATGTTACTTATCACAGTATGTAGTACGACTGGATCTCTTCACATACAAATCAGGGTTCCTTTTATCATGGACGTTATCTCGTTCAGCGTGTTCGTGACGTTACCTATACAACACAGGCAGGTCATGCAATCTAGATGTGACGTTACCTATACAACACAGGCTGGTTGTACAATCTAGATGTGACGTTACCCATACAACACAGGCAGGTTGTACAATGTAGATGTGACGTTACCTATACAACACAGGCAGGTTGTACAATGTAGATGTGACGTTACCTATACAACACAGGCAGGTTGTACAATGTAGATGTGACGTAACCTATACAACACAGGCTGGTTGTACAATCTAGATGAGACGTTACCTATACAACACAGGCAGGTCATACAATCTAGATGTGACGTTACCTATAAAACACAGGAAATGCTCTTCGTGACAAGGGGAGGTAATTACAATTTGACTTATGTACGATTTCTGTGCAAGGAGGTAGGTAAGGTAAGGACGTAATAGGGCCGACATTTTGTAAATATGACCTTTGTCGAAGATATACAAGGAAAAAGGGAGACTTCTATATCAGTACCTGAAAGCAAACATGCACAATTCCCACTATCATGTTGCCATGGTTGTAAACTATAATCAGAGAGATTTTAAACTTCACTGAAGATAGCAAACTCCTCATCTATCAACTTTGATAACTCTTATATGGCATTGAGCCTTGATCAGCGACTGGCACTCAATGAGATAGTTTAAAACGTTGCTTAAATCGTCTGTGAGATAATAGCCAAGTATTCAAACTAATATTTTTAGTAAAAACAACACTGCTGCATTGCAACTCCTTTATTGTGAGAACGCATGACTTATCGGAGTGTATATCTACTTCTTCAACAGAAAGACACCCAATCCGTCCACCCCGATGAAGGTGTAAGCATAAACCCGACAGGTTGTGTGCCACAGTGAATAATTTGTTTAATCTTGTGAGAGGCATTTGGAAATTGTACGAAAGTAATGGCATCTCTGTGTGACAACTCTGTGATACTTCTTTGAGAGGCATTAAGAAGTTGGTAAGGTGAATATAGTCTGTAATGCAGACACTATGGCAAAATATTAAAGGAGCCTTTTTAAGTCTAGGAAATGTTGGCAAGTCTAGTTGCCTGAAGTCAGCCCTGAAATTAAGTATCGTACAGGGCTCATTTTTATATTATTTCATACCAAATATTGAACAATACATTTTTAGTGAAATCTTTTTTTCAGGAACTATACGTAAGGTGAATAGGGAACACATTCTAAGGATTTCGGCAATAAAAAAGTTATAAATCAACAGAACTTCCTTTATTCAACTCTGAGAGAACTTACACCAACACGCCGCTCTCACATATATATATATATATATATATAACGAAGGTTGATCATCCATAAACCTTGTCATTATCTTTTCAATGAAAGAGTTAAGATAAAGTTATGCGTATGTGATCTGTCCACGAGTTTGTAGATGATTTCATTTGAATTATATGATTATGGAGACAAGGTCTTTAATTTCTTATTGTACATATCCAACACCTGATTTAAAGATTGGTGTCAAAACTGACGTAATCAATGCTCTTGAGTGAATTAAGAAATATTAGAAAAGTGTTGTTAAAAGGAAAGACTATAAATTTTGTTTAATGTCAAAGGAAAATAGCCCGGCACCTCCCTGAGGCGTTAAGTAGTACCACCAAGGAGAATGTGACATGTGTTTTTGTTTTGTTTGTAACCTTAGACAATGCTCCGGGTCAGGGCTGGGTACTGGAAACCCGATCTATGTAAACTGTATACTTAGTGTAACACGTATACTTAGTGTAACTGGAGATTCCTTAATTTTGCAGTAACAGCGTATTATACGTGTCAAATAATTTTCAATAATGTCGCTGAATATATTTTTTGTTGAAATGTTAACCAATTCGAGTAGACTTGCCCTATATATTGGTTAGTGTAATGAGAAGAAACATCTTGCTAAATTTCAAGCAGCACGATAATTTATAACTGACATTATAAGAGCCTTCAAATTTAATGACATTGATAATAAAGTATTTTTTATTTGTTTAAAAACCGAAATTTTAAAGAAAACCCATTATGTTTAGTCTAATGATGTGACGCGGCCTGAAAACACGCCGATGGGATGCCGTCGGTTGAGCGGGCGCCCTACCACTCTACCAATGCACCTAGCAGGCAAACCGATATTTTGAGATTTGACCGCAGTGATCGCTCACAGACGTTTAATGGGTAAGTTCTTCAAAGCATCGCGTCCATAACAACAGAGAGGTAAAAAGTCAATGGAAATGTCTGCACAGACCTCTAAAAGCCTCTAAAATTGACAATAAACAATATTTCGCAGACGCCATCGCCGTTTGATACTATTTTATTATTCATTGTTGAGAACAATCGCTCCTCAATTAGCAATTTGCTGTCAGCACAGGCGTTCAGAGAGCCCTTGAAGACAGCGAGGCTTCCAGTTGTAGTTGATTAGAGGTTTGGGACGCCGGGCAAATGTTGTGAGAATGCTTCGGAATGAGACAACATGAGCTTGTCATTATATCAACTGTTCACAGATCAACCTACAAACAAACATACAAACAGGCAGGCAAACAGACAACCGCACTGATGTTTTTACGGTTAAAGGGTCGACAATACATTATTGAATTAGATCTACAATATATCTTGCGTGCATTTAGTTTAGTTCTTGAATGTTCGCGATTACATCGAATCCCTGAGCCAAATATAAGACATTATACGGGCAGTAACATGTCTTTAGAAAAAAATATATATTTCTTCAAATTTTCCACATTAGTTTATGCCAAATGTTTTATTTTCAGAGGGTAAAACAATCTCTTTACTCAACCCCATCCACCGTAGTCGGAGAGGAAATAATCAAGTCTCAAGCAAAAACACTGGCGGCCATTTTTTCTCAAACAGCTTTTAATCATTTTAAAGAGGGAAGTGGATTCGTATAGCTTAACCGATCATTGTACGTGAGTGTTAACCCTCTTGATGCCCAGCAGTATAGACGCTATGCACTCGCTCAGTGCCGCTAACATTTTGCGCAAACACAAGATGTAGGTCAACGTTGTACAAAAAAGGTCACTGAGGCGTTATCAATGTTCGAAAATTAATGAATTTTAACTGTAGACAGCTGAGTTGTTTATCATTGGGTCAATGTAATTTTTGCGAAAAAAGATCAAGATTAAAATGAAAATGCGTTGATTACAAACGGCAGAGAGATTATTCACGCTAAAGTTCAATAAACGTGAACTGTTACTCCGTTGTTTCATAAATTGTAATTAAATTGTTGTTCTTATAAATGTAAATCAATTGCAATTTTTCAAGAGAGAAAATGACAGCGAACACAATGGTATGTTGACTTCCTTCCTGCGACCGATTGTTCACGAAACAATACAAGTTATCTTTGTGTAATCATTCTGTTGAACATTGTTCTTTGTGACGTCAATGACAAACAAAGTGCGGAAAATAGACTGTTGATCGAAATACTTCCTCCTTTTTCACAATAAAAGCATAGTGACTGAATTTTAATCCACTGATAGTTATTGTTTCTATCTTGAAAATGATGTACTTTTGGCAACTTTGCAAAATTCTAAATTTCAAACTAGAGACACTTTAGATTTTGTTGGTAAAGTTGGTAAAGCTTTTACACTGTTTCCCCCGATATGCATGTGATTATGTACACATGCCTTGTCTAGAGTTAACCCCCAATTGCGACGGCCGATTTCTCTGTTAAATTCTTATATAAAAGTGGTACCATGTTCCAATGTTCTTGAACAAAATGGTTGTCAACATGTATTAGTGCAGAATTTTTTTTTAATTCCTTGGTTGCGGGTTGGGTCATAGCTAGGGACCATATATGGTCCCGTGGCATCGTAACGTGTTTTGGGGAGAGGGGACCTTATATGGTCCCCGGGCACTCTAAGGGTTAAAACTGCCTTTTTAGATTAAAAACATTGTCTTGCAATTAGAAACATTTTCTTTTTCTTTCGTGAGATCACTTTTTATATAAAAAATCGAGCAACTCCCCCTTTAAAATTGACATTATTTGAGAAAATTGATTGTAATATTAAAAAAATCACCAGTTAAAGTGTTTTTAGCAAGGAGCAATATTCCTATCGCGTCTATATGTTAAAAGCCCTGTTACTTAATCTATTGACAAGATATCTTAATACGAAAAATCTATTATTTTATGTCTCTTCGGTTGCATCCGCTAGGAAGTTGTCTTAAGGAGTAATTCGGAGATTGTCGCAACGAGCTAATCAACCATTGGTTAAGATAATGAGTTTGAAATAGTTCTTTCGATAATAAAAGGAGAACCTTAAATGCCAGAAATGTAATAAATAATGATAATGATAATATGTTAATTTTCAAAGCGCAATTATATATCAACTCAGTGGTTGCTCAAGGCACTGTTGGAATATTTTACCCTGGTCTAAACCAAGCTGACTTACAGGTCGCCAGCAGGTCACAGCCAACACATCCTATTTCGAGGTACCCGTTTTCTCCTGAGCGAACAGAGGAACATTTTGATTGTAGTCTCTAAACTCGTGTTTCACTCTGGGTCAGAGAATCACCCTTCAAACTCTCAGTTGTTCCAGCTATGATGCGGTTAAAAAACAGTCACAAGCATCGCAATAACTGAATTCAATTGCTGTTAGCTTGTGATTGCCAGTATTCCTTGTAGGTCAACTAGATGTAGCAAACAGTTTGTCTTCGTAATTGCTGTTATTGCATTACTATATGTCTTACAAGTTATTTTTTTCGTCTTATGTGTATTTTTTGATAAAACTGTCATATTGTAGTTGTCACTTTAGTTAAATGCATTATAAGAAATAAAACATCGATTTTGTTACTTAATTACTGTATTTCTGACATTTTAACCTGTCCTCTTAAAGTTTAAAGATGCTGTTGCAATCTTCAGTGAAGTTCGTGAAGTCATTGCTAAAAATAAATTGATTTATCTAAGTTATGTTAAGATTCAGTTCTAGTACGAGTGAAGTTCGTGAAGTCATTGCATAAAATAAATTGATTTATCTCATTTATGTTAAGAGTCAGTTCTGGTACGAGCAAGTTGCTGCTCAAAGCGCGAAACCCAGAAATCAACCATGCATTGTGAGGCTCGTTCATAGTTTTTATTTCATCTAGGTTACGTAAACATTATATCGTGAAACTCAATTCCTTGTCGTTTTTATTTATTAAGATAGCATTTTCATCAATATTCACATGAGTGATTGATAAGAAAAAACACCGAGTCACTTAAATGCTTCTAGGAATGTTTTGACACTTATATTTGCTTTTTATTCACAGCATCAGATCTCACAATCAATGAATAATTGTATGATTCCTAAGATACCTTAAAACACTAAAGAATTCAATCTATATATTTTCCCCTGTCTAAATAATTACGTGTCCACATACATCACTATGACCCAAGAGGGACAAAATTCAAGAAGGTCAAGTTAGTTTACAGCAGCATGAAACAAGCTATTACAGCACTCTATTCAATAGCCTATCGGGCGATAGGGACTCTTCTGTAATATTTACAACTAAATTTCGTTAGTGACTAAAATCGTTAAGGTTCTTGCAGATGACAAAAAGTTAATATCACGGTTCTACTATCAATAATCTTGGAGGCCAATATCAACTCATCGAGTATCACAATGTTAATCAAGCGAAAGAGCAATATACGATGCCTATTAAGAGGTGATTACATCACAGACCAATTTGCCGTGAGGACCGATTCTTCCCTTTACGACATCGATCTAGGAGAGCGACGCGTCTGGCTCCATGAAGCAAGAATGGAATCAATTCAAGAGGAAAGAGACCTGTTAGATAAACTACTCAATGATAATGGTTAGAGCCCTGAGGCTCTTCGAATCACTGTCAGTGGAACTAGACATGGACTGAATGGAGAGGAAAAGTGTGTTTGGACATGGGTAGGACTTGGACTTGAGGGTAAGCCTTTTGAATCAGAGGTAATAGAGTCTGCAATGATGTTATCCGGTGTGATTGTAACAGTTTTCTATGGTATGGTAGTCACAGATGCATTTTTTGGGCGAATCTTATACTTTTAATGTGACATCATTAGTAATTGTTTAATAAAAATGAATGATTTTTCCTTGACTGAGTGAGTATTTGACATTTGAAGTGCAATCGCCTGCGTTTTCTTCATATAAAATGTTCAAATTAATTGAATGAAATATGCCTTGTAATGAAATAGTTTTGCAAATACATTTGTATATTGGTACCAATTGACTTAACATTTTATACCATGTCATCACCTTTAAACAATTTGAAGGAAATTATGTATCTTTACAGTGTACAGTATTTCTGATTCGCTTACATTCTGAATGTGTCTGGCCCATGGTCAGCATACTTGTAATCCACTTTCGATTCAACCAGGTATAGCTAGGGAGGAAGCAAGAGTTCAAGCGATATATGGTGTTACATTGCAAAATGATTTCATCACCAGTCTGACAACGTTCATCCAGAGAAGGTATTTTACTCACTCCTTGTATGGAGAAGTGCTTCATAAATGGAATGAGATATGGAGAGCCTTTTTGGAACCGAAAATAAAATAACTGCAAAAAACATATCTAAAACCATATTTGTTGTATGTCACGTAAGAAATGTGACATTTTTGCATAGTCTGTAATAAATTCAACGATCCCGACTACATGAATTTTAAGATATTGTTTTTAAATCTTACTTTCAAACGTAAAAGTGAATGATGATTATTGAAAAATGAAAAACACTTTGGTGCTACGACCCACAACGTTAGTTTTTAGTAACTGTTGCCTTCTGACAAGGATACAATTACGAGTTGCAAGTTGCAATTATTTTCTATTGTTTAGTATTTCAGTAAAAAGTGTTTTATTGACTAATACCAAACACGCATGTAGGGAAACTTTGATTTAGGTCTAAGGATAAAGCTTACTTTTTAAAATGCATCCATAGAATTTGCTACACACAGATGCTATAATTGAAAAAAATACAATTATGAGAAATTGGAAAAAACGTATACTGACCAATGTTTAAAAGAAACAACAAATGTTTGGCCAACAGATCCAAACTAGTCTTTCAAAAACCATGTATGTAACAGTGTTATATTTGGGACCACATTATCTGTCATAGTACAAATCTTGTGCATTTTTGGAATTCGAACCCACACCCCCCAGAGTCAGGCAGTACAGTTAGCATTGACCGTGCAAACAGATAACCAACTCGCCCATTTTGATTTTGCAACATGATGGTCTGCACTTGCATTTGACGCCATGGGCGGTTACTGCATGCATGGAAAAATTGTGTCAGGATACATTTAAGTATCTAGTTAGCTAAATTTATACCCCAATGGCTCAAAATCTCTGATATCTGAGACTATAAAATGGTATGTTGGTATAAAGCATCGTTGAATATCATAGATAGGATGCCTCAAAATTGGCAGCTGATGTTGGAAAGAGCAATAATGTCTTAGTTTGTTTGAAACATCACCAACGAGGAGCTTGTTATTTTCTCTCTCCTCCTCGTGAGGGTTGATAATGCTGTAGCAGAAAAGGAACCAATAGCAGAGTTCAATAAGTGAAGATTAATAATCTAAAGAACGAGCATTACTACTCGCCCGCTGAAGATACCGCCGTTTAATAAATCTTCAATGTTATTAGAAATACCAAACCCACCTAATGTTAAATACAGACTGAAACGATTCCACAAACTTGGCCAGAGTCTGAACACTAAAATGTCTTATTATATGTCTATATGTAAATATATTAATATCCAATTCTCTCACAAAAAGGATATCATATTCTCACAGAAAAACTAAGTTCATTGGATTCTTACATATTGATTTAATTCTTGTTGCATCTGGTCAACATATTTTCAACCCATATCCTATTGAGATACAAGTGTCATACGTGGAAGAAGGCATTGGGCAATATATGGTGGCCATCACACCATGATTACATCCCAGAGCCATTTGCCTTGAGGGCCGATTCTTCTCTAAAAAAAATTGATCAAGAAGAGCGACGCGACTCGCTCCATGTAACAAGAAAAGGTCTATTACAGGAGGAAGGATACATGTTAGTTATTCTACTCCATCAGAGTATGATACTGGTGAGAGGTTTGAGGACTTATGAGACATTACCAATGAGACATTGAATTGTCGTCCTGAACAAAACTAAACAGATAGGCGAGAAGAAACGATTCTTTGAACAAGGGATTAACTTTAGGGAAACGTTGGGTTTATAATGCAATGTTAAGTTCGTCCATTAAAATCAGTAACAAAATAGTCTTAAAAGGGTATACTCGAATAGAAAATTTATAATGTCGTCATATTGTGACATGACTGATAAAGGAAAGAATATCTCTCCACCATTAGCAATAAGCTGGCATTTTTTATACCCTATCTTCAGGGTTCTTTTACAAGTATTCCTGGGGAAAAATATAATTTTATTCAGTGCATTATATTAATCTATAACGAGGGCTATATGTGACATCCATTAGTATTTGATAACATCATGGAGTAAATTGCTTTTTGATAAATTCCTTTTTTGATAACGTTGATCAAATGAGTACTTTTCCACCAAGAAGGTGTACTTATTACATAAACAATTCAAACAGCTTTAGAATTAGAATTATCAAATAAAACAGTACTATTTGTATATTTCAAAAAGTTTATATGGCCAATTAAACCCTTATGATTATCTCTGGACTAAAATGGACTAATGATGAATACTAGTATTGACACTGTAAAGTAAATATAATACCAGATATGAATTGATATAAGAAACTCTCCACAATCAGATCAAACAAAGTAGGAATGGCAAATTGATTGGATCAAATGTGAATGTAAAACTTCTGGTGTTAACAAAATTACTAAAAATCGAATTAATATTCACATTAATTTATTGACTCACAAATTGTTCATATGTCTGATGTCAAATTGTCGTCAAAGCAGGTCAGAAATAAACCTGACACGGCTCTGCAATAACAACACATACAGAACAAGGGTCACCTCACAATGGTCGTGGATGATATGTTTTACTTTTTGTAAACTTGTGACTCATTTTGGGGAATTTCATCTAAATTGTTCCCCAAACAATTTTGCTGTTGTGGGGATCAACTTAGGGTCCGATTGCTTCCGTTGCTTTGAAATCGTTGATTGAGGTCACAGGAAGACAAAACAAAAATGAGGATTCAGTTACAAATGTACCCGCAACAAGCGTGGATGACATCGACCAATCTCTTCTTCAGTGAGTGTTGAAATTTGTTCAAAGCATCTGCTGTCACTCAGAATGCAGCGCACCCTTTAAATCATATTCTGTGGACGAAGTTTCAGTTTTTGGAATTAGAAAAGTTTTAATTTCATTTTCATTTTACGAATCACAATTCACTAGGCTTTCTATGATGTAGATTTTAGCTCTCTGCTTCAAAGTGATGAAATAATATACAGGTAAACGTAAACTAGATATATGTTACATCATTATCCTAATCTAGCTTTCTTTTAATTCACGATAGAATATAAATCTTTGTTAGAGAACTATTGAGATAATACAAATTTGTAGATAAATGAAAACATTATAGAACTGTTTTTGGCAAACCATTTGCATAAGGATTATTGCAAGTCATTTACGATTTTTAAATCTCCACACCCCTCCGAATGAACAAACACATTATCATGATAAAATTGTTTCTGGTCTGGTGAGAAAATTTGTTTTCGGTTTAGACCTATTTCTCATCACCCAAGCTATTACATTATCAAGCTGCTGATCAAGCGATACAAATGCTTCGTTATATTAACCACTCTACAACTTATATTATGAGTAAAGTTTGACTAAAATCGGTTAGGTTACTGCAGGGGACAAACGGTCAGTATCCTACTATCAATATTCTTGGAGGCCAATATCAATTGACCGAGCATCATGATGGTAATGAAGCGGTAGGGCAATATACGATACCTATTAAGAGATGATTACATCACATTTGCCACGAGGACAGATTTCTCCCTTTACGACATCGATCCACGAGAGCGACTTGGTCCATGTAGCAGGAATTGAATTATTTCAAGAGGCAGCAGACATGTTAGATAAACTACTTTATGAAAGCCTAAGATATTGGTGAGAGCCCTGAGGCTCTTTGAGACAATGTCAGAGGAACATGGACGGTCATCAGTACTGAGATTGAATGGATAGGAGATCCACTGGAATGGTTGGACAAGGGTAAAACCTGAGGCGCAGGCTTACATTGCTTGTAATGTAATATATGGTTAGTTCTATTGCATCAGAGGAAATGAATAGAGTCTTCAGTGTTGCAATTTAAAATTAATGTGACAATTTAGCAGGTTAAGGTTACCTTAATAATGTTAGAGCATTCTTTCCATTGATTCTTTGGACTGTCCTCACCCACGATAATCTGCTGTTTAACCTCAACTCCAACAGTTTCCTTTTGCAGCGAACTTTTGTGACCATAAGACATTGAAATAACCTCTCGAATGACTATCTGGAACGTTCGCATCATTTGATATTTCAGTTCCCATGGACACACAATGTTTCTATGAAGTAACTCATTACATTTTATAGGGCCTATGCAATGAAAAAGCATTTGTAGCACCCTCAGTCCTTATAAACAAATGCTTTCAATAACGTATAGGTATTATGAACAATAACCAACTCGTGATGGGGAATGACAGATAATCTTATCCTCGTAACAAAAATTATGAATTACGAAATTGATATCATTCAACTCAGGAAGGATAATCTGTCATTGCCAGTCACTTATTAATTATTGTTCACGTAACCTTTGAAAATAATCGATAGATGTTGTCTTCCTCTTTAAAGCAACAGTTATTATCACAACTGTGACTGTCTAGTATAACCCTAATATGCTTATTACTGAAACGATCCTACCAAGGTAATCGAGATTAAATTAACAAGGTTAAATCTTACTTTCAAACGTAAAAATGAATGATGATTATTGAAAAATTAAAAACAAAAAAATGGGGACACTTTGGTGCCTGCAAAAAAGGCTAAGACCCACAACGATAGATTTTTATTAAGTGTTGCCTTCTGACAAGGATACAGTTACGAGGTAAATGTCTGCATGTTGCGATTATTTTCTGTTATTTAGTATTTCAGTAGAAAGTGTTTTATTGAGTAATATCAAACATGCATGTAGGGAAACTTTGAGTTAGGTCTAAGGACAATGCTTACTTTTCAAAATGCATCCACAGAATTTGCTACACACAAATGCTACAATTGAAAAAATACATTTATGAGAAATTATAAAAAACGTATTGTGACCAACGTTTACAAGAAACAGCAAATGTTTTGCCAACAAACTAGTCTTTCCCAAACCATGTCTGTAACAGTGTTATATTTGGGACCACATTATCTGCAATAGCACAAATCTTGTGCATTTTCGAGTATTCGTAATTCGAACCCACACCCCCAGAGTCAGGCAGTACATTTAGCATTGACCATGCAAACAGATAACCAACTCGCCCATTTTGATTTTGCAACATGATGGTCTGTACTTGCATTTGACGTCATTGGTGGTTACTGCATGCATGGAAAAATTGTGTCAGGATACATTTAAGTATCTAGTTAGCTAAATTTATACTCCAGTGGCTCAAAATCTCTGATATCTGAGACTATAAAATGGTATGTTGGTATAAAGCATCGTTGAATATCATAGATAGGATACCTCGAAATTGGCAGCGTGCAACTGATGTTGGAAACGGCAATAATGTGTTAGTTTGTTTGATACATCACCAACGAGGAGCCTGTTATTTACTCTCTCCTCCTCGTGAGGGTTGATAATGCTGTAGCAGAAAAGGAACCAATAGCAGGGTTCAATAAGTGAAGATTAATAATCTAAAGAACGAGTTTATTACTCGCCCGCTGAAGATACCGCCGTTTAATTAATCTTCAATGTAATTACACATTGTGAAACAACATCTCGTCTTGACTGACGTCACATGACGTCTCAATCGTTAAGCAAGACGTCACAATGATAGCGTCCCGGCAGCAATGATAATCTCAGCGATTTCATAAAAATGTTATTAAACAGGACGTCGGATCTATACATGACACCAATTCACCATTGACTATTTTGTTCTGTATGGTTTATCTCTGCAGTTTCCCGGTAACTAGTCAAAATCAAATGTAAAGACTTCAACGGTGTGGTCACTCAAAAGCCGCAATGCAATGCATGCATGCTTGGCATCTTAAAACTGCCAACAGGTAGGTCTTAAGAAAGCAAGCCGGACAAAACTAGAAACACAGGTGAAAAGCGTCTCTGTTATTAAAAACGTTACATTATAACCAGAGAGACACATTTATAAATGTCTAAATACTCAGGATATGTGAAAAACCACGCCAGGTTGTGAAGTCATGTAATGTAGTAAAGAGTAAAGTAGTTTTCTGATAAATATTTTTATCACCTCTCGCCATTTCTATGCTACGTAGGCATATTCATGCAACACTGCAGGAGAACTCTTCTTGCTTGTCAGGATAAGTAATTTAGGCGCAGTTATGGTTATGAATCGAGTTTAAGGAAAAGCTGATCTAGATACATTATGCTTTCGGTTACCTGTTTTCATCAAAACAGTACGTGTTGCAAAACACGCAGAAATTAATGAGTTTGTTGTTATCAAGTCTTATCAAAACAAAATATGTCAAATATGAGACAATTATACATTTTGAATTCTTAATCAACAATTCTATTTTTCTTGTGTATCATAATTTTTTGCACAAGACTTTGATACAAAAAATAAATGAGTCACTGTGTCAGTCAAAACACAGATATGTAGATCTAAGGTGAATCATGGTATTCAAGTTATGTGACAATAGTAGTACTGTTAGGGAAGGAAGATGGAACCTTTTCAGAATAGATCAAGTCATTGGAATATGAAATTGGCATTTAAAGTGTTAACACTTGTGGATATTTATTCTAGATAATAAAAATCTTTTATAATGATATACCGAATCTACCTAATGTTACTTACAGTCTGAAACACCTCTGAACAGTAAAATTTCTGATATAATAATATCCTATTCTCTCACAAAAAGGAAGTGCGTTGGGGTCTTTGAGAGAGGATTGATTTAATTCTTTTGTATCTGGTCAACATATTTGCAACCCATATCCTATTGAGATCCAAATGCCAAGCGTGGAACCAAGCATTGGGCAATATATGGTGGCCATTACACCATGATTACATCTCAGAGCCATTTGCCTCGAGGGCCGATTCTTCTCTAACAACATTGATCCAGAAGAGCGACGCGACTCCCTCCATGTAACAAGAAGAGGTCTATTACAGGAGGAAGGATACATGTTAGTTATTCTACTCCATCAGAGTATAGAATGCTGGTGAGAGGTTTGAGGACTTATGAGACATTACCAATGAGACATTGAATTGTCCTGAACACAACTAAACGGATAGGCGAGAAGAAACAATTCTTTGAAGAAGGGATTAACTTTAGGGAAACGTTGGGTTTATAATGCAATGTTAAGTTCGTCCATTAAAATCAGGAACAAAATAGTCTTAAAAGGGTGTACTCGAATAGAAACATAGTGCAAATTTACAATGTCGTCACATTGTGACATGACTGATAAAGGAAAGAATATCTCTCCACCATTAGCAATAAGCTATATAAGATTATACCCTATCTTCAGGGTTCTTTTACATGAATCCTGGGGCAAAATATAATTTTATTCAGTGCATTATATTAATCTATAACGAGGGCTATATGTGACATCCATTAGTATTTGATAACATCATGGAGTAAATTGCTTTTTGATAAATTCCTTTTTCGATAACGTTGATCAAATGAGTACTTTTCCACCAAGAAGGTGTACTTATTACATAAACAATTCAAACAGCTTTAGAATTAGAATTATCAAACAAAACAGTACTATTTGTATATTTCAAAAAGTTTATATGGCCAATTAAACCCGATTATCTTTGGACTAAAATGGACTAATGATGAACACTAATATTGACACTGTAAAATAAATATAATACCAGATAATTGATATAAGAAACTATCCATAATCAGATCATACAAAGTAGTAATGGCAAATTGATTGGATCAAATGTGAATGTAAAACGTAAGTGACTCCCATATTGTTCATAAGTCTGATGTCAAATTGTCGTCAAAGCAGGTCAGAAATAAACCTGACACGACTCTGCAATGAAAACAACACCTACAGAACAAGGGTCACCGCACAATGGTCGTGGATGATATCATGTTTCATTTTTTGTAAACTTGTGACTCATTTTGGGAAATTTCATCCAAATTTTTCCCCCAAACAATTTTGCTGTTGTGGGGATCAACTTTGAAATCGTTGGTTGAGGTCACAGGAAGACAAAACACAAATGACAATTCAGTTACAAATGTACCCGCAACAAGCGTGGATGACATCGACCAATCTCATCTTCAATGAGTGTTGAAATTCGTTCAAAGCATCTGCTGTCACTAAGAATGCAGCGCACCCTTTAAATCAGATTCTGTGGACGAAGTTTCAGTTTTTGGAATTAGAAAAGTTTTAATTTCTTTTTTATTTTACGAATCACAATTCACTGGGATTTCCATGATGTAAATTCTATCTCTGTGCTTCAAAGTGATGAAATAATAAACAGGTAAACGTAAACTAGATATATATTACATCATTATCCTAATCCTTTCTTTTAATTCGCGATAGAATATAAATCTTTGTTAGAGAACTATTGAGATAATACAAATTTGTAGATAAATGAAAACATAAAAGAACTGCTTTTGGCATTCCATTTGCATAAGGATTATTGCAAGTCCTTTACGATTTTTAAATCTCCACACCCCTCCGAATGAACAAACACATTATCATGATAAAATTGTTTCTAGTCTGGTGAGAAAATTTGTTTTCGGTTTAGACCTATTTCTCATCACCCAAGCTATAACACTATCCATCTGCTGATCAAGCGATACAAATGCTTCGTTATATTAACCACTCTACAACTTATATTATGAGTAAAGTTTGACTAAAATCGTTTAGGTTACTGCAGGGGACAAAGGGTCAATATCGTACTATCAATATTCTTGGAGGCCAATATCAATTGACCGAGCATCATGATGGTAACGAAGCGGTAGGGCAATATACGACACCTATTAAGAGATGATTACATCACATTTGCCTGAGGACAGATTTCTCCCTTTACGACATCGATCCACAAGAGCGACTTGGTCCATGTAGCAGGAATTGAATTGAGGCAGGAGACATGTTAGATAAACTACTCCATGAAAGCCTAAGATATTGGTGAGAGTCCTGAGGCTCTTTGAGACAATGTCAGAGGAACATGGAAGGTCATCAGTACTGAGATTGAATGGATAGGAGATCCACTGGAATGGTTGGACAAGGGTAGAACCTAAGGCGCCGGCTTAGATTGCTTGTAATGCAATATAAGGTTAGTTCTACTGCATCAGAGGAAATGAATAGAGTCTTCAGTGTTGCAATTTAAAATTAATGTGACAATTTTGCAGGTTAAGGCTACCTAAATAATGTTTGAGCATTCATTCCAATGATGGTTTAGGATCTCATCTCAAGATACATCTGCTGTTTAACCTCAACTCCCACGGTTTCCTTTTGCAGCGGACAATGGTGACCACAAGAAAGAAATAACCTCTCAAATGACTATTTGGAACGTTCACATCAGTTGATATGAACCCAGTATTAAACAATGTTTCTATTAAATAACTCATTACATTTTTATAGGGCAGATGCAATGAAAACATATTTAGCAGGTAACCTGATATGTTCTCGGGTTAAAACTGCTGAAGCCAAAATTCAACACGCAGAAGGAGTTATTTAGAGCTTTCGTATATAGAGTGGGCTAAATATGACACCCATTGTAACAATTTTCATCATTGTCCTGTTAACTATTTTTGTTATCAGCATGAATTAAACATTTATACACATTATAAAAAATATATATATATATATATACATAAGAGTGTAGTGATACATGATGTATGGCAGGTGGTAAATTAATAAATATGAATTATAGTCAAAATATAAAGGCAGTTTACTAGTAAGCATTGGCAACATGCTATTGTTTTTTTTCTATCTCACGCGGTAGTTACACATTTTTCTGGCTTTTGATTGGCTGTTTTGCAGTAGATATTTGGATATGTTTTTTGAGATGACATTATTTGTAAACAACAATTATGATAATGATGATAATGTGGAAAACTTTGACAGTAGTTAAAACTGGAAACGTAGTCTATGGATATTCAAGTAAGCAGTGGGTGTTATGAGTTGTACTGTTTTTTATCATAAAAAACTTTTAAACTTGACTTGAGTTTGGTCCATAATAAGGCAACTATAACTTCGTAATTCTTTGACCGTAGGATTAGGTGTGGATACCATATCCTATTCATACTAAATGAAACAATACCAGTAGCATTGGGAGTCATTGAGTTATCTGTTGCTCATCGTTATAACATCAAAATCAATTAATATTATAGTCCCGATGAAGCCGTCAATTAACAACATTAAAACATTTGGACAGAACAGCAACAGTGACAAAACACGATTAGCTAAATTAAACAATGACAAATATTGAGCCATTTGAGAGGCATCTATTTAATATCATTTCAACGTTGATTAAAAAAACCCAACATTTGGCACAAATGAGGAGAATTAAGTAAAAGCGTGATACCAAGTTTTCCAAGTAAAAACAAAAACCAGTTGCAACAAATAATAAATATTTAAAAAAGTAAAAAGGCATGTAAACAAGGTTAAAATATTGTCTTCTTGTATGATGAGTGGATATGAAATTATGATACTGTAAAATATTGTCTTCTTGTATGATGAGTGGATATGAAATTATGATACTGTAAAATATTGTCTTCTTGTATGATGAGTGGATATGAAATTATGATACTGTAAAATGAAAGCTGGTTTTAAGCATGAAACTCCTCGCTCCTCAAAGTGCTGTTCAATCTATCATTATACATAGGTGTTTCTCGTTGACAAAATATGTACCAATGATTCGCATCTTATCGATTCTTATCGATGAACAATGACTAAAGAATATAATTTTGTCTAAACCTTAACTCAATAAATTTAACTGAGTTGTAAAATGGTATGTTTCATTTTAGTGATCCCTTGAATAAGTATTGAAATTTTGCAGAACATCCATTTATTCAAAGACTAGTTTCTGATCAATATTTATGCTTCTTGATATTTTCATTTCGAAGGCTGCGGCTATAAACACTGTTTCAGTGCAAGGTCCCATTACACCGTGGCAGGATAACGGGATAACGCAATGGCAAAACGTCCCCTCCACATCCTACAAAATTACACTACAAATACTCTTCCCTTACTTATTTTTGGAATAAGTATAAATAAAATACTATTTTCCATAGGAAATTTAATGTAATTAAAAAGAAAAAGTTGCATTTCCGATTTGCCGATACAGGCTCTCCAGTAATATGAAACCATTTCCAACCTAATTTGTGGGTTAAGAATTTGACTTACAAAACACAATCCAATAATTCAGTAGGGCCTCCAATGATGTAAATAATATCTGCAAACATTTTATTATAATAACAAACTATGACAATTTCCAACGTTTTATAAATTACAAAATAAGCACTGGTATGCGCGTTACTTCGTTACAGTAATTTGAACTATCTGGTTAAAATTGATGGAATTTCTAACCTTGTAAATGCAAAGTGGATAAATGTTACATCATTATTTTCGGAATATCCTAAACTCAGTATCACGGTTCTACTATCAATATTCTTGTTGGCCAATATCAACGCATCGATTGATACGCTGGTATTCAAGGGATAAAGCAATATACCATACCTAAGAGATGATTACATCACATTTGCAGCGAGGATCGACAGATTTTTCCTTTTCCGATATTAATCCATGAAAGCGACAGAACTGTCTCCATGTAGCAGGAATGGAATTATTTCAAGAGGCAGGAGACCCGTTAGATAAACTACGCCACGAAAGCCTAGGATATTGGTGAGAGTCCTGAGGCTCTTTGAGACAATGTCAGAGAAACATGGAACCTCCTCCATAGACCAAGACTGTATAAATTTAGATAGGAGAAGAGAAATTGCAATTGTTTCTTTCAGGCGTAATATTACGTTTGATCTATTGTATCAGAGGCAATAGAATCTACAGTGACAGTTTTGTATGTTAAACGCACTAATGCACACCAATATTTCGTTAACACAACGAATGCACAGATACTGCTTATCTCTCGATATTATTCAAGATCCTCATTAAAGTAATCTACCTCGTAAGTTATTTAAAAAATATTTACGTATTCAGGTAGTAAAGTTGATTTTTAAAGACCGGAAGTATTTAATGTTACATTACAATAAATCCGCATGAACTACGATATCGGAAATCTTAAGATTTTGCTTATAACCAAAAAAGCGGAAACGGCAGCCGCTTTGGTCAATCTAATAGCAATGCTAATGCTGTGTTATTAAATCGATTTACTTACAACATTGCTTTCATAAAACATAATTCATTCTTTGGTCTCAGTTCAGAGTTTAGGTAAATACAACAGCTGCACATAATAATAGTTCAGCCGCGTTAAACTGTCTATAATTTATCCGTTTTGTGCACAGCTAACCTTAGATTTTTTATATGTCCAAGTCAACAGCGGCTGTCTAAAATTATTCATTGTTGATTGCAAGTCAATTGTAAAGAATTTTAAGTATTTCATTGCATCGATAGAAAGCTTAAGTGAATGCATAAGTCCTTAAAATAGCCAATTTAAACCGTAAAAGCGTGCACTAGTGCCTTTAAGGTTTCCTTGATGAAGTAAGACCATTCTTGTTGGTTCCATCAACGCTCTGGACCTGTTTTCACCACAACTCTCAAGGCTTCCTTTTTCAGTTGATTAACGTGACAGTGAAGTATTGAAATAACCTGTCTACAAACTGAAGGATAAAGACTATTTTTTATGGATAAACAACTTCTTTATTCTGTTGAAGCGACGTTTTGACATAGATTCTAATGTCGTTGTCAAGCAAGTAATGGGAAATGGATAGAGTATATATACATGAGTTGTTTATACAGGAGAGTTGTTTATACAATGAATTGGATTGATGTACAATGGTTGGGTAGAAGAATGAGCAAGAGAATTGGTAATAATGGAAGCCAGGTAGATGTTTATACAGTAGATTAAGTTGATGTACATAGATTGAGGAGGAATATATAATGATGGGAAGCTAAGTAGATATTTATACAATTGATTGAATGAATGTACACATTAATTACATGGCAACCATGTGGAACAGAATTAGATAATGGAAATATAAATTATCATGCATTAATTTAGTAAGAGTTACAGAAAATGAATTTAGGATGATACTTATTAAGTTATATTAGTAAGTGATGGTATGCCCTAGGGATGAAGTATCCCTCATCTCTGTTGAGAGAGGGATCTATCTTCTTGATGTGGATAGCTTCAAGAAGTTTGCGGATTTCGTAGTCCGGTTTGTTTCTTTCTATGACATTGATGCTGTCCCAGTTCATGGTGTGGTCAGGATGGATTTTGACATGGTCTGCCAGAGCTGATTTTGAGTCCTTCTTCCTAACTGATGCCTGGTGTTTTTTGATCCTGTAGGTGAGCGGGCGTGAAGTTTCTCCTACGTAGGATTCAAGGCACCGCAGTTGTAGCCGATCTTGTAGACAACGCCTGCGGGATCTGGTTTCATTTCTGACTTTGGTCTGCCTGTGGCCTGCAGTAGATTCTGGATGGTATTGCTTCTTTGGAAAATGACATCTATGTTGGCCTGATGCTTTAAAAGTCTACGGATGTCCACTGTAGGGGAGGCTGATGCTGAATTGTGCAGTTTGCTGATGGGGAGGTTTCGTTACAGGGTTGAGGGTTTTGGTGAGGTCTGTTCAACTAAGGTTGCTGGGTATTCATTGTAACTGATGAACACGTGTCTGAGGTGGTCCAACTCGGTCTTCAGAGCCTCGTCTGTTGAACAAATGTTTTTTGCTCGTCTCGTCAAGGTCATCAACTTCGAGAATGCCTATCAAAGAGGATTGTCTACAAACTCCCTGCAACGTCAGATATATTAATATTCAGTCCACAAGCATCCGACATTGAAGAATGTTTCTATGTATTAGCACATTAATTTTTTACAGGACAGCAGCAATGAAAACAACGTACGAGAAGCCTGACATTTACACTGGATTCAGCGTTGAAACCAAACAGCAGCCCATTGAAGAGTGCGTGCTTTCTGATAATGGTCATAGAGGGAACATATGATACCCATTGCTATAGGATTTCATCATCAGCAATTTCGGTCTATTGGGATATTTCTCTGCCTACAGCGCTAATTTCACATTTATACCCATGGTGAATAATTCTTTAAAGTTACCGAAGAATAAATGTGAAGTCATAAGCGAGTGTTGTCACATGTGATACATAAAACTCTTGATAAATACGTAAATAAATAAATAAATATTAATTGGATAACAATATAAAGACCCAATTATCAGTAAAATGAAAATTATCCTTCTGTGATACTTAGACTTAACACTAAGATTTAACACTAAGATCTAACACTACGACTTAACACTAAGATCTAACGCTAAGATTTAACACTAAGATCTAACACTAAGACTTAACACTAAGATTTAACACTATATCTTAACACTAAGACTTAACACTAAGATCTAACACTAAGATTTAACACTAAGATCTAACACTAAGATTTAACACTAAGATCTAACACTAAGACGTAACACTAAGATTTAACACTATAACTTAACACGAAGATCTAACACTAAGACTTAACACTAAGATCTAACGCTAAGATTTAACACTACGATCTAACACTAAGACTTAACACTAAGATCTAACACTAAGACTTAACACTTAGACTTAAAACTAAGACTTAAAACTAAGATTTAACACTAAGTTAAACACTAAGATCTAACACTTAGACTTAACACTAAGATCTAACACTAAGACTTAACACTAAGATTTAACACTAAGACTTAACAATAAGATCTAACACTAAGATTTAACACTTAGACTTAAAACTAAGACTTAAAACTAAGATTTAACACTAAGTTAAACACTAAGATCTAACACTTAGACTTAACACTAAGATCTAACACTAAGACTTAACAATAAGATCTAACACTAAGATCTAACACTATGACTTAACACTAAGATTTAACACTAAGACTTAACACTGAGACCTAACACTAAGAGAGCTTCGCAAACATAGACTCAGGACAATGAGATTTCTTAAACTTAATATTCAAGGTTTACAGACTTAGAAATATCTTAATCCCTACTGTGGCTACAAGGATTCATATCCTGTTATTTTTCTGAGGGTTTAGTTTCTGATATTGAAAGTGAACTGAAAGCTGTAAACAATAGTGCCTTTCTCAGTCTCTCGTGTCGAACACTCTTAACTTTTAAAAGTGTTTATTAAAGATGGTTAATTCCTTTCAGAAAATATCATGTAGTTTGGGTTTAGTTTGGACGTAAATAACATAACTTCAACAGAACTGAAAGAAGATCTCACATTGTCAATGTGTAAAATAGCCAGTCTGTAACTAATTGTGAGACTGTCTAATCTCTCGTTCAAAATTTCGCAAATTTCGGCATGTTGAAACAGACAGAAAGTGTTACATTATCCAAATTCTGATTTCCTTAAATTTCGGTTAAAATATTCCATTTCGACTTTAATAGACAAAAATTAGCAAAATCATATTGACTTTATGTAAACAAACAAACATGACTTGTGTTTAAATCTTTTGATCACTTATAAATGATTTTGTAGAGAGAAATACAAATTACTGTTTCCGAAATTTTGACCCCTTGTCACTTGTGACAAGCCAAAACTATTACCGTTAACTGTAAGTATGACATACGATTAAGAAATGCAATTGATCTTCACTTTTGTATTGAAACTTCAAAATTATCCTTTTTTTCGCAATGCCACGATTCCTCAAAGACATGCCAAATTACATGATATTAGTATACGGGATATGAATGTAAACAAACGTTTGGTACGCAGCTGTATGTGTAAGATTTTGAAAAATTTAAAAACCATTGTATGACCTTAATCAAATAAGTTTTGAGATATGAGGAAATCTGACCGAGACTTTGACAGTGTTCTAATTTAAATATTCTGAAAAATAAATCTCTAAAATCCAAACAAAAGTATTCGAATTCGTGAATTTTACATTACTTTGTTCTCTTCTTATCTCTAATTTAAATTATTTATAAAATGATCACAACACGCGCATTGGATAGAACATGCACAATAACATTACTGTATTTTGTAAACATAAATAATTGTGTCTTTAAAGCCCGAATGTTACCTTAGAAACAATTATCTGCAACTGCGATTTCAAGTCACAATCTGGTGTTTTCAAAGTGACCAAAGTTCAAGCGACCAGGGCTTTAGTCTGTCTGTTAGTTCGTCGATATGATTTAAATCGTATCATTTTGTATCATGATATCCTATTCCTAAAAAAAGCATATAATTGCATTTGATGATTCCATTAGGAATATATTCAATAATACTGGTATCAGGCCCATCTTCGACATTACTGGAGCTTAAATCTGATTCAAAGTATTTGGACGATATATAATGGTCATTACACCATGATGATATCACAGACCAATTTCCCTAGCAGGACGATTCTTTAACCAACAAAATCGATTGATCCATGTGCGACGCAACTCGATCCTTTATTTCAAGAGGAAGGGGAACATGTTAGATAAACTACTCAATAAATCTAACGGATATTGGAGAAAGCCCCGAGGCCCTTTGAGGCATTGTCAGAGGACCAAGGGTATTTCTTCCTTCACACCCTGAATTAAATATCTTGCAAGGTTACATAGAGTAATTTCCGTTACACGGGATGACATAGTTAGAGTCTGCAGGTACTCAATGAAGTATAATTTTACCATTTTATGTGGATCGGTTACCTAAATTTGGTAACTAAATAACTAGACCATCCTTTGTATTCCAGTCGATGCTTTCGGGTCTGCACACTAAAATTCTCCTATTCTAACATATGTCACAGAGGTACCCATGTTGATGATACGCGATCACTTTCCTCTTTCATCTCTGCAGATAATCAAGTAAGCAAGTAGTGGGTGTTGGTAAAGTTTTTTTTCACAAAGAACTTATGCATTTGCGTTTTAACAAACAATAGCGTGTCTATCTTTAAGGAACAACTTTCATGACACCTTCGCAAAGCCCCTTAGCCTTTGTAGGTTTAACAATGATAACAACTTTAAAGCAAAGACGTCGCGTTAATTAGTTTGACCTAGTTAATGACCTGCATAAAAGGTTGTAAAAACAATACAAGGTTTTAAGATTAGTCCTGTTTTCATCTCTTGCCATGCGAGTTTATTTTATTACTCTATAACTGCAATAGTGCAGTGGAGGTATTGAACTCGTGACATGAACATCACCAGCAATAAAGCACAGTGATAGCAATGCATTCACTTTAAGGATCATTGTTTTAATACCAGCTGAGTTAATTGTTTGTGATATTGGTCTGCTCTGATAAAGTAACTGACCTATTGTCCTCACGTCATATAATGAGTTGCAATGAAAGTAAAATATAGTTAAAAATCTTTTAAATAAAATATAAGTCTTATCGTCTGATGGTATCGTTAAATAACTAGATGTATTCAGTCTCTATCAATTAAACACTCTCTCATTCACCCTACATTTGAGGAGAATAATAAAGTATAATGTGCAACCAAGGTAAATGTGAAGCTGATTTTAAGTGCTGAATTACATATCATAGATGTTTCTCCTGAAACTGCATTTCAGTCAATCTTTTATATGAACAACGGACTGAAAAGATGCAAATATTGGTTTCATGGTCATGGGTTGGACTTCAGCAGAACTTGTTGAATGGATTTGGAAATCATTGTGATTGTGAAGTAGTGAATGGAAAGTCATTAAATTGTTTCTTTGGCACAAGGCAGAATCTTCCCGAATGTAACACTAAAGACAGTGAGGTTATCATTTCGTTGACTAAATATGTCCTAATGATTTGCATTTTATGAACAATGCTTCAAACTTAAATATTCGTAAAGCTTTACTTAATGTATTTCACTGAGTTGGAAACTGGTGTTTAAAACAATGAACACTGACAGGTGCGGCATTTCAAGTGTTGAAAACTTTGCTTTAGCATTAGAAAGCAATATACGATATCGATTAGACTAATGATTAACTCGATAAGAGATTTGCTGATACTCTTTCATTACAAATATTCAATCAATACTATGTTCCAGAATGACTTTAGATGATACATCCCTCCAAATTAAAAATAAAATTAATGTTTTGAAAAATATGTTGCATCTCAAATGATCGAGAGTTATATAAATAATACGTAGGTACAAACGTCCAAAACGGCCTGAAATATACTGTCATATTGTCCCTCTGTCTAAGAAAAAGTATATATCTACGGCCAAAAGCATCACAATTTTCACTAACGTGTCACGAAAAAAGCTAGTTAACCAATTTGGGCCCTAAAAACAACACAATCCAATTGCTGATACATGCTCTCCAGCAATATAACAACCTAATTCGTGGATTAAGAACTTCACTAAAATAATTAAGGTACTTGCATGCTTCTACTATCAATATTCTTGGAACCCAATATCAATTCATCGAGCGTCACGATGGTAATCAAGCGATATGGCAATATACGATACCTATTAAGATATGATTAGATCACAGACTAATTTGCCATGAAGACCAATTCTTCACATAACAACAATGATCCAGGACACTGAGGCGACTTTCTCCATGTAGCAGGAATTGAATCGTTTCATGAGGGAAGACCTGTTACATAAACTACTCAATAAAAGCATCGGACAGTGGTGAGAGCTCTGATCCTCTTTGAGACAATGTCAAGGAAACATATTAATATATCTATAATACGACCAATATCCTTGTTGAGATTGTATCTAATGCTAAAAGGGAATCAAACTAAAATTTAAACTCATCGTGATACAAGATCATTCAAATACATTGTATGTACAAGTATGTTAAAAGGTACATCAAGCTAAATCAAGAAAAAACACTATTAACTTAGAGCCTGACATTTAGACTCTAATAATAATCAGGGATTTTAAGATTACAGCCAAATAAACTCACAGAAGGCTGAATTGAATTAAGACATTTGGTACAATCTGTATGATATGTTAATTGATGGATTTGTGGAGCAATTTTCTGCTTTCAACCCTTTCTGAGCACTATGGCACATTAGAAAGTAGGATGTTGATGAAAACAACTAATTCATATTGGTAGAGTATGACCAAGACCTACACGTTCACGTACGCCAATGTATGGTCTGTTAATTCAATATTCTGCAAACTTCACATGTAGATCTGATGAAACACTCTCAACAAGGAGACAGTCGAGAGACATAAACGATAATTAGTAAAAGTAGTAAAGCAATATCACTAATTAATCAGACATTCATCAGACGTTATATTGTTAGTCAATGAACTGTAAAAAGGTTGTTAAACAAAAAACAAGGTTTTCCAATAAGTCGTGTGTAACTCCTCAATACTTTGGTACTAATTTGCCATGTTGATGCAGTAGTGCAGTAAAAACAATGAACTTGGCTTTCCGGACAGAATCATTGCCATCAATAAAACACCGAGGGTTTAGTGTTCAGTTTTTGTCTGCACTGACATGGTCACTGTTTTATTGTCATAATGTTGCATGATCTGTAGACATAAGTGAAAAACACTGTGAAATCTAAAAAGAAAATATCTTTTTTTCATGAATAAATCTCTTATGTCAGTTTGAAAAAAATATTATTGATACCACCAAAATTAACCATTTCAAATCATGAAAATGAATAAAAACTTTTATTAGTTTCTCTGTTTTCCTCACTATAATAATATCCTGTTTTCAATAAAAAACACATGAGATGCTTGTATTAAGACCTGATTTGATACTGGTCCATTGTCAGTATTCTTGTAACCAAAATCTGATTCAATGAGTGTGATGCCTGGAATCAAGCACTGGGGCGATAGGCGATTGCCATTACGCCATGATTACATCACAGACCAATTTGCCTTGAGGGTCGATTCTCCTCTCGACAAAATGGATCTTGCAAAGCGAGGGAGACTCGCTCAATGTAACAAGAAGAGGTCTATTACAGGAGGAAGGAGACATGTTAGTTACTCTACTCCATCAGCATATGATTCTGGTGAGAGCCTTGAGGGTTTATGGAATACTACCAACGAATTATGGAATCATCATACTCAACACAACTGAATGGATGATAAAAATGATCTACTACTACTACTACTACTAATACTACTACTACTACTACTACCATAATAATAATAATAATAATAATAATAATAATAATAATAATAATAATAATGATAATAATAATAATAACTAGAAGGAATGAATTTGCAGAAGTAGTTTTAGAGCTGCAGTTTCCACAAAATCGGTGCAAAAAAAAACAAAACCGGATAATAATAATAGGTCTTCTGACTTTCGTTTGAAGACCTAACAAACATTATGATAACAGTAGGTCTTCACGACTCTCGTCTGAAGACCTAATGATAATTCATCATAAAGTTGCTCCAAGGTGCTTGAGAAAATAAAAAGACATATATACATATAGGGAGATAAGTCAGAGATTGGGCTCCTCAATTTGTGTAATTCCACTTCGGATGTTATTTAGTTTGACACGAATGTAAATCTGCTGATCATCAGCGTAACTGTGAAGGAGAAAGGAATTTCTGATGTGGTTACATAGAGGTTGAATATGCAGGGAGTAAAGGGGGACAGCATGCGGTAACATAACCACATAGGATTGCCCAACTTCAACTTGAATTGACATAGACCTCCATCTCAAACATGACTCTAGCCATGAGAGCACCGTGCCCCTGATTCCAAAATGTGAGGTACGCGAGAAAGCAAGATGTTGTTGTTTACAAAATCAAAAGCGCCAAAAAGGTTCAGAAAGAGTAATAAACAACCATCTGCTTGAAAATTGAAATTGCTCTGCCAGATTGTGTTCACTGGTATGGCAACTTAGTTGTGTAAGAACAACCATGTCTCTCCATACAAATGTCAAATTTGAGATGGGTCTGAAGTTTTGGATTTCAGATGAATCCAACGCAGACTTCTTAAGGAGTGGAGCAATGACAGCATGTTTAAATGTAGATGGGACCACACCTGACTCAGAGAACTTATGAGTAGTGAGCAGATGGTTGTACAGGAAGCCAATAGCCCAACAGTCATGTCGTTATTGTATCTAGGAAACAAGACTTGCACGGAGCCGCACATAGCAGTCATGCATCAGGCGAGAACCAAGTAATTCCTTGAACAAGGGTTAGAATGGTCGATTTCCTTCTAATGCAATGTTGATTCACTTATCAAAATCAGTGACAATAGGATCTGGTGAACAGAACATCAAGGAATTGTCATTTCGTGATATGAATATGAGTTTGTAGTCTTTTTTTGATTTCTGTACATCAATTATTTTAGGTTTAAGGGATACGTTAACCAACAATGAATTTTTGTTTGAAACGAGTGTTTTCTTTCTTTTCCCTTTAATTTGTATCAGAAAAGTATTCGTATCTATTAATATTTCCACACCCAAGAAAGCCTCTTTAAACACTGATTCTTGTGAGGTCTCAATAAATTGTGACAGGATAGCAAAAATGGAAACAAAATCGCTTCAACATAAGCAAAGGACTGGCATTTGGATTGTACCTATCTTCTACTTAACAATATTCCTAGTTCCATTATTAAATGCACTCTCATCTTCTATAAGAGGGCTATATGTGACACCCATAAAGATTTGATTACATCATGGAGCGAATTGCTCATGGTTCCATTCCCCATTTAATAACAAGAGAAGTTCGTATTTAGAGCCTGCTGAATCGAATGATCCGCCTCTTAATGACAAGATGATGTTATGATTGTATATTTAAAACATGATGATATCATGTCATTAATATAAGTTGTTTAGGACATATTTATGATACTTATAGTAAATTAGGTAATAAAAACCCTACTTCATTTGAACTCTGTCAATAAAATAATGTTGAGAAAAGAAATGAATTGATAAAAAGATAAGAAAGAAAGCATATAATTAATTGGCTTGCATTGATGATGATAAAACACAAAACAAGGTTTTCGAATCATGTTAATGATTTGTGATAGTGGTTGTAAAATACAAAAACATTGTAAACAAATTAGTCCTGTTTATATTCCTTTACATTTCGGTATTATTTGGCAGTGTTCGTCGCACAGAGCTAAAGAATTTTATGACTAACCTGTAGCAACCAGTTATTTTGTATTTAGGCCAAGGTTTGCCTTGTACAAATGTCCTTTACTAAGCACTGTTTGGAATTGAAAATGAAATACTTTATAATCTTTTTAACAAACATACATCTGATTTGTTGTTACTGACCTTTCAAGAGATGAATAAATATGGTATTGTATGGAGGGAATTCCATATTGTGTTTATATTATCTTCACGGGTCACATAAAACAGTCGACAGTGTGATAAAACAAAGATTTCCGGGAGTCTGACCATTGCAATAGGCATTCTGGCATGATGACGTCATAACCTCAATCCATATACGTGTTTTTATTACTCAACCGTGGTGAGATCACTCATTAGATAACAATGAGTCGGTAACACACATGTGTGATACCGTATCTCGTGCGAACATCCAGAACTACTTTCGAACGTCACATGATATCGTCCAATCACGTGACTTGTAAGTTAGAAAATGGCGACTTTCAAATTTTGCATTCTCAACGAGACGTGATCGAATATCCAAAAATAAAAAATATACAAGTGTCAATAATCACTCTCATATTTCTGAAAACCAGCACTATTCACATAATCTTATGATCACTCGCCCAACTTCTGTACCGTCGCAAGTTGTGTTTACGTCCGCCCTCTGCCGGCCGTTTCACGCCATACAGCCTGGCCCTTCCATCATCTGTTCCATCCAACCTGTCGCTTCCCCCTCAACAAGCAGACAATCTGAACATGACATATTGCAACTCCCGTTTCCTTAGTTCAATCTTTGCGGGTCCTATCAACAATTCTGTTACTCATGTCAATGTTATCAATCCTCCTCAACTGCTGACACTGTACGTTACACCAACTTGTAAAACTGACTGGCCTAGAAGGAGGTCACATTCTGAAGACGTAACGACTCACTATCGAGTGCACAATGGCATGACATTTTTCGTTGCTTGTTAGCATTTGTTATATCAATGATTTCTTAAAAATGCAATACTTGTTCACCAAAAGGATTTTTGTTTCATGTTTTAAGGCGAGTCACTTATATAGACACCCAACAATTAGCGAACTATTCTGTTCTGTGTTTCGTTTGACTGATTGATATTCTTACGCCGATTCCGCGAACAGCTGACTGTTGTTTTGACGATTAATTTATCAAAAATATTGATAAGTGGGGATGAGTAATGAATAAAATACTAAACTCATGGTAATGTGATAACATTTTCATGCAACTCGTTAATGGAATTTGGTATCAGACTCACTTTCGTTCGTCTGATACCAAATTCCATTCACTCGTTGCATAAAAATGTTATCACATTACCATTCGTTTAGAATTCTCCATTTCTCACACTAGTTGAATAATCGATACTAAATACCCGAAAAAAGACTTTGTGACATATCAAATCTTTGAAGGACATAACGAAGTGATAAACATCAGGAAGACAAGATTTTATCAATAACAATTTCTTTATTGTGAATTGACGACGTCTTGGAGTACATGTTTACTCTCTCACCAGGTAGGATGTAGGGAATAGGAAATTGGGTCGTGAATTTCACTAAAAAAGTTATTATCCAGAATGTCTATCTATGTGACACATGTTTTGTTATATGCTCCAGTCTTCAGTTATAGAACCACAGTGTTTTGAATATAAAGATGGAGGTTAAAATTGTGAACTGTTTGAAACGAAAAGCAAAGGGATTAGAACAATTTCACATTTTGTCAGTAATAGTGATACTTATATGCTTATTATCAAACTATTGTGACGTTATATACGTCTTAATCACACTAGTGTAATATCAAAGTACAACACTGTATGCTGCAGTAACTTACTCGTGTCATGGAAGGTGATTCCTTCATATTGTTTATTCTACTTTAGTTTATTTGTCAAGGAAGTGTCACTGAACGCATGGAAAAATGTTGTGTTAACACTACCTTTCCTTCGTAACTTTGTGTACGTGTTATCAAAATCTTTTTCACATTGAAGTAATAGTATACATAGATATGTTCCTTTGGACATGGAATCTCGCAGGACTGCTAGAGACAGTTGTTTGAAGCTTGATGCTTTATTCGGTTAACTTTGAAGGTCATTTTGACAAATTATCAAATTTTGTATATACTCCTATATACATTTTTAAGTGCGAAATGAATTACTACATTGTTTTTCTGTTTATAAACTCAGTTTGAAGGCACATACATGTGTATTTAGCAGATTTCGTTTTTAAATCTGTGAAATGTACCATCCAGCAATAACATGTTTATCCAATGAAATAAAAGAATTACCATATTGTGGAAGAACATTCTACAGCAAACAAATTCTTGTTATTATTGCGTCAGGTTTCGGTCAATAGTGTTGGAAGGTCGCGGGGCCTCGGGTAGTGTCCGAGCCTCGGTCAATTTGCCCTACACTATGTTTATTTCACAGCACCAATTGCTTAGCAGGACAATCCTTTTCTAACAACATCGATCGCTCGATAATTAATGCTATTTCCATGATGCAAGGGAGGAAAGGGGACATGTTAGATAAAGTACTCAATATATCTCTCAGATATTGGTGAGAGCCCTGAAGCTCTTTGAGACATTGTCAGTAGAAAAAGGACGTTCCTCCCTTCCAAGAATGAATAGATAAGCGAGATGAAGCGGGCAGGTCTTCAGACCCTTGTAATGTAACATATAGTAATTTCTGTTTGACAAGAGGTCATAGATAGCGTCTGTAGTTATTTAATGAAGAATGAATTCAACAGTTTCCAATGGGTTGGTTACCTAGATTGGTTACCTAATTCGGGTACCCGTAATGATTACCTATAATGATAACCTAAATAATTGGACCATTCTTAATATTTCCATTCCAATGTACACTAAATATTCTTAACCTCCCATTCTGGCACATTTCACTAAAGTTACGGCGATGATACACAATCACATTCGAGAAATGTCAAATTATGGATTGTCATTGTATGAGACAAATTATTGTACAAAGTTGACAAACCTTATCATGCAATGGCAGCACACAGATCATATGGCATTCAATGTACTCGTATTTCAAAGTTGAGCGTAGTCACAAATCTAACATTAATGTTGTCTTTGAAGCTTTTCCGTGGAGACGCTTTCATATAATTCACATGATCTTAAAGTTAACATAGAATTCAATCTGATGTCAATGGAAAATAGTTCTTAAAAGTATCAATAATAAGGCTTATAAGCAGTGAGCACGACATTTATCTTTCGGATTTATGTCAAATGTGTTATTACTGTGTGTTGGCAAGTTATTACTAACATGAATATTTGATATGAAACGAATGGTAATATGATTACATTTTTTGGCAACGAGTAGCTAGAATTTAGAATAAAATGATCGGAAGTGAGAAAGTGAGTCAGCTTAAAATTATATCATATTTCTATGAGTTTAGTAACCTTTTTATTACTTACCGATATTCTGATTAATAAAACCTTTAAAAACAGTTAACTGATCAGGAACGAATGTTGAAACTAAATAGTTTACAAATTGTAGGTGCCTACAAATATCATACGCTTACAAACATATTACAAAAATCATTCAGTGAAAAATTATTTTATTTTAAAAAGTTAGTTGATATAACACTTTCACTTTCAAATTGAACATCGCTCTATCAGCTGTACAATTTCCTGTTCATACTAAATGAGACACCACCACGTGCATTAAAAAGGCATAAGGTAATCTCTAACAGATCGTTAAAACATTAATATCAATTAATATTTACGTCCCCGAGGACCCAGTATCAAACAATGCCTCTATGATTAGCTTATCACATTTTGACAGAACAGTAACAGTGAAAAACTCGATGAGCTATCAGCCTGGTATTTACAATGAGTTCGATAAAGTCAACGATCTAAGAACCAACTATCAATCCACTGAATGGTTTCTGCATTCTGATGACAGCCGTAAGTTACTCAATGACGAAACTTGAGCCATTTGTGGGCATTGATGCAACATCTATGGTCACTTATTGCAAAATTTAATTAACAATTATATATTTACTCTTATATATTGTTATGATAATGAAATATGATTGTTTACATGCGTAACATTGTGTAACAATGAAACAATGTAACAATGTTGCACTGTTCACATGGGTCAATGTTGCACTGTTCAAATGGTCACACGTTGTATATAGGCTAGTTTCTCTAGAACGTTCACTAGATGTTCCTAGAAATGAAGGGTCTGGAAATCTTGTAATCTACATTTATGGCCAGCTATTAGAAAGGACTCGCACATTTGATCAACCTGGTTTTCTACAATTGACATTGTGTACAACACGAATTTACATCAAGGACAGGACTCTATCTATCACTGCTATTTGATCCTGATGAATACTACCTTTTAGCTTTGACCCATTTGTTATTGTATAACTTATTGTTAGTCTATATTGTTACTTTAACGTCTTTGTTTATAATTAATTCAATTGTTATTATAAATGTATTCAATTGTTCGTCATATTTCGATGGTTTGACTCGGTACAATTTCATATTATTAATTCACACGTAACAATAAACATAGATATAAGAAAATTTCATTTCGAATTTTCAAAAACAAAGATCATAAAAGGTTACAAAATATAACAAATATTGAAAAAACCCATACAAAGACATTTAATTATAACCACAATAAGAAAATTGGAGTAAATAAGTCGCATTGTTAGTGATAAAACACATTACAAGGTTTTGGAATTATCCTGTTTTCATTCCGCACCAGGTTAGAGTTTTATTACCACATAGTGCAGTGGAGGTATTGAACTCATTAAGCTTGACATGATCAGGACAAGCAATAAAGCACAGTGCTAGTCATGCATTCAGTTTAAGCGTGATGGTCAAGCTGATTTAATTGTATAATTGGTTAGTTCTAACAATGTTGGTCCTAATGAGTGGATAAGTAAGAAAAATTTACTTTATCAGGAAACATGAGTTTCTTCTACAATTGTTGGTAGTAATAAGAAACTTATTTAGTCTTTATCTCTTATTCGTAAAATTTAACAACAGTATCAGCGATCCGCTGACCTTCTACAATGGGTGAGTATATTCAGATATATCCTATTAACTTTTTAGGTATACTTATAAGTTGAGATATACAGAAAAGTAAAAGCTGTTTTTAAGTATGATGCTCATATTAAGGAGAATGATCTTCACATTGTTTTTCAACTTTTTCAAATCTTTTATATGAACAGTCGTGATTACATGTAGAGATAATGAAAAGGTTAATGATTTGATATCTTTTATGAATACAATGTTAGACAATCTACTCCATCAGAGTAGCGGATTTGATTACTGCTCTCGTACCTGCGGGACATCTTTACATGGATCTCAACACAGCCGACTGGAAAGGTGAAAATAATGGATTTTGTGGTCACTTTTGGACTTGAGGGAAATTGAATTGATTGTAATGCATTGAGAAGTATTTCTATGATATATCGGTTGCAAAAGACCAAACACTTTTTGTCTGAACAATTTCTTTTACAAAACGTGTACTATTCATTTGCAGCTTATAAAATTTTATCTATGAAGAAGGATTAAATACTTATATAAGCTTAACTAAATAAAAAGAACTTAATTGTTTGGAAATTGGTGTGTTCTCTTTCAGTGATCTGTTGTAACAGTATACAAATATCCAGAAGAACATGGGATTCACAGTCTATTTTCCCATCAATATTTATGCCTCTTCATATTTTTATGGCGAAGAGCATGGCTATAAACACCACCAGTGTATAATCTTATTACATCGTAACAGGAAAACATGATGACACACGTCCTCTCCAACATTGCTAGAGCTGCCATTTACATCATACCCTATTTTCAGGGTTCCGTTGTCAATATTTCTGGAGCCAAACATACTGTTATTGCGTGCATTCTAAATGTCAATTAGAGGGCTATATGTGATATCCATTAGGCTAGATTATATCTTGTAACAAATGCCCTTTTCGTCCATTTCCTCATTCTATGATATTAATGGAAAAATAATAATTTGCTAATCATTCAAAGTGAAGAACAATGAGAGGCGAAGGTTAATGTTTTAGCCAATTACGACTGTAGAAAACCTTGCTCCAACTTACAACAGCATTGGTGATCAGGCTAACAGTGAACTACATCGTAAATAGCTGATCTTCAATCAAATTCAATATTGAATACTTACTAAGTTGTGGATGGATTATTAGATAAAACATTTTGTTCGGATATATCATGTAATCAATTAATGTTGCATATCCTACGAATGCGACAGATTGATTCTTATAAATAAATCATAGGTACCTACGTCCTGATATTCGTTTAGCTATAAAGCTCAACAATTTGATAACAAATTATTGGGTTAATAAATTTGTCTTAATTGTTTGGAAACTGGGGTGTTTTCTTTTAGTGATCTCTTGTAACAGTATTCAAACTGGGATGTTTTCTTTTAGTGATCTCTTGTAACAGTATTCAAACTGGGGTGTTTTCTTTTAGTGATCTCTTGTAACAGTATTCAAACTGGTTTGTTTTCTTTTACTTAGATATTTGTAACAGTATTTAAATGTTCCACAGCATCATAGAATTCATGGGCATTTTGTTTCAATATTGACGCCTCTCTTCGATTTGGTGATATTGCTTCACGTCCAATTATTTCATTACCGACTTGTATAAATAACTAAAACATTGTTTTTGGAAATATGTTGCATCTCCGACGAATGCGACTGATTGCTTGGCTGTAAAATGGCAAAAGTGCAAAAGTTCAAATAGGCCTGAGATTTGCGTCATCGAGTCAATCTTATAGTGTCTCTCTGTCTAAAACAAATATAAATCAACCGCTACAAGCATCACAATGTACGCTGACATGTGAAGAAAAAAGTCTATATAATCAGATTAGGCCCTAAAATCATCACAAGCTGTTACGATATCCAACTGCAGACTCTTCAGCAATATGAACTCATTTTCAACCTTATTCTTGGGTTATGAAATACTCAAAATAATCAAGGTACTTGCATGGTTCTACTATCAATAATCTTAGGCCAATATCAACTCATCGAGCATCACGATGTTAATCAAGCGATAGAGCAATATACGATGCCTATTAAAAAATGATTACATCACAGACCAATTTGCCATGAAGACTGATCCTGCTCTTTACAACATCGATCCACGAGAGCGACGCAGTTTGCTTCACGTAGCAGGAATGGATTTATTCCAAGGAGCAGGAGACATGTAAGATAAACTACTTCTCGGAAAACAGTAAGCGACCTGAGGCTCCTTGAGACATTTTCGGGGGAACATGGTGGTTCTTCCTTACCAATACTGAATAGATCGGAAAAAAGAGGAAGCGATCTCTTGGAGAAGGGTAGGCCCTCTGTCAAATGGATTGTAATGTTACACTATTGCATTAGGTAGCCTAGAGATTGATCCTATTTTGGCAACAGTGGTATCATAATGGATGCTGGTGATGTCTTCACTTAAGAACCTTTACTTTTAACCTTAACACCGTTTCTAATGTATGGAACAAAGGTAACCTAAGTGGTTTATAAACATGTTAGTACTTTACAAAAGTAAATCCATGTAATACAATTGCAAAGAGACGTATCAATGTTAAAGCAGGGAAGGGTTCATCTGTCTTCAAATATGGGTTTGATATTACAATGTTTGATCTGATTGGAGGGCAGGTTTGAGGTGTCCCTAATACATTTATCTTGGCTGATGATATTGGTACTTTAACCTGATCATACTTGATAAACATTTTTGTTATTGGGATGAAAAAAAATTGTTTGCCCTATTTTAGAAGCAACTTTTATGGCATTTATGCAAACCTTAAAAAAAAGGCACATTTAGAGAAAAGTAACACCTAACAGAACTTATGTTAGTGCTAAGTCAATTTGAAATAACAGCATCAACTTGGCATTAATACAAATACATAATACGAATGATACAACTCACAGAAGGCTTTCTTGAGATTGAGATGTGCTGATGAGGCTTGTTAGAAGATGCCTCATCATAGACTTGTTTGTCACGTAGAGCTGTTCATCTTAGTGAGTATGATTGCACTTGAGATAGTAAGTTTGTAAGATGTAGAAGGCTACTACTAACAATATTACTATTCGAGTGCAACAAAAGCATGCTGCTCATTCAATATTCTAAAATACTGTAAAATGTAGACCTTACAAAACAATCACAGCAAACGAGAAACACATTCAAGAGAACCATAGACGTACATTTGTAAATGTTGTAAAAATGTGAAGTCTTATTGTTAGTTAATGACCTGTATTAAAGGGTGTTAAACAAAAAACAAGGTTTTCAAATTAGTCTTGTTTTACCCCTCAATACTTTGGTGTTGATTTGCCTTGTTGTTGAAGGGCAGTAGAAATAACGAACTTGGCTTTCCGGACAGAATCATTGCCATCAATAAAACTACGATGGTTTAGTGTTCAGTTCTTGTTTGCACTGACATGGTCACTGTTTTATTGTCATAGTGTTGCATGATCTGTAGACATAAGTGAAAAACACTGTGAAATCTAAAAAGAAAATATCTTTTTTCATATTTCGTTAATAGAACGTTTAGAAGTTCACTTATGAATCATGAAAATGTCATGAATAGGTCTCTTACGTCAATTTGAAAAAATATTATTGATACCACCAAAATTACAGAATCATTACCAGGTATAAATCTCACTGATGGCCTGGTATTCAGTGTAGGTCTTGTCTGCACTGACATGGTCACTGTTTTATTGTCATAGCTGTGCATGATCTCTAGACATACGTGAAAACACTCTGAAATCTAACAAGAAATATCTTTTTACTATCATGCAACTGAAATTATTATCATAACAAAAAGTTTCATGATCAGTGTATTATTTATTTATTTTGTATGTTTTAAATCTCATGTTTACCTGTTCACAGACAGGATTGTTTAGATTAGGAAGTGTGAATTAGTGAGTCACATGAAATTATATTTTTCACAAATATGTCAAACACCAACATTCTTCATTAACTTTCAAAATATCTTATTGTAAATGTATCAATATTCATGAATTTCCAAATGGGCACTGACTTTGAGATTCAACAGATGCATTCAAAAGGCTCACTATACTTAACAAGGGTCTGGAGGGTTGCTGAAATTGCTTTGCTTTATGATTGTAAATTATGTTAAAAATTGAAGTTAAAATCCAAATTTATTCGAGAACTTGTGATCGTGATGTCCAAGATTCAGCTGGACACTGCCTCTAAATTCAAACGTCGGCTATTCCGTTGAAAATTGCTCTAATTTGAATTTTTAATCAGGAGGTAATGCATTACTCAACATAGCTATTGTTATGAAAACATTAAATCTGTGACGGAGATGATAAAGACTTAGTATTAGAAGTCAATGGACGAACGCAATTGGCAAAATACAAAAATGTTGACTAAACAGCAGTATAGTACGTGACGGGCACAATCCGTTATAATGCAAGACGACCCATTCAAATAAAAGGTGTTCTTAATATAACGAACCACGTTAACTTATGAATCATGAATATGTCATGCATCTTGAATGAACTTTTCTTTCATTTATACAAAAATATTATTGATATCGCCTAAATTAACCTTTTTTAATCACGAAAAATGAACACAAGCATTTTAAGATATCATGTTCCTTTAAGGAAAACAAGTTGTTATGGATAATCAACTTCTTTATTGCTCGATTTGCAACGTTTCGGTATAGATACTAACACAGTTATCAAGCAAGTTCCTTTAATTAGTTTCATTTTGGAAATGTGAGTTTCTCTGAATTCAGCTTTAATTCAATGATAATATCTTTTTTTCCAAACAAAAAGGGTTAAGGTTAGGGTTAGCATCAGATGCTTCGGTAAGAACTGACTGGTTAATTGTCAGTATTCTTGAAACCAAAATTTGAATCAATGAGTGTCAAATGAGGAATGATGCACTTGGGCGATACATGATTGCTATTACCTCATGTTTACATCACATACCCATTTGCCTCGAGGGCCGATTCTTTTCTCAACAACATTGATCCAGAAGAGCGACACGACTGGCTCCATGTAACAGGTAGAGTTTTATTAGAGGAGGAAGGAGACATGTTAGTTACTCTACTCCATCTGGTGAGAGGCTTGAGGGTTTATGGGACAATATAAACGAAACATGGCATCAGCATACTAAATGGATAGGCGAGAAGCACGTGATTTTTTAAACAAGCATTGAACATATAGGAATGTTAGTTTCATTGTATAGCAATATAATGCCACTTATTAAAATTAGTGACAAAAGGATTTGGTGAATATGACATCAAGGAATTGTCATTTCGTGATATGAATCTGAGTTTGTTACATTTTTTGTATTAGTTCCAGAAAATAATGTTATATATTAATATTCATATCTATTGATATTTTTACTCTGACGTAACAAACGACACTAAACAGTAAGCCAATGTATGATGTCATTACACTGTGAGAGAAATGGGAAGAAATGGGACAAAAATCTCTCGACTATTATACTTTTTTCGCAATGGAGCTTGCATTGAGATTATACCCATTCTCAAGGGTTACTTTATTAATATACATGAAACCAAATATCAATTGAATGATAATCCATAAAGAGGGCTATAAGTGAGATCCAATAGGCTTTGATTACTTCATGGATTGCCTATCAATCTCCAAACGTTTATTCTTAAGAAATGTAACAGTTTTACTAAAATCAATTCACAGACACAATTGTTTGTTCGACCCTCTGATGATAATCAGCATTTTTAGATTTTATTTTATAAATATAATATCATATCAATATCAATCATCTAAAATAGTCATATGACAAAATTAAATCAATGACAATATGAATATATAAACTATATTTATTATAAATATTTAAATTAATTGAAATCTGCCAGGAGCAGATTCAATTTCTTTTGAAAATGCAAAATCAGTTTGACTAAATGTGAATCATAATACTGAAACACCATTAAGTCAACCATTATTTTAGTAGATACATTTTAATTTCAGAGTCTAATTAAAAGCCTGCAAAATTTTATGCTTCATTCTCTCTTTTTCTGCTACATGCACATAAGCAAAGATCCCGTTAGTGTGCCACTGTCTTTGAAGGATATGTTTTATTTAATATATGAAGAATGTTTGTTTAGAATGTATCTTGTTAAGAAGGACCTGTCAATGAAACAGGGTGTCTTTGCAATGTCAGAAAAGATAAAAAGAACATGCATCATTAATTAATGGCTTGCATCGATGATAATAAAACACAAAACAAGGTTTTCGAATAATGCAAATGACTTGTGCTAGTGGTTGTAAAATAAAAACATGGTTAACAGATTAGTCTTGTTTTATTCCGATGCATTTCAGTACTTTATACATGTTGGTGATAAAGCACTGTAGGGTTGTTAGTCTAGTCTTACATGACAGATTGTGAATCACGCCAATTATGGATCTGTAACTACGAGTAAGTTTGTATTATGCTAAAGGTCAAGGTTTGTACAAATTTACTTTATAATGCACTTTTTGGATTTGAAACCGAAATACTTTAGAATCTTTATAACAAGTACACATCTGATTTGTTGTGAATGAATCTAACTATTGAACGATATGTAAATGTACAAGTGGTTCCTGTGTTAACTGAGTTAAGTGACGTGACGTTATATGGATATCCGTTTTCCTTATTCAAAAACGTTAGAATTAAGTAAACTTTAATAGATTTTGCCCTTATGCTAACTTGATATTATTTTTCATTCACTGAAATTTACGTTGTGTTACATAAATGAATTCTAAAGCAGAATTATCCTTATCTCTAAATCTCATTTATACATATCATGGTTGAAGTAAAAGTGAAATGAATATCGGATTCTGAAGTTACGCCAATGAGATAGAAGTGTTACCCGAGTTCATACGTTTTATAAACCTCGAAAGCGTGATTGGTAGTAAACTGTTAAAGAGCCAAATAAGCACTGAATTGCAAAGGGGGAGTTTCATATGGGCTTTCATACTCTCTTCACGAGTCAAGCGGTGACGACAGTGTAATGAAACCAAAATTACTTTGAGTCACATACCACTGCAATTGAGATCCAGACACTGAAATTGCATAACTTCAATGCTTTTCAATCAATCTCGCCTTATTGAAAATATTTGCACAAACCTACAAAGCAAGTGGACTAGTTGCATTTAAACTATAGTAAAATTAACTAATGATAATCACAATAGAATTTAGGACTTAGAATGACATAGACTATTGGAAAATTTTTTGATTATGGACCAAATGAACTACTATCAAGTTCTGAAACGTTGTTCAAACCACCACGACGAAGAATGGAAGGCTTTACTCAAAATCGAACTGACAATCGGACAAAAGTATTCCCATTTAAATTTTTCCTTATTCAGTCCGCCATGCGTGGAAATTTGATGAGGAAACGTGACAGCGAAGAAACCTTATCAAATCTTTGCACTTTGGGACCCAAGGCAATTTTGAAAAATCATTTGGATCAGGTTCATTAAGACGAAATTTCAGGATCACTCTCTTCTAAATCATAGATATCAAGCGGTCTGTGTACATATTAAGAAACTAACTTTTCTTCATTTTGTACAACAATTTCGTAAAACAATTAATCAGAAAATTAATATCCAAATTTTGTATGACATCAAACTCTAAATTCAATTTGATTTGTTGTAATATATCTAGTTTAAATCTATCGTTTTGTAGCCTTTAGTAACATGCGAAAATTGGAGGCATTTCCCAGTTAAAGTTTTCAACGTGAGAAATAATATAGCGCTAGGGATAACGATTTGGCTCTTCACACTTTATTGTAAGAATTGATATAGCGCTGGGTATAAAGATTTGGCTCTTCACACTTTATTGTAAGAATTGATATAGCACTAGAGATAAGGATTTGGTTCTTCACACTTCATTCTAAGAATTGATATAGCACTAGGGATAAGGATTTGGCTCTTCACTCTTTATTTAAGAATTGATATAGCACTAGGGATATTGATTTGGCTCTTCGCAATTTATTGTAAGAATTGATATAGCGCCAGGGTTAAGGATTTGGCCCTTTACTCTTTATTGTAAGAATAACTAGTATAAGTAAATAGTTCATTTCCGTTTATTCACGTATTCTCCATAGGCCTGTGTGCTAAATTATTTCAGATCTCGATTTTTAGTATCAAAGTGTACAGCAGTTGAGTAGAGGAGAGTTTTATTTGAATCCATGATTCCTTTATTTTCAAACAGCTTTACAGTGCACTCATAATCCATATGCTGGTGTTACATCGAAAGCTTGTATATGCCACAAAAGTAGTTTCTGTATTTTCAGAATTACAAACTTGAAAATACACTCAAGAAACATATGCAAGTATTTATAACAGTAAAAAAATTCTTGAGATATAACATGATATTTTAGTAAACGAGGATTAATATATATTCGTAAGACTATTAATCATATAAGTGTTTATACTTTCTAATGCGTTAACTTACTTAAAAATACAACTTCTTTTACTCCTCACATACATGCATGGTATGAACGTCAAGTTATCTCTTATATGTGATTACAGGTGCATACAATTCTCAACCAGTGGTAAGTTCTTAATTGGCTCTGTAGGATGTGAAATAATGTACAAAAAGTTTCATTTCATTCCATTTTAACATTTATTGCTAAATCCAAATGTCAACCGCTGTCATAAATAGCCCAGTTGAAAGACAGACACTGGAGAGATGAACAGAGCATTTATTGGCAATGTAGAAGGTTAATTGTCATGTTGTTGTTAAAGACGATCAGGAGATGTCATAGTAGCATTTCCGTAACTTCAATAAAGCAATCTGTGCTGCTCTATTTTCACACTGACTCATTTGATTATGCGAAAAAGTTAACCTCCCAATTTTCTTCTGAGAAAACTTGTCTCTTCAGGTACAAAAGAAAGCAAGATTTGAAATAAATTACACCTGAAGGTTAATCGTGCCCATAAGGTTTTATGTCTGCACATCACCTATTTATGAGCTTTTCATTACTCAGAATGAATATCAATATCCTTTATATTGGACATAGAAAATCTCCAAATGGCTGATTGAAACATTTATGAGGAACTTTATATATGACATAAAAAGTCAACTAATGTCAGATGTAAAAAGATTAAAAATTTAAAAAGTTATAATCACTATAACTTTGGAGAAATGTCAAGGGGACATTTCTGTTTTGAAACGTAATGTTTCTGTTTATAATTGCCTTACCTAGAAAACAACATTATTCTATGAAGTAACTTTGAAGTTGTCTGATTTCAATATTCAAGAGTTAAATGTGTTTTATAAATGTATTTTTAATCCCGAGTAAAATAAAGATCTCATTTAAAAAAACCTTAGCTTAAACAAGTTGTAAAGAAATATATATGTTCTAACTCTTTCATAAGCTTCATTATGCACTTCATAATTGCATATGCTATGGAGTAAAGGGGGCAGATCCTCTTTAACGTAATTCAGTTGGAGAAATATTTCAGGTTTCAGGTCATGGTCCATAATTTTCCTTGATACTAACGATCTAAACCATGTATATTGGCCTTGGAAGTCAGTTGTTTACAGCAAGGTAAAAAACAGGTGAATATAAAAAATATTCGACTATACGTTGAAAGAATTGCTATCATACAGAAAACTTAGGGACTGGTAATTTATTACAAGGGGTTGGGCCTGGTTTTTTTCAATTGGGTTTGTACATAAAAATGTTCTACATTGAAAATGATAGTTAATAGAATATCCAAAACATACACATTTAACCTACCAGTAATACTTTTAACATGATGTGTATGAATGGTGAATAGTGTTTCAGATTCACTGTCCAAACAATGCTTTTACAGCCTCCATCATGGAAGCAGTAAAATCAGCTGCATATCAAAATAGGTTTTCAGTACCATTACCAATAACACATACTATATTCTAAACAGGGTAACTTTGATCTTTTCAAAAAACTTTATGATGGTATACTATCAGGAGCATTTTTGTTTTAAGTATTCCAATACCACTGTCCTTTATCTATAAACAAATCCTCAAATCCTGAACTTCCAAAAGCTAAACATATTTTGAACCTTATTCTTCTTTGAAATAAATAAAAAATACGTACGAACTTGTTGATGACATTTTCGTAAGTACATAAAAAATGAGGTATATATAAGGGTACGGAAAAACCTTGATTAATAACATTATAGTTTTTCTAAGTAAGTAATATTAAATACCATTCGATCAAATCTTTATTATGTCTGATGTGGACCACTGGAAACTGTCATTGATTCCTTGTATTGAGTCTTGTAACATCGAGAAGAGCGAGAAAACCACCGGTAGGATGTGTGTGTTACTGTTGACCTGGGAAAGCATTGTCTGCTTATTGTTTGTCACCAATTCGCTGATTTCCTCCATCTTCCTTAAATGTTCCTAATAGATTTATTGAAAGTTGTTGTTTTAGTCTTGTTAAGAGGCTTTCGTTACTAGGGTGATAAGCGTAGCTTGAGATTAAACTGCTAGGGGCACTTTGTATCGCTCTGAAACATGCTGGGCTGAACAAACATCATATCCAGCTGTAGTGGTAAGCCTATTGATCGAATCCCGAGATACGATTTTTTCAACATACCTGTCACCTCTAAGTAGTGGAAAATGTATCTACAAGAAGATGAAATGCCATTCATTTTGATTGATTTCTGGCACTTAAAAAAGTCTGAGCGTAAGGAAATTTAAAAAAAAATACTTCTAGCTACTCTAAATAATCGAGTTAGTCATAGTCAAAATTTGTTCCTTTATCATTAAAATAAAGCACATTTGATAAACATGTATTAAGTAAAAGAGCATTTGAATTTTTTTATTAGCTGTTTACTTATTTCAAACAATATGGAACTAGTTAGAAAACATTCATTTAATGATAATTAATATTATACCGTGTTTAATGGCTTTGCTTTGTCTACACGAAATGTGTCTCTGTAGAAAGGTAAAGATGAAAGGCAAGGCACGATGTATCTATTTGTTAGTTGAATTTATCTGGCGGGATATAATGTATCTTTTGAGTTTGGTATGCTGTTACACCCGTTTTAGCACAGTACATATTGTTAAAACAGATGGCAACAATGTTCTCAAATGTGATTTATTATTGATCCGTTTAAATTACCAGGGATTTCAGGTTTCAGATTTTCAGATCTAAACATAGAAGGGGTTCCTTTTCATCTCATAGGAATTATTCCGGAACCAGATTTTCAATACTCTTTTCCCTTTGAGTTATTGGCACGAAAGTGCCTATGTTTGGTATAAACACATTGTTAAGACTGTCCAAGCTCTTAGTACACTGTTTTGTTCTATATCTTCTTATACATGAAAATAATGAAATATCATTTTTTTAAAAATATATGCCATCGAAAGGGAGAAAGATGTTAATTCTCTAGTAACCATCAATAATGGTGAGACTTGTTGTCTCTATTGAAAGGACCTATTCAGCTCGATTAGTAGTCAGTGCTCCATAAGACCAATTTATATATACTGTTAGTGATCGATGAACACATAAGTGTATGAATGTACCTAGACACATAATGGGGAATACATTGTTAAAAGGAAAACACTGAAACAGTATTGGTTGGTGTATTCAGAAAGATACATAAACATCGAGTAATCAATCTTTGCAAGAGAAACAATACAAGTTATAGTGGTCTGGTCTAATTGAACTGCAAGGCCAAGAGAGAAAAGTACTCGTAAATGTCTTCATAATCATGAAAACCATGTTCTTAACATATTTTCATATAATATTAAATGGTGTTTTTGTGACATTTTCATGCAGACTGTTCCTAACGGCAACCAATGTCAAATGCTCAGACTTGATGCATCAAGTTCATATTATCCAAACTGTCGTCCAAATGTTTGTATATTAATCACAGGAACCGGTTTGGAGTGAAGTAATGTCATATATAATTCATTGTTTATCTTATTGTTATTCATAGTGTATTGTAGGTCGTGGTGATCGAAATACAAAGTTCTAATATCTCACCAACTGAAAATTGTGACGATTTCATGCAATGATTCAGTTGAGATATAGACCTCGATTTGGTTTAAATAATTATTGACATCTGGAGGTCATTTGTCTTTGAATCACGTTTGTTTGACGATTCTGTAGCAGAAATAGGACAATTCCAATTGTGCTCTTTTCACACTGACTAATTTGAACTCTATTTCAGGAACTTATGCGGAATTATGTCTCATGGGACTGAAGAAGACAGGTATGTCAGACCAATGATTTCTGGAGGATTATCGTCACTGTACGGTTTCATATCAGCATATGAACCGTATCAGTGTTTTCTCAGCACACGGAACAGATATCAATTCTCCTGAAATGGGCATTTCAAACCTCTATATTTCTTACAGAGACATTATTAAGGAACCTTAATATTCAGTTAAACATATCATGACTAAAGCATAAAAGCAAGTTTTGAAAAGTTTGAAAAATTCTGTTTTAACAGACATTTTGTTGTCATGACGCCGATGATTATGTCACGTTGCAAACTACCAAATTTTGCAAAATCAATAATTGTTCATTAAAGACAAAGACGTGTGTTGACATATATCGTGAAGTTTGTTATAAAAAAATACAAGTGAAATGCTGAAATAAGGACAGAATATTATTATGATCTAGATGATAAAAAGAAATGTTTTTATATTTGATATATATAATGAAAATCAAACATCATTACGATGTTTAAAATGATACATACTTCCCATTGAAGTTATGATTTTGCTGTACCAAATTTATCATCATAATATTTTTACAACTATTCAATAACTTAGTTAAGTACATTCTTTGTTTGTAATTGAATATTATTTGAATAAATAGACAAGATGTTTAACGTATGCTTTGAATATCAGTATATGGCATTGTTGAACTTAACAATTTAGACTCTTTTCAATGTCATGATATAAAGGTTAAATTATCATGATATAAAGGTTAAATTATCATGATATAAAGGGTTAATTATCATGCTGTAAAGGGGGAATCATCATGATATAAAGGGGAATTATTATGATGTAAGGGGGGAATTATGATGATTTAAAGGGAAGTATAAGACTAGTATTTGACAATATATCTTCTTTAGATTTTCCGGATTTTTTTCATTAATTTTTTTTTTTTTATTTATAGTTTTATTTCCAAGAATATATACATGTATCAATCACACAAGATAATTACATAAACAAAAAATGACATGATGACCAAAACTTAAAGAACACATCATTTCTATTTGAAATTTCGGCAGCACATTTAGTTATATAATAATAATCTCTGACTTTTGTTATTAAAGTTTGGAAGTCTGGCAGTCTCTTCTGTTTATAATCAAAAATAGTTTTTTTGAAAATCAGGATAATTATGTTTAATGGATCATTGTTTCTCTCCGGATAACCAATTAATATATTTGCTTTAGTGAAATGAATTTTAATTTGAGCTTTGTCTGAGAGCCAATCTTCCAGTTTTTCCCATAATGGTTTCACAAAAACACAATCCCAGAATAAATGTTGAACTGTATCTATTTTGTCTGAACAATAGTCGCATAGATTTGATTTTGTATATCCCATTTTGTATAAGCGAGTATTTGTTGGCAAGATATGGTGCAGGATTTTGTATTGGAACCATTGAATATTTGTATGGGAAGTGCATCTGAAAGGTCTCATGTTGTATTTGGACCATGTTTCGACAGGAATGTTGCACTGTAATTCGAAATTCCACTTGTTAGTATGTTTGTTTTTGATGCATTGTTTCTCTGTGAGAATTGAATAATAATATCTGGATCCTTTGTTTTCTTTGCAGAGATGTTTTATAAAAAGAGGGAAAATTGGGGAATTTAACCTTTCCTTTACTGAGTATCCAGTTGATTTTATATATGTTTTTGTTGCTTGTATCAAGCCATAATATAGAATGAAGTTTGTGTTAATATCGTGTTGTTTGTTTAGGTCTTTCAGGTCTAGAAAGGAGCCATTTTTGTCAAAGAGATCATTTATAAAGTGAATTCCTTTCGAGTTCCAATCTGAGTAATGAATGGATTTATTTCCGATCATAATGTTGCGGTTATGCCAGATTGTTTGATTTAGAATGTCTGTTTCCGATTGAGGTGTAATATGTTTTATAAAGTCAAACCAGGATGAGACTAGGTCTATATAGAACGGGTTTCTGATGTTTGAGATGATTTCATTCTTCAAATGATAACAGTTTAATTCTAAGATGCTTAAGGAGTTTATTTTTGGTAAGTTTTGATCGATTAAGTTCGCCCAAAGTGTTGGCTTTTTATAGTAACGTCTCAGAACGGACAGTTTTTGGGCTTGGATTATCTCTTTTATCTTAGGAACTTTGAAACCTCCGTCTTTTGAACTACATATGGCCTGGCCTCTTTTTTCATTAATACTTTCACAAAGTGCTTCCCTGTGTCGTATGTCATTGATTGATAACATATGATAAAAGAAACAACCTTTCATTTACTAAAGATCATTGACAGTAAAACTTAGTCTAGCTCTTATCTCTACTCTTCAGTAATGCTTGAAATCGGTAATTTGAAAACCAGGGTCTGTTCATATAACTCCATCTTAAACTAATTTGCCACTACCACTGAATATCTTAAAGACTTTATTTTTGTGAAATATGGAGTTCGATAAGATTCATTTGTATTGACCATTATTTCTAAGTGACTAAATATGTTAAGTAAAAACCTTAATTAAGATGTTCTTAGTAATGTGAACCAAGATCGATTTTTTCCCGACACAAATATACTTAACACATTTCACCTCAATTATTATTATTTCATACACAATGTTGTGATTACATTTCATTAATGACGACTTGAATTTGCACAACTCTCCGGTTTAACACGTACACGGATACACAGTTTTAGTTGATAACTGTTAATGAGTTTTTAACTAGTTCCTTAAGTATGTCTTATCAACTCGGAATATATATTTGAAAGACGTATATACATACCAAGGAATGATAAAAATAATATGCAAATATATAAAGCAAACATTTACATGATGAGTATGATGGTATTTAAGGTAATAATTCCTAGCGGCATTTAAAAAAACCCCACTTAAGATAACATTACAGAACAGGGCTGGTTTTCTTAATGTACCTATAACAAACAAAGTGTTTATGTTCATGCATCATATGGCAGTTTCTCATCAACTTAATATCTATCATGTCAGACACCGGATGTAGATGTCGCTTCGGGCACTGATTATTTACCTTACGGATCATCAAGACTCGGGATGATAAAGAAGGATCCTGTCTGATGTGGACTGATGAATGCTGCCATTGTTTCCTTGTGTTTGAATCCTGATTGATCCACGGGCGAGAAATAACCAGCGTTTGTTGTACTATTGTTCTTGAATCAATGACATTGCCTGTTTATATGACAGCACGCTTCTTTGCGGAGTTTTGACAACAATCATATATGTTTCTAATGGATTGATTTAAATGGAATGTATATATTTCATCAAGTAAATCATATGGAAAAAATATTCTTTACACCATTGTCGATTCAACCATTACAATTTCCATTGTATTAAAGGCTACATTTCAAATAAAAATATAAATGATATGGACTATAATTATATGGAATTGCCTTGACCTTACTACTTAGTAATATACTGATTTAAATTGATTATTATGGTTATATTTTACGATGGAAACTATAGTACCTCGTTATTATACAAATATGATATACTAGTACACATAAGGTATAAAAGCGACCAAAAAGTAGAAGTTAGGGTCCTGTCTTATGTTTTCATACCTTTTTATTCATTCGTTTAAAAATAGTATTAGTGTTCATCATCAATGACTCTGCTTAGAGCAACATATACTGTTGAAGAAATACAAACTCTTTTTAAAGCATTATATATCGTCAAAATGATTCAAACAAAACATCAAAAGAGCAGAATTGTGCCCTCTACTAAACGTTATTGAAACTGGAAATCAATATCTAATATTTGCCATCCCGGAGCTTAATATTTCTAAAAAACTTCTCAACACTTTCATTCTCCAGATCAATATCTAACGTTTGCAGTCATAGAGCTATATTGGCCTATAAAAGTTAGAGACAACACTTGAATACATGGGAAGTTGTTTTCAAGTTTTTTTTTATCATACTCAAAGATATAAGTAGCTGAATCCATTTTGAGTGAAAAGCAATATCGCGTGAAGCGCAAAATATATATGCTCAGAATAATGTCTCCTCTCTTGATGTTGATTTCACTGTTCGTAAACCCATCAATATTTAAAAACTAAATATCCTAAATATTTGCCTTTTTTCTTATGGATGCTGGAATACTCAACAAAGAACAAAAGTTGCCATTTTAGATAAAAAGAAGCATACATGAAAAAAGGCGATAACGCCAATGGAAACATTCATAAAAAAGCATTAAATTCTTTCCAAAACGTTCTGATTATTGTTTTGAGTTTCAGCATGGAAACTTTCAAGACCAATGCTGTAGGCGCACACTCTATACGCCTGATATATAGTATATATACAGAATGAACAATGTTTTTATCCAAGCTGTGCAAAAATTTGTCACTCCTTTGAACAAAGATTTGCCAAAACGGAATGTGAATCACCTGACTCACAGATAACTTTAGTGTCTTCTTCAAGATATGTGGTTTATAATTTTTTATTGCTTACGTTTCTTTTTTTCGATTTTGATCTGTTTTTGTTTTTATGCCCTAAAAGCCACCATCCAGTTTTGTCGACTTAAATCTACTACCAATCAGTTAATCCATCCAAAACCCCTCGTATCTAAACATATGGTACAATTATGACAATACCTATCGGTATGAAAAAGAAATGGCAGATCTTGGTTAATATTTCATACATCCTTATGAAATGTAATTGGCAGTTACAGATGTTATGGATGTATGTTACACTACATTAAGCTTAGAAAAATTCAGTGATGTGCATATCAGGTGCATTACGTAAAGTTATGGGATCAGTTATAACTCTGTTAAAGAAATTGTATGAGATTTAAAAACTTCAAGGACTACCTGCTCAGTAATATCAATGTATTGCTTTCTTCTGAATGACACAAAAGTGTAATTTCAGTGCCTTTAGAAATTCTGGTATGAAAACATGTATGCATACATTTAGCTCAGTCATACTTTGGAGCAGTGTTGAATGGAGTTAAATTTGTCTTGCAGGTAAATTGGTCTTGATGTAATCACAGTGTAATGGTGATCAAATACTGACCAACCGCTTGATTCAATGCATGACTGCCATTGACATAGGTTTAGTTTCGAATAATGAAAGGACCAGTATTGATTAAAAATTAATAAACATTACAATATTGCCTGTAGTAATAGACCCTTAAAACTAATGTTAGACCCTTCCTCCAGGAGGCATTTCTCTTAAAGTCTGTTTTTTGAAGGGTAATTTACTTAATACCCTTTATCATAAATGGTCAATGAATGGGGACCATGACTTGCAAAAATTCCCGTTGCTTTCAAATACTTTATGATTAACACTATTTGAAAGTTTCCCAAGCATGCAACTTGTAAATCTTGTAAATACTTGTAAATCTTGGAAATACTTGTAAATATGTCATCTTCAATTCTAATTTCTTTTTGAACACAACTCAAATACTTAATAATAATAATAATAATAATAATACTTGTGGTTACTGAGCTAGTAGATCGATTAAAAAATAACAAAATCTATTCAATTTCAAAGATTAATCATTTGATCATCTTGAAAAAGGAATCAGTAACTATACAGTGCTGTCCAACCAACATGGCAATACAGAGCAGAACAGGTGAAAAACGTAGTAATCAGTAAATCCGTAAATCTTATCAAACAGATATACAAAATGCATTAAGAATCATCAACCGGATGATCAACAAACTCATGTAGATTGAAAGGTTAACGAAGAGGTTCGAAATGAAATTCCCATTGTGAAACTAATCTATGATGTAATTGTGGTCAAAACCATGTGAACACATCATACTGTTTAAACTATGTTTTCTGAAAGAAATTATTTGAAGGGCGTGTGAATGAAATGAGATATCTACAATTTATTTAAAAAACATTTGGACAGAAATGGTGAGAGTAGACATTTAATCAAATTGAATACAAGCCAGGTATAAGTTTAAAGTTTAGCCTTTGGAAAGCTTACGGAATGACTAAGAACTTAAATGATGCCTAAAAGGCTGATCGCTGATTGCACAACTAATTTTGATTGCATCTAATCAGGTTTCTGCATTTGTAGACCAAGAACGTTTGAATTATGACAAAGGTTGTATAAGAATTTATGACGAAGCTACCTCCGTTGGCAGAGAATGGGGTTTAATATGGAAATCTGAAATTTGAGTCATTCAACAGTGTGTACGTGCCATGTTATTTTCTGTGATGATATATACAGCTGCATGCCAAAAGTTCGGTCACATTCCTGAATATGATAGTGCAAATATCATGAAATTTGAGATGCCTTTGAGGTATGAATTCAACAATGGCTATTTCCCACATTGACCGTTGGTGATCCAGTCTTGTATAAGTTCTTCTACTGACATTGAAATGACACCCATATTACTGATCTTTGCACTACGATTCAGTGGTAAGTGAACAAACTTTCGGTATGCAGCTGTACTTAACTTAGGATCAACTAACATACATATAGATTTGCAATGAATCATTGTGAGGAGTGTGCTGATAAAATTGACCATATGTGAATATGAGAAAGAGGTATAATTCGAAATAGTTTTAAATATATGTACATATTTTCAAGAAAGACATTACCAGCAAAATATTGGTTTGAAACTTTCAAACTGCTATTCATAGCAATGAAAAAAAGTAAGATGTTTCGGTCTATTCAAAGTTAAAATCAGAAGAAAAACAATTAACTAAATTGTATCCTAGAATATCAGGAAACGGCCAGATTCATGTTAACAAACTAGAAAAGAACCATTTTAAACAAGATATCAGAAACTCAGGTCATCCACGACAGTGAATATCAATTCCACCTTGGGACTTTGTCATCATCATCTGATAAAGTTCACTGACAACCAAAGGGCAGAAGCAGACGGTTTTTATTTCCATGATTTTATTTTATGCCTTTATCAATGTCAAATTCGGCTCTGACCTCCTTACCTTTGATAAACTGATTATGTCCGCCTTTGATTCAAACTTCAAGGTGTTGATTTAATCACGTTGGTCTTTAATATTTCCATTAGCTGTGGCATTTAGAGTTCATATCATTAAGTCTCTTCAGTCATCAACAAACATCCAGTTCGTTAATCAAAGGAAGGAATGACAAAGAAACGTTGAACATTAAAAACCAAGAAAAATGTAAAATTAGCTTTTCATAAAATAAAATTATATATTACATGTCATTGTTGCAATTGTTGATTACTCATAGGAAAATGTAATAATTCAAAGTATCTTTAAGAGGGATTCAAATACTGACTTAATAATGTCTACAATTGAACAATGAACTGAGGGCTGAATATCTTCAAGACAGTTCATCTTATGTACCAAATACATTAAATGATAAAGTAATAAATTCTGGTTATAATGTTGTTACTATAGAATCATTGAAACCAATCCCTTAAATGCATTTTAAATTTTTTATTCTTGAAATAAAAGGATCTCACTCCAAAAAATGCTGCCAATTGCATTAAAGTTTAAAAAAATCAATAAATGGAGTTCCCAGACAGGTATATACTGTTGAATTGATACGATCAAAACATCAAAGAAACATGACTGGGATACTCTTCTTAATGTTATTAAAACTGGAAATAACTGTCCAAAGTTTGAGGCCATTGAGCTTAATAGGTTTATAAAACTTCTCAACATTTTCACTGTCAAAATCAGTATCTAGTTTGCAGCAAGAGAGTATAGCCCGTTAAAGTCAGGGACAGCATTGTCAACACTTGAAGCTGCTTTCACGTACCCTTTATTGAACACTAAAGAAACAATATCTAATGAAGTGCAGACTCTACATGCTAATAAAGACGTCTTCACTTTTTGCCTTTATTTTACTGAAAAATATTACAACTATTCTCGTTTTGAGTATTATTTTCTCCTGGTTCTGGAATACTTAACAAAAAGCTTGCCATTTATGCCATTTATGGTGTGTGGAGCACTTTTCTTTTAAAGTGTTGTTTATAAGAGTACAGAATCGTAGTCATTCCTATTTTTGGATGTTTCTCCAATTTTGATTTTTTTGTTTGTTTTGTTTTTATGTCCTCAGAATATCCTTTTGCTTTTGCAAGTCAATATTGCCGACAATGCCATTACAAAGAGAAATTGATGGTTCAGTTCATCAGTCCAAAGCTACCCTTTGCTCGAAAATAAACTAATGGCAACGTTTTTGTGGTATGAATAAGTTATGACAACACTTACAACCTATTGGTTAACATTTCATAAGGTCATTTGACATTTGCTTTTGTATTTGCTATTGTGCGTCATTGTGCGTTCTTATCTTTGTCATTAAGCACGATCGACATTCACAAGTATTAGGGGTGTTTGGTATGTTACATTAAGCTGAGCATTATTCAATTGCATAACAATGTACAATGTATGGTTATGATATTGTCAGGAGTGGGAAGTAATAGTTCCAGATTTAGATAACTTTAACGTACATGTACAACGTAAAAACACGTTTTTTTAAGTTTCCTTCGAAAAATTGTTGTTTAAGTGTGTATGTTTCTTTTACCCGAGTCAACCTCAGTATGATGTAGAATCAGGATCAATGGAGTAGAATCAACGCATTACATTGTAAGGAATAACCTTTATGAAGCTTATAAAACATGTAAATTTATTATGCAAGCCTTGATGACTAAGCATCGCATCGATTACAAGCAAATTTATTTAGTCCAATGTGAATTCGAAGGACTTTATCTCTCTATCAATGTCGTCATGCTGAGAAGAAAGGTACCATTGTCTACACTCGATGTATGAAAGAGATCTTAGGTTTTTTTTTAACAATGTTCGATTTTCTCATGGAGAAGTTTATCTTACACATTTCCCATTAATATTCCGTGCTAACTACGTGGAGAAAGTCGCACTACTTTCCTGGATAAATATTGAGTAGATATACATATTTCCTGAAGGCAAATGTGTCCTGGTGTAATCAGAGTGTAAAGGTGAACACACACTACCCGGATGCTTGATTCGATTCATATTTCCCATTTAAATAGTTTTGGGTGACAAGTATGTGTATGATGAGTCCATAAATGAAAAATAAATGATAAACTTCTTTTCTTCCAGAAGGTGTTTCAATTATAGTCTTGTTTATGAAGTGTAATTTACTTATATATGTTTTTCATCATAAATGGTCTGTGTATGGGAAGCATGGTTTAAACAAACACTCTACTATTATGAAATATTTTATAATTAATTACGAGTCGAAGGAAATTAAATTCACTGGATGTAAGTTGTAAATGCTCTGAATGGGATTGTAAGAGCTTAGGATGAAAATATCTGATACTATCGTTAACTATTTAATGATCAGGTATTTGCATAGTAAAGTTTTTAACCCTCCAACAAGATATGAACAAGACCCCTTTGAAACAATCCGAAGATAAAGTTGAGTACTTTACCTTTGCCAATGGCGACGATTTAAAACAGGGAGATCACTCTATTTATTATAGTCACATATTTTACGCCTCGATTAAATGCTATTGAGGGAAACATACTCCCACAAACATTGCAATAACGAACCTAAACCAGATGATCAACAAATACATGTAGATTGAGTGGAAGTGAGATGATCAACAAATACATGTAGATTGAGTGGAAGTGGGATGATCAACAAACACATGTAGATTGAGTGGAAGTGAGATGATCAACAAATACATGTAGGTTGAGTGGAAGTGAGATGATCAACAAATACATGTAGATTGAGTGGAAGTGAGATGATCAACAAACACATGTAGATTGAGTGGAAGTGAGATGATCAACAAACACATGTAGTTTGAGTGGATGTGAGATTATCAACAAATACATGTAGATTGAGTGGAAGTGAGATGATCAACAAACACATGTAGTTTGAGTGGAAGTATGATGATCAACAAACACATGTAGATTGAGTGGAAGTGAGATGATCAACAAATACATGTAGTTTGAGTGGAAGTGAGATGATCAACAAATACATGTAGATTGAGTGGAAGTGAGATGATCAACAAATACATGTAGTTTGAGTGGACGTGAGATGATCAACAAATACATGTAGTTTGAGTGGAAGTGAGATGATCAACAAACACATGTAGATTGAGTGGAAGTGAGAGGTGTCATTGTTTCATAATGATATTCCGTTATGAAATTTAACTATGATATACCTTTGGTTAAAATAATGTGAATACATCAGTATGTTTAAACTATATTTGTGAAAGAAATTTATTTCAAATGTAAATGATTTAAAAACAAAGTTTAAAATATGTCTTTTTAAAAAATAATTTCAGTCCAGGAATATCACGAATACACTTGAATGGTTAATATTTCATTAATCAATTATAAAGACATCAGTCGATGATAATGACAGTGAATCAAAGTTTAACAAGTTATATAATTAACAAAATGTCTTATCAGCAAATGCGGAACGGCAAGGGCTTCAAACCTTGCAGAAATCGATGTCCTTGAAACCTTTTGTTTGATCCACAGAGGCAAGGATGTCAGCATCTGAGAGTTAGCCCTGTTATCTCCTAGGACCCAGTTTATCAATCTGCGGTGACGTGAGTCTGCATATCAGTTGGACAAGGAGTGTGTGATTGTTGTCAACCTAGTTTCTATATTAAACCTCTTTCTTAGATTAAGGAGACGTTTTAATCATATATCTAAAAGAAATTTCCATATGAATTTTAAAAGAAAATCAGAGTAATCTTTTCATTGATATAATCATGGATGCTTAAATGTTGAAGTAAGGTCCACTGTTTGGTAAACAATCTCCTTACATTTCATTGTAAGGTGCATTGCTTATAGTTTTATTATTATTCAATTCAATGTGACATTGTCCTTAGCTTATTCATCGGATATGTTTAAAGTCTTAATAAAGGTAAATAAAAGAAATAAGATGGGTTACATTGTAGAAGGATAATCGAGGCATGATGCTGAGGAGGAAGTTCCTATCAGCTTGTTGTCTCTGTATAATTTATTAAACTTATAGTTGAAGAGAAGAATGCCGATGGACCTGTTTTGAAAACGATCGAGTTGTACAAATTATACCTTATCAACATTAGTTTAAATTACTCTGACTCATAAATATAAGTGTGTGCTCAGTCTAACTAGAATGTTGAAATGTATGAATCGATTCTCATGAAAACAGATATCCTTAATGAAAAATATAAAAGTTTATGTTTATTTAAAGTTATGTAAAATTACTCTGATTAATCAGTATAACATTCTTGTGAAACAATTTCCATGTAGCCTCTGGAAAACAAAAATAGACATAAATGAAAAGATAATTGTATGTTTCGGTTTTATTTCTAAATAAATATATATTGTAACCAACTGAAACATATACTTTTCCCTTTTCTGAAGTACCACACATAGTGCGCTAGTAAACCAATCAACACATGTTTCATCCCTCAAGTTTTGCGTTTTTATATTAATTACTAAAATATTTACTGATTCATATATTATTTTTTCACAAATTGTTTAATGGTTTTCTTCAAAAACCTCATTTCTTTTTCTTCTTAAGTAACAAAACCAGAAAATGTGAACTATTCAAGAAATAAAAAATAAACTGTAACTTTAGCATAAAGTTGAGAATTTCCTACATTTTAGAATGTTTATCATCTACTCAAGAGTCGATTCTTTATTCCACTTTCAATATCTCTCAAGGAAAGGCTCACAAAACAATAATTTTTAATAATAAATCTACTGGGAATAGAAAGGACAGGTGTATTGAATCAGATAATTTAAATTAACTGAATTATTAAGATAACAAAGTAGTGCAAAAATTTACTTTCACTTTAACAATTCTACCGAGATGGAATGTTTTTAATCATTTACTTTAAATATATTTTTTTCTAAATGATTCTTATTGTGAAAAAATATCGTGATGTTTAAATAAATCAACTAATGTTGACTCAGTCAAAATTATTCTAAGTGATTTCTTTGAGAGGCATTTAGAAGTTGGTGAGATGAATAGAGAACAAGTTATATGGATTTACAACTTCTTTAACGTGTTCCTTGCTTGATAACGGTGTTAGTATCTACATCGAAACGTCGAAGTAGAAAGAAGTTGCAAATCTATAGAACTTGTTCTCTATTCATTCTAAGTGATCTTTTATTTTAAGAAAATCATTTGAAACTGGTATTCCAAATTTTGGAATAATGACCAGTTATGTTTAGCACTCAGTATCTGTAAACATCACAGAAAGTTGATCTATAAGGAATGGTGACAAGACATTTCAACCACTTAAAGGGTTATTATTATTGACCAGTGCTTTGAGTAATGAATGTCTGTAATGAGTTGTTTGTATAATGCAACACTTCAGTTCAAAAGTCCAACATGGAGAATTTATCCCCAAGCAAGGTTTCTTTCTGTGGTCGATAAGACTGAACGCATTCTATCAGAACTGAAACAACAATTTTCAATAAATCAATTAGGATACTTCTTAATATGTGTCACAAGTTGGTTGCAGATAATTAACAAGCTATGCTTTCCGGCATCAACAATAATACATATATCCTACTTTTTGTTTTCTCCCACCATCCATCAAAGATGATTCCAACACAAGGAAACAAAGAAATCATATCAGACAGGATAATACCATGTCATCCAGAGTCTTATCAAGTTATAAAGTAAACGTGCAAATGATCTTGAAGTTCCCCCTTCAATCAATACTTGATTTGATCGATACTGTATTCGTAAGTAACATGATGACAATGAATTGATAGATATATATATATATATATGTGTGTGTGTGTGTGTGTGTGTGTGTGTGTGTGTGTGTGGTACAATCTGAAAATCTGTAATCTATTTGCAGTCTTTCAATAGTATGTGATATTCGTTTCTGTGCTGACATATCTTAAGCTTGTTTAAATACCTAACCTACTCTCAACTAACATACATGTATATCTGCACAGAATCATTGTGAGGATTGTGCTGTTGAATATGACGACATAGGAATGATTGAAAGAGGTATTATTTGAAATAGTTAATGTTGTTGTTAATGATGTTGTTTTTTTTATGTAAAATACATTAATCAATTATAGTAATTTTTACGAAATTTAAAAAGGATTGTTGATAAGTTGGAAAACATTTCAAGAAGTGTTTTGTAAAATTACAAATCTATATAAGAAAAAAAAAACAAGTAAGAGACTTTGAAATCGTTCATTACACCAATGAATATAAAATAAAAGCATATTCAAATAAATCAACACATTAATATCCATTGTAGGCGGAAACTGCAGAATCATTGAAATAAGTCCCTTTAAGGCACGGTTATCTTGTTATGACATAAAATACATACATGGTTGAACTACTACGTACAGAACATCAAGAAGAACTCAAGTGAGACTCATCTAAGGGCTTTTCAAATCAATGTCTAGGGTTTGCAGTCATGGAGCTAAATAGGTCTATAAAACTTCTCAACACTTTCAATTTCAAAATCAATATCTGGTGTGCAGTCGTATGGCCTATAAACGTTACGGAAATTGTTGCCAAGTTTCAGGAAGTAAGTAGTTGAAACCAGTTTGATAGAAATATAGTCTATATCCTCAGCAAACGTTTTCTTTCGAGGCGTTGATTGAAATATTAATATATATATATATATATATATATATATATATATATATATATATATATATATATATATATAGAAAAACACATTTGTTGAAGAAAACCAAGATGATTTATTCACAAGTACTTTCGACCATAAGGTCTCATCAGGTGAATTCACCTGATGAGACCTTATGGTCGAAAGTACTTGTGAATCTTTTATTCACAAGTACTTTCGACCATAAGGTCTCATCAGGTGAATTCACCTGATGAGACCTTATGGTCGAAAGTACTTGTGAATAAATCATCTTGGTTTTCTTCAACAAATGTGTTTTTCTATATAAGACTTGAGAGGTGGAACTGCATGAACTGTTATATATATATATACACAATATTTGAAAAAGAGTTCACAAGTATACAGTATTATATATTCAAAGACAAAAAATGACACATAGCCATCATTACTCCAACATGTTTCATTGATATCTTCAGGGAGTCTCACAAAAACAGTTATGACGTTATGATGTCACAATATAATTGACATAACAATGGTATGACGTCACAATATAGCAAGTGGTAGGATGGACACAATATGTTATTATTCTTAAGCATTAAGTTGAGGTTTTAACATTTTAATGAAAAAGTCTTCTTTCAACTGACGCATTATTCTATCATTTGTATCCATTTTGTAGAATGGGAATATTTTGAATTTAATGTCTTTGTCTTTTGCACATGTATCCAAGTGGGCACTAAGTGGTATACAACGTGTCTCAGGACATTTTATTTGTTGTTTATGGACGCGGACTCTGTCTCTGAGGCACTCAGTTTGTCCAATATATTCACCGGAACACCCTTGACATATAATGACATATATGACATGTTTTGCTGCACAATCAATATTGGAGCGCACATAAAATCTCTCGTTTCTGTTTATGAATTTTATACTGGAATTTTCAAAAATATATGGACATGTTCCACAATTACCTCTGTTACATTTAGAAACTCTGTACTCTGGAGAGGTAGTGTTTGAGTCAAATCTTGCCTTAGTTAAGCACTGCTTTAAATTTTTACTTTGGCGTTTACTTTTGATAAAATTAACATTATCAATTATTTTGGACATTTTTTCATCACACCTGAGAATAGGTGTGTTTTGTCTAATACTCTGGAACATATCTGGATTGAGTGGATTTGTTGCTATAATGTGACGTCATACCATTGTTATGTCAATTATATTGTGACATCATAACGTCATAACTGTTTTTGTAAGACTCCCTGAAGATATCAATGAAACATGTTGGAGTAATGATGGCTATGTGTCATTTTTTGTCTTTGAATATATATATATATATATATAATATCAAAACTTCATATTCAATAGTTTTGCTTTTATTTTCTTCAGGATTCTATACAACTCAACAATGAATAAAACTTGTCATATATGTTTGGATCTTTTTGAAATTACACCAACCCTATACATGAAACAAACGGAGCGAAAAGTGATAACGTTAGGCCAAACCATCAACCAAAGATTATAGCAAAATGATTAACTTTTTTGAAAAAGGATCCATATTTTTGTTTGATATCTAGCAGGTAAATAATCAAATTCCCTCGAAGGCCACTTTCTTTTACGACCGAAAAAGGTAGATAAACCAAAATAAAAAATGTTTCTCAATCATTTTAGCTTCTGTGAAATATTGCAAGCCACAATCAGAGTGAAACAACCTCCTTCACAGGAACCGTCAGATCAGATCACATTGGTTTGAAGTCATTCAGGAGTTCCACAAATACTGACAATTTTATGACTTCACTAACTGTCGACATTACCTCGAAAAGTTTAACATTAATGCTCCGGTAAAAGAGGTTAACCTTCTAATAACCCTTAAAATTGAATTGCTGTTGTGTTATTAACTCATGATAAAATCCTCACTTTACATCATGAGTTTTCCCTAATAGCAATGCCGTTTCGGTGTGAATAAGATATGACAGGTTTTAAAAGCCACTGGTTAATATTTCATACAGTCATTTCATATCCGCTTTTATGCTGTTTCATCTTTGTGGTTTAGTACCATTGGCATTAACAAATGTTAGGTATAAATGTTACGCTACAGTGAACTTGGGATAGTTCAATGACGTATCCATTAGGATGGAAGGTAATGGGATGACCTGGCGTTGACATTGTTTACGATTTTGCTAAAGAAATCGTACCAAATGTGTTGATTTGTTTTCTTCTGAATGACACAAGATAGTAATGTACCGGCATTTAGAAGCTCGGAAATGTACCATATTGACGGATTAGCTAAAGTGTCAAATGACTTCATTTATGATCAGAAATTGTTTTATACTAGTGGTAATCTACATCATTTATAAAGCTTTAGTGTACACATACATGAAGCTACCTACATAGAAATGGTTATCTGACTGTGAATATTATTTGGTACCCGAGCCGTATCTCACTGAGGAGTATAAGGAAAACACATTTCCTTTGAAGAGAGAGCTAAAAAAAAAATTCTAGAATAAATATGATGAAGACCATGTTCATATTTTAAGTTATAGTTTAATAATCCGACATTGAAAAGGACAACAGTTTTCAGTATACGTTAGTAAGAATTATAAAAGAAGACTAAAGTCTGACATAGGGCGGGAGGGGGTGACATTGAGGACGAGGTAAGTCGTTTTCCTTTCATGATTGTAGTCTTTTCCTGTGTTGTTGATGTGTGATATAGAGAGAAAGTCAAAATCTCAAGGTTGCTTTATGGACAATCTTAGTGAATATTTCTGTCTTTATTGTTTCTGAGAAGCATTTATCTAAAGTGTTTTCACAAGTATTCTTACTTCTTCACAAACATGTTTATGATATTGCTATATGATATTTATATTAAGATAGTGATTGATGGGTTAAATTGTTTCGGCAATGGTGGGGTTAATTAAGCCCAAAACAATTATAAAAGCAGATCTTACTCTTACTATGTTTTTTTTTACCTGTTTAGTTTAGATTCTTTACGTCAAAAGATCAACGTACGCCTTGCGTATGATTGCTGTTAGTTGGACAATTTAATTATTCTTATTCTAAATTCTATTAAAACGTAAAAATGAATCCAATTAAGAATACATGAAAATGTAATGTAAAGCATGCATGTTGCAAATATCAGCCGAAAACCGAGATGTTAATGGACACAGTTTAAGAACTATAATAGCCATGGTACAATTTGAAGTATAGTTTGGGAATCATTCAAAGAATGGACCAAAAATAGTAAAAAAACTCCTGAACTCTAATTTCTATAACTCAAGTTAATGAAACTCTTATGTTAATCTTAAAACAATGAAGAGACATTCACTTGGGCAGTGATAAAGATTACTTTCCAACCTAAGCTATAAGCTAAGTAGTTGTCCCTTGTGATGGAATATTATGTGAACTTTAGACCAAGGATATCACCTTTGTAATTCGTGTTTTAATGCTTATTACAAAAATCATTTGACAAACTTAAATTTGTAGAAAGATAGCTGGTAGCTTTTTTTTGTTAAAATATCACAACATTTTACTTTACGTAATAACATTATCGCTGCATCGTAAAAAAAACAGTTTCTAAGAAACATGTTCAATTTGGTTGATATTCTTATTAAGGGATAAAAGGAAATTATAAAAATTCATGCTAGGTTTTGCTATATGGGGCAAATTAACATGAACATTTGAATAGCGTGATATTTTAATAATCATACTGTTTTATATTGAGTGCTATCAAATTCCCTTTTTAAGCCTCTTTTTCCAAATACAATATGTTTACCTCTTATTTATAACTGATTTTATCATGTTCCATAATCATGCTTATTTAATTATTGGGGGAAAGGCTTTTTGCTCTTTATGTCACACTCCAATTGAGATGTTTAAAGTAATGTTTTGTAGATGTTTCCCTGAAATATGTGTTAATAAATGTCCGTCCTTGGCCACTGAGACACGCGGCGATAATATTCCGGGCCCCGCATCTTAAGGGTTTTAAGGACCGTCAGCTACACGCTCATCGTATAAGATCTTTTGTATCACCAGTTTAGATATTCAATAAGCAGTTCCTCTTTATCAAGAACCAGACCACGCCAAGACCCTAACAGTCTATGTTACTTCATTCCAATCAATAGGTTTCGCCGATATCAGACGAATATTTAATAATAATAATATATACTTTTCTCACGACAAGGCAGCAAATGTGTTATCTGAGTGACTAATATGAATAAGAATGCGTTTACACTTTACACTTAGTGATCTTATATTTAACTTTGAAATCGTTTTAAGCGCAATAACCAAATCGCCACTCAATGTATTCTCTAGACAACTTCAGTTAAGATAACTATTTTGTATGTAAAAGTTTTCTCTGGCGAAAACACTGTAGTGTTTTGTTTGTGTATTTTAAAGCCCCTTACACCATTCAGCGTATCCACAATCTGGTAAACTAGGGTTGTATTTATGTCAACAACGATGACGTAAGAGAATGCTTTGATGAAATGAAATTTACATTAGAACCACCATCTTTGTATGCCACTTGCATTGCAAAGATCAAAGTGACTCAATGTTGATCGACGTCTTAAGTTTGATTTCATAGATACTCTTATACAATAAATGAACGGTCAACTATTGAGGCCAGAGCTAAATCGAACGGAAATCTGAGTTAAGGATAGATAAAAAAACATAGGAAGTCTCGTTAGCTTCTACCCTTTTGATTTCAGTGATACTCAATTACCAAGTACAAATAGTAGCCTCATAAAAGTTAATTAATGAATGGAAAGTGATATTCAAAGTCATTCCAGACAGGATGAATTATCACTTTAACAAAGTGACATAAGGCACTCACGAATGTTATGAAAAGACGGTAATTTCGTCTTTTAAGCATATTCGTTGTTAGAGACAGCTGTTTTGCATTTCTGTGAAATAGATCTTTAACTTTTTCTTGAACAATCCTAAGCCATCTAGTTAAAAATACAAATATTTTGTAGAAGAAGTGTATTAGTGTATTGAACATCAGAAGCTATAGATACACATCAAAATGAGATAATGTATTGATGAATTATATCTAAGCGTGTTAGTTTCGTTCCTAGACGTTTATAGGAAGACCTGAAAGCACTAAAGGTTTATCTCCGGTATTCACGAACACTTCTAGACTAAAAGGTTACATGACAATAAAGCAACAATGTAATAAATTTACAACTAGAAATAAGTACATATTCATAACAATATTGTCACATAAATAACCTGAAATAAAACTGAATAATCCAAGATAGATTTCTGATTTTGTTTTGATGGACAACTTACACCATTTATGTCAATACATGGTCAACATGGTTACCAACCAATGCAGCATCGATGAAATCAAGCATTGACTAGAGACGCAACTTTAAAGCTGGTTATTTACATTTTTACTTTACAGCTTAATGAGACCAAGGATGACATGGTATCATCCTGTCTGATAAAATTGTTGTGTTTCCTTTGTTTGGATCAATGATCAATAGTAGGGGAAACAGCCAGTAGGCTTTATGTATTATTGTTGATGCCGGAAAGCATAGCTTGCTAATTATCTGCCGCCAACTTGTGACACATATCACACATATCAATTGATTTATTGAAAATGGTTGATTTAGTTCTGATAGAAGGCCTCAGTCTTATCTACCAAATAGCGAAGTCATACGGGATTACTTGCTCAGGGATGACTTCTCCATATTGGCGTATGGAACTGAAGTGTTGCTTTATACAAACAACTCATAATAGGCAAACATTACTCTAAGCAATGGTCAATAGTGCTATCTATTAAGGTGTTTCATTCAATATCATCTCATCGTTGGTTATAGACTTGTAGTTTCCCGTTTATAATGAGCGCTAGATTAAACCTATCAATTTTTAATTTGAATGATCATAGTTCAAATGTGTTGAAAAAATTAAACAAAATATCTCACCTTGAATGATTTCGATTGAGTAAACAGTATGAGTCTGTTTTCAATTAGTTCCCCTTCTAAAGTAACCTCAGGTAATGAGTGCACTATTAAAGGAATTATAAATTAGTTTTTTAAATTAATTTTGCAGCAATATAAACTGGCATTAGTCATACGCCTAAGAATCTTCAAAGAGATTTTAGTTTTACTGATATTGGAAAATGATATTGCAAAATGTCATTGGTGTGTGGTGATGATAGAAGAAATGATCGACTGTGTTAAGCTAACCACTATTTCATCATGTACGAGGCTTAGTTAGAAGCATATTGGTAAAGGTTATTTAATTATATGAACTTTAGCGATTTTATGTCTTTGATGGTAAAACTAATCATACCAAAGAGGCAAAGCATGTTGATCTGTTGCTTCAAAGTGACCTCAAAGATCTTATTCAAATCATTTCACATGATCTTATTCACTGGGAGAAATATCCATTTATGTGTATTTCTTTAATGAAATTGTTTTATATGAAGCTATGCAGTTTAAAAAAAAGACAGTGTCCAAGAAATAGATTTCTTTGAATCTCGTGATGTTACTAAATTCAATTGTTTAAGTAACTTAATTATAAATAGTACAATTAATTTCTTTTTGCATTTTTCATTTTCATGTAATGACCAACACAAGGACGTTCACAGACTATGATCTATTCCTTCATGACACATACATTTCGTTCTCTGGAACCAGTGTCCATTGTCAATATTCTTAAAAGGGTAAACAAAGTTATGAAGATTGTGGTTGCATGACCTTTTACTTGTCCGATAGAATACTGATAACTTTGATTTTCTAAACAGCCAGGGACTTTATTGTATGCCTCCTTAACATACAAAACTTAAATCCTTATTATTCTATATATGTGATATGTGCCCCCACGTGCGTAGATCCGATACTACTTCAACATGTTTATAAACAGATTCTTGTAGTTTTCGTTTTAATTCTTTCCCAAAATAGAACAGTCATAAACTCTGACTGTAGCGAGAAATTTATGTCACACTAGCGTTCTTGATTCATATAAAGTAAAATTCCAATTGCATGATAAGTTCTGTATTCAAGCTCAAATAAAGAGTTGTTTATCAGAGCTGAACATCACTCTGCAACAACACTCTAGTGCAGTTTATAGATACATGCATCGGCAATATTCGGCTGGCGATTTAATAGTTCAAATGATTAGGGGTTGTACACTAAATTATTAACTATTATATGAGAAATTGGATCAAGGTAATCAAGGAAAATATATTTGGATATACATTACATATTTATATTCTTTGATTACATGATTACCCTATGCCATCATCAAACACGTTATTATTTCACTGCCTGTAATGTAGAATTAAGTATTTATACCACACGGATTTGTTGAGTAATATTGGAAAGGTTTCTTTTACGATTAAACAGTATTTGATGTTTTATGTTTTGAGAAAGAAAAGATAATTTTTTTACTTTTAAATTCATTGAGGTTGAAGCTGGTTGATCTTTAAGAACAAATAAAACAGATGCCTTTACCAATTTACCTTCAATATAAGAAATGCTAAAATCACCTCTTAAATGGCTGCGTCTCACGATATGTGAATCCCAATGGTATTCCCCTAGCACACGGTCTCTAATAAAGTGCAACATAAAAGGCAATCGTCTGGGCAATATAACACGACCAGTGTGAACAACGTAGTATTTTCTTCATGACTCTATAATTGACATGCAGTAGAAAAAAGATCAGACTACCAGATATGTGTTAGAAATAAACGTTTTCACGTGAAGGAAGTACTTAAATTGTTATATATAATTGAAAAAACTTGTGATTTGTATTGATAATTATTAAACAGTTGCAACACGCGTCATTGAGTATTTAAAACCTCCAATTTTCTTTCTAATTGAAATTATTTATGTCTGTGTAAATATATCTCAGACAATGTGATACACAAGGTCGTCTAAACGTCCAACTTGTAATTGTTACATATTGACCTCTGACAATATTGTTATTATATAACAATACAATATTCTATATCAATACTGCAAACATTACCAAAAACACTGAATCAATCAGATAATGCATATTCAATGTTTTCATTATTACCTATTCCCGAATTTATTGATATGATGATTTGACGTGTCTTCTTTCATTGAAATAATGGCTCTTTGTCGATCGAGTAAAAATCTCTGCATAAAAGGATTTAGATGAAGTTCATACTGTAAGGAGAACGACGAAGCCTAGAAAGTATGAAAATCCTTAAATGTTATCATTGGTTTACATAACAATAGGAACTAGATTTTTAAAACGCTTATATAAAATTTTCTCTGACAAATTGGAAAATAGATTCATACACAAAATGATAGATATATTGACAACAGTATGGGAACAGTTGAATATTTTCAGCGTTAAGATAGCAGATAACTTTAAAATTAATTAACAAATTAATTGTTTGATAGCCAATTTGATGACAGATTTGCCGATATAAGTGCTATCTGTATAACTATTATCCAGAAGTACATTTGCTTTATACAATAGAGTAATTGAAATTAAAATGACTTTTTCTAGAATTATCTTAAAATCAAGCTCCAATTCTTATTATCAACAATGTCAAAATGAAGTGGTCTCCAATCAATATCAGAAGAGGTCTAGGTTAAATATCGTTTATGTTATCATCAAACGCTGTAAAGAACCTAGAGCACTCTTCAGAACTCCAGAGAACGTGTTCATATGATTCCTCAACCACTCGAATATGACTCCAATCCTCTCCATCTCATGATATGCTGCAGATCTCAGCGACTTCTCAGAGATAGCGATGAACACTGACTATTTCTCCCTGTCATTGCTGGCATTGGTCTTTAAGGGGATGAGAAGGAATTAATGGCTTGCAGGAAGTTTCTGTCAGAGACATGTAATGGAATGGACTAAGGCGGAAGGGTTTTTTGGGGGCTGCACTCTGCTTGTATTGGGAAAATTGACTATCAGAATAAAGTTAATATATTTCTATACGGAATGACACCTTTATCATGGAATAATGTTGCTTAATGCCATGTGATCGATATAATAGCTTATAATGAGAAAGTTTGATGTTATGTCATTGTCATGCAAAATCTGAACTGTTTGTGTCAAAGCTTCTGTGGATATGTAATATCTTTCTACATGGTTTAGCAATAAAAGATTAGAAAATCATAAAAAAAACAATTTACCGACAAAGTTTCTTTTATGAGATTTACAAAAAACAGATATCGTTTAAATCAAAAACTTTTCATATGTTAATAACAATTATTGTCTGATGTGAAAATGTCTGACACAAGCCATAACAATATTTATATTATATTGGATTAAAATTTTTCCTTTCGCCAAAATGTTACAGTTGAAAGGGGACCTGGTCACGTGTCAAACAGCTTTCAACTATTCACTGTTGAATAATTGGTAAATCCATATGCAGTTATAAGAATCCGTAACCATAAATGAATGACTTGGTAGTTGCAAATCTAATTGACTATAGTAATTTGATGAAATACTTTCCTTTTACTTGTAATTCATGTATCGCAGAGTCGACAACTCTTGGACAGCCGAAATTAGCTGTTCACACTATTGAGATGTTGCAATGTATGGTTAGTCTCTGCTCCAGCCTTCTACACTGAAGGGCTTAAATAACTACCGAAGCTGTTAAAGTTAATATACACGCCAAAACGGGCGTTGTAGATTTGTGCTGTGTTATCTCTTCGCAGGTAGTTTAGGAAATTGATTAAAAACGCGCCATTGGGACAGCTATTGCATGTCAAGACCTCTTATCTAACTTTTGAGTTGTATTTTCTAAGAAGAGTAGCTTTCTTTCTTCGTTCTGTATGAAATGACCATACTTGATTAGTTTATGTTAACATTTATTGTTTTTTCCCCTACCCATTTGTGTGGAAAAAATAGTTGTTATGTAAAGGAACAAAGAAAAGTCAAGGAATGCCTTTGTTATCTTCCACATTTGCTGTTTCACCATCCACTAATGGAATTAACACCAAAATAAGCTCCAACTTTTAATGTACTTTTTTCTAAAAAGCTAGATATTAGGAGCACTTGTGTCGTATATGACAACATTTATTTATTCCTTGTATTACGTTCAGGTACATGTAAATGTTTACCACCATGTTTTATATACATAATTCCGTGAAAAATATGTTCAACATCCGTCATTCTGTCGGTCTACAGGTAACAACAAACATAAATCTTCAAATGGTTTCTTTGCTAAAGGAGCACTTTAAGGTAACCACTTAATTAAGGGACCATGAGTTAAACCATTTGACTGATGTTGTCTCTTTTGAAAGGCACAGATGCTGGCTTTTATGCTGATGACTCTCATAGAGGATTACTGCTCGACAACGCATTTTCATGATTGACATTTAAGTCTAATTCTCACTCCAATTACATTATTTATATTATGAATAATGAAGGCAGAGTAGGTCATCTAATAAAAAGTCAAGTTTACAAATATTTAACTAAATGATAATTACATGATCATACTGATTTCTCATTGTAATGTTTGTCAGGACAAAACGTATTCATTAACACTCCATTTGAATTCTCTGTGTTTATTCATCAACTAGGAACTATATAAGAAAATTTACTCATACATTGACTATATTTGGTAAAAACTCATTTAAGCTACGAAACGAAACATGTGGTCACAAACAATAACAGAACTGTTTGATAAGTTAACATTGAAGACACTTTAAACTTGTCTGAATGTATTCATCATCAAAACCTGGTTCACAAAACAATCCAAAAATCTCAAGCGAATTGTTTCACTTGTTTCCTCTATCAACTTGAGACGTGGTCAGCGAAAGCTAACTTAAGTACCTGTTTGACATTGTCTGATTGTGCCAAGTTGATCATAAATCATTATCTTTAGTCACAATATCTACCATAAATTTTTGTTTTTCTCTTGTCTATCTAAGTGGTGTGTATCCTGTATAAAAGTTGAACAATCAGGTTTTCAACAAAGAGACTTCGTTTTATAGTCACTAATTAACCACGAGTTTCGGTTTGAATCCATTTCTAAGTGAAGTGATGTGAATGCTGTGTAAAGGTTGAAGTGACTGCGAGAGAACCTTCAGAGACAAGTATGTTTAGAACACTAAACGAAATGTCATCGGTCAATCCCTATTTTCCATTATGATTTGGATTTTAAGCTGATGAAAAAATAGCCTTTACAAGTGCAGTCACTTTTGTCATTTGCGTTAAAAGTAAAAAGGGTTTTGTGATTGCATATTCAACACACGTTATCCAGTGCCCTCTATTCCCTGATGAATACAGCGTCTTGGAATTAAACTGACAGTTCCTCGTGAGATAACAGTTCTAAGACTCGTTTTATCGTTTGTCTGTGTCGAGGAGGTTTTTAAGAGTATGAAACAATATTAAGCAAGACATTTAGGGTGGCATTGATTAAATGACAACTATTTGAAATGTTTAGCAACAATGGGTAAACAACTAAATAACGTCTTTGTGAAAAGCAATCACTAATTTGCTTTTATTTGTAATAAAGAAGAAGTACATACATTCTTTTTTTATTTTTTTCAATTTCCATATTTTGTGATACAAGCAAAATAACATTGTATAAGGAAGCGAAATAAATATAAACATATACACAAATCCACGTTTGGCTCCTAACAAAAACAAAACTATCTACTAAGTTATAAATGTAAAGTTGACCAATATCGAAAAACACATTTCTTCTGTTGCAGTTGACAAAAAAACCCCAAATCTTGATAAATTGTAATAAGTAATAACGTACAATATCCGTTTTAAGGTATTTCAAATTTGGTTTAAAGCCATTAATGCTGTATCTGTATATACACTGTTTGACTAATAAAATGATTTCATTTATAGCATTATTGTTTTTACATGTATTCTGTAAGTAACACTTATGAACGTGTCCACTCACTTAGTAGTGTTGGAGAATCATCCTAGGATATCAACGGTATTGATCCTTTTTATTTAGAGGTATTCACTTTAGTCATTTCTTTAATCAAACATGCCATAAATTCGCAGGAGACGTTTGCCATCAAGCCGGGTCGGGCCTTTTTTATTTTTAACTGTTCTCTTATGTGACGAATATGTGACAAACGTTTAATTTGAATAATATTAATTTTAAACAGCTGACTGTTAATTTATGGTAAAATTTCTAATCATGGAAGTAAAACAAAAATTATTTGAAGTCTGAATATTTATTTTTCGGCTGGTGGGCCAATTTCAATTTAATTAGATATATAATGTCCATGTCGAAGAAACATTTTCCATTATATATCACCGATGGTAAGGTAACCCTTTCTCATAACTTCATTGTCATATGTTATTCGTAGATAATCATAAAGACTATAAAACAAATATCTAACAATATTGTAAATGAAAGTTATAAATATATTTTGTGTCGAAACCATAAAGTTACATTTCTGGCTTCAGTCATAATTACGTGGTTTTAGCCATACGTGGGGCATTGATATGAATGTTCCTTGACTAAAGGAAACGCATGTTACTTGACTGTTCCAATGTACAACATCAGACAAATACACTGAGTCATAATTTCCCGACTTGGAGAATGTATACCAGCTCAATTTATTATTCTCAATTGATTTCAGTTAAAAATTATGAAGAGCAATTCATTGGTAGCACTAACACCTTTAAAACATTTTATCTCGTAATAACAAAAACATCAAAGTCACTCACATGGCATATATCCTATATGGCTTGTAAATTGTAGATAATATGTTGTATTATGTATTATGGCCATATGTTCATTGCTGAATACTTTCCTATTAGCATCCCAAAAGCCAAAGCTGAAATAGCACGTCCATTTACAGTCAAATATCCTTTCAAACGCTTTCAATACTTATCTGTCCTTCTGTTTTATTCTACTAAATTTCAAAATTAATTAAGCCATTGTCCTATTTTTGATTAAAATCAACAATCAATATCTTCATATTGTGATACTTCAAAAAGCTATAAGAATAAAATTGTAACATCTGTAGGGAGTTCACAATAATAGTGACATCTATCTATAATGAGTGAAATAGGATGAAACTGATTATAAGGAAGAACTCTGTCAAGTTACATTCAGTTACTTTTTAGTTATTAGCTAGATCAGTTTAACGTGAGTGCTTAGTGGACGTCAACTTCATGAAATAATGAAAATGATTCTATTTTCATTTGATTTACATTTTTCTACCTTATGTTTAACTCATTCAAAATTATCCATATTATTAAAAAAACTAAATTCGACCTATTCTTTATCAACCAAGATAGAACACATTATCAATAGTTTTCAGAATTTGGAATCGATTGTCCTTTTATGAAACCCATTAAAAAAGAATATGCATTACCATCTACCCAATTTAAATGAAACAATTTTCATTTGCCTAATTGGCAACAATGATTAATGGCTATGTCTAAATGTCATAACGGGAAATGTCATTTGAGGTGCTACATCACAAATTATTCTTCTGCAGTTGGCGTAGAAATTGATTGTGATCACACCGCTGGGACAGCAATTCCGCCAGAGAAAGTCATATTAGCAAATTGATTTATGTAATACTGTAAAATTGACATTTATTTTGTGGAACTCATTTCATGAAATTGTATAGTAATATTTTCAGTCAAGCTCTCAAACTAATTATCTCAAATCTTTTCTTAAGTCAGTTTATCAATACCAATTTCAGAGAAGTGGTTATCGTCATAAATTTTAAGTATTTTGTTTTAAGACATCATCTGGGTGATTACTGACATTGATGACACTTTGAGATAATTTTAATCACAACTTATCCACAAACTGTCGGAGTTTTCCTTTTACACAATTATCCAAAATAGCAACTCGATGTAACTACTTATCTCCAAATACAGCTTGTCCAGGGAGTTTGTTTGTATGATATGTCTTTAAGTAAAACTCGAGATTTAAGTACTCGGTACATCAACTGAAGTGATAAAAGTAATTATTTGTTCATATGAAGAACCATCATTTCGAACTTACAAGTGGGTCCTCATGTCACTTGTGCTTGATTTAATAAATATGATAAAATAGAATTGTGGTCTGATTTTCGAAATTATTATTACATACATACATGTGTTTTAGAATGTTTCATAATGACTTTTTGGAATAAAATACTTCACGAGAACACCAATATGGTTAAGAGAAAAATGCACAACTAAAGTTTGACACAGTTTCCCCAGTTGTCCCATCCTCTACTTTCAATGCACATGTATAATGTATGTAAGCTTTATCTTTTAATATATAAATCACAACAGCCATAATTAGTGTTATACAAGTATTCGAGAGATGCAGAAAATGAATAATTAATTATATCAAGGAACATTGTAAGCTTTATTAGAGAATGTTATTGACATAATGAACGCGTGAATTACCGAGTCTTTTAGAATTGTGTACTCTTAGGTTTTGAATCAATGCAACAGGTTGTACCTGACAACAGTCCTGACGAGAGCTTCCGACTTGATATACGATATGTCTAATTAACATCCTATATTAATAAACAATATGTCTACTTAATATACGAAACTGGTGTAACAATGTGCTTACTTGAGAGGAAATAGGCCCTTTCTTGAAAGGTAACATCAAATATTACATATTTCACACTTATCTGTATGGGGTAATTTTACTTTATTTTATATTAACTTCTAAATGTTTGTTTACTAAATTATTTTCTGGTGGACTTTTGGACTCAGATGATTTTACCTGTTGCATTATGTAGACGTTCATATTTCAGTACATTCATAAGCATGTGAAACGACCTATAGAGAATCTTTGGATAGCTTTTTGATTTTAAATGACATAATAAGGATAAACGACGACAGGCGAAGACAATCGTTGTAGAGGGACCAACATGATACTGAATAATTTCATGAATAACATATTTGTCATTTATGATCTCGATTCATTGGTATACTATGTATACAGAGAGACACAGACAGCATATGTCATTGGCATATGCACAGGGGATTTACAAATCAACATCCTATATAGGCACAACAGAAACATTGTTTACTCATACACCTTTCATACCAATTTATTTATCCTGTATGTATTACCCGAGTAATTTATTTGAAATGAAAAAATATACTCGTAATTGTGATCAAAAGATAACATTAATCACCTTGTGTTTGGATGTTAATTATTTCTGAGTGCCTTTCATTAGTATCCTACCTTAACATGAAGACGTTGTGATGAGGTCAGAATTACTCCCCCAAAGAAAGACACACATCAGCGATATTGACAGTTTCATCATTTGTCCTAGAAGCAATGATATTAACCAAGTCTTCGTTATCCTGTCCTTTTTGCGGTATTTACTCTGCCATCTAATTACTGGAAGACTTTGAAGTTTTGATATGAATGATATGTTATTGATTGTTCGTGCTTAAACGAGGTTTCGTAAATTATAGAATCGTTTGCTTGGCTAAAGGAGTTATATTCAGAAATATAGTTGATTTTACAGAATTAACAATGATCAGCCAAGAATAAAACTGTAAAGAATAAAATTTTAATGACAAATTCTAATTTCAATCTTATTGATTTTTTTTAGCAATGGGCTCCTTGAAGCAACCATTGATTGACATGGAATTAATATTTTGCTATTCGTTTATAAAGATCAAAAGACGTTAATAATGAATATACATGGAATTTATAAGCAGCAATAATATTTCTGACATACTCAATGTTTTTCGTTAACCATATTCAGCTTCAGTTAAAGATTGAGATTGGTTTGTTATAGAATTTCTTAACGATGGAAGTAGTGAAAACACATCCTCACTCTACCGTTTGTAGCTGACCTGGTCTGTCGTTAAGCTGAACAAGTACAAGGGTACACATGTCTATTACTGTTGAAGCTGTCTCCATTGGCATCGTTGCTATTATTATAAATATTGTGTAAAATGTAGGGTTTTGAAGATTATGTTAGTATCATAAGTTATATATTTACAAAAGTATTCTGAATATCATTTCTACTTTTGTTTAAAATTTTATGATATGATTGAATAATGTTCAATGTTAATTCAATAGAAAAAAATTATTTCTGAAATTCTACTGGGGTGTACACCTGCTTTACAAACGTTTGTTTAAGCACTTTCGAACTTAAAGTAAATATTATGTTATTGGTGTTCACTTAAGGTTATTCAAAATGAAGATGAAAAAAAAAATTCTTAACACATACTTAAGCTAGTTTTCATAATACTACAAGAACTCATTTGGTACGCAGTTATGCAACATTGGGTCCAAAATGAAAAAAACCCCAACTCAAATGTTTGCTAAATTAACCTGTCCCTTGTGTATGTAATTTTAGAATATGAGAAGTTCCAACACGATAAATTCGATTCGTATATATGATCATCTATGTGTCTTGTTTATTGCAACAATATCTATCAATGGAATCTTCAATGCGACTAAGACTTTTATCAACATTTTTCTTTTAGTAAAATTTCATATAGAATCTTAAAACACTCCGTGTCACTGTTTCCTTATAATCCATATTCTTAAATAATTTGCCGGATTGATTGAGAACATGGAGATCACAAAGTAATTAACGCATTTGCCACATCACAGAAGGATTTAAGGAATAACACAGGTTACAGAAGGGGATTTGATGTCTGAATGAAAGCTTTCTTTGAAGAGATTAACTTTTGGTGAGAACATTGAGAGTCAAGTCTGACTGTACTGGAGAGAGGAGATGCATTATACCAGAGAGATGGTTCTCTATAAGTAGCTTATCTATCTTTATTACCAGAAGTCTAATGTTTAGGCCACTGTGACACGTTTTCTTAGGGAAATAAAGTTTGTGAAATCTTATGAAAAGGGACATAAATGTTATCACTTGCAAGGCAAAATTTTCAACCAATCTAATGAATGCGCATCAAAGTGGTATCAGCAATTCAAATTCGTTTCTCTAACTCAAATGATTCAAATGTGTTCCCCTTAAAATGACCACATTCAGATTCTGCTTGCATACTTGATAATTGCTTCTACTACTACTACTACTACTACTACTACTACTACTACTACTACTACTACTACTACTACTACTACTACTACAGACAATCGTCTGAGTAATGAGATATTGGGCGCTCTTAAGATATAGTTTGCATAAGCTCATATTTATTGGTGGACCGATGAAGTAATAAATCTTTTAAAAAGCATGTGATGGACACTACAAAACACCTACAAGTTTCAAATAATAATTGACTTATTTGCAAACATACAGAGGCTGCGAAAAACTTATTTCAATTGAGTCATCGACCATATCTTTTTCGTTAATTACTAATAGGACCAAAGGTTCGTTTTTCCTGTGCATGAGAGTTTCATACCTTAACATCATTCACACTATGAAAACAGGATATGAAATACAAGAATCTCTTTCTCCCTCCCCTCTTACTCTATCTCCTTTGATCAAACTACATAGAAAAACCTTGTAACATAGCCATTATTCCCTGAGAAGAAATTCAACTGAATAAGAATTTGGTAAACAATAATGCTAAAAAAACATCCAATTCATTCTGTTACAAGATCCTACTAGGACGTCCCATGATCACTTAGGAGATAAACATACTGTGTTTGGAAATCAGAGGCATATAACGGAATTATAATAGCTCTAAATTTAATTCAAGGTCAAACGCGTAGCGTGAGGCTTTAAATGGATAATTTAGAGCTATTATAATTCCGTTATATGCCTCTGATTTCCAAACACAGTATGTTTATCTCCATTCTACCATAACAACGATTTAAATTTGAACTATATTATTTCGTGTTAGCGCGATTTTGCTGTGTCATCGATGCCCGTGCACGATTTCAACGGACTGACATTCATACAAAGATTACGTACTTTGGAATCTCGAATAACGTTACTTGAAGCAAGCCTCGGACATTACCGACAATTTCCAAATGCTTTCAATGGAGCTCACTCTATTCAGTCCACGTTAGTATTTCTCGACCAGCGTCAGCGTTCGGAATAATTTCTGCAATATTTATATTTTTTAAGTCGGTATAAAGGCATTGATGTTTTGAATAAAGTTATGAGGTGAGTGCAATTTTAAGTTTTATGAAATTTGTGTGATATGTTTTCCGTCTCTGTTTCAAACCATCACCAGTCTAGCCCTAACGCCGGCGCCGTGTTAATGCCTGCCTTCATGAACTGTCGTGGTTTCGCCGTGTTTGACCGCGTTACGAAGTTGCATACGTTTATTAAATTGGAATTTTATAACCGTGAAATTGGAATTTTATAATCGTGAAATTGGAATTTTATAATAGTGAAATAATAATCACAATAATGTTATCTTTTATGAAAATGTCCGGCGTACAAGTACTTGGACAATATTGTTGCTAGGCAACTAGTGAATTCTTGCGCGTTAGACGAAGTAAACAGAAGACTGTATAACCAGATTATACACCCTCTGATTTTTCACAGCAGCCAATCAGAAATGGGCATTTTGCACAGTTATGGTAGAATGGGATATATTTGCAACAAACATTATTACACGTCATAGAATTTTAATTACGGCCAAACAAATTTAAGGTCATAATTTTCCTTAACTGAACTCTATTACAATCAGGCTGTAGACAACAGCATAAGAGGTACAAGAACATATATGCATATATACAAAATACAATACAATACAAATATTGAATACATTGAGTTGTTTGCATAGAGGTGTATTTCGAACTTAGAGATAAGGGTGCACAATCTTTCAATGATATTCACAGTGAAAAGCCGTCTAATAAACGCCTTATCAGCAAGTGCATACCGTCAAGGGCTTCAAACCTTGCAGAAATCGATGTCCTTGATACCTTTGGTTTGATCCACGGAGACAGGGATGTCACAGCATCTGAGAGTTAGCCCTGTTATCTCCTAGGACCAAGTCTATCAATCTGTGGTGACGTGAGTCTGTATATCAGTTGGACATTCATTTGCACTTGCTTATATGGAGAAGACTATTAATATTTTGATTGAAGGTTTTAAAAGTAAAGTTTCACCTCAATTGTGGAAAAATTTCTATATTATTACTACATGAAACAATTGCGAACTAGCCTGTTCAAAGGAAAACTTGACGATAGAGGACAAAGACGACTATGTAGTGGTGTCTTTTATCTTTACTTCTGAATAATCCATTATTGTTACCAAATTGAATATATACTTTTGCCTTAGTGGAAGAAAACAAGTGATCTCAAATTTCATTGAGACACAAATGACCAGCAAAAACGTATTCTATAATGAGTATTATGTAATGAGTGTAATAGAAATAACGTAATGTTGAAAAATAAGGTTATATTGAACAGGTTATTTTAAACATTTGATGAGTCATCCTTATCTATATTTGACTTTGAATTCATTGTTCATTAATTAGGTTTTAGAAGGTCGTAATTGATCATAAAAAAGAACCCGAAAAATGAGAACCAAGGAGTAGAAACAAACAAGAGTTCCATGATCATATTCCTAAACTCAAAAGTTTAATCAGATTGTTATCAAGCCTAAATAATTGGCATTACGTTGATAGTGTATGGGTGCTTTTGAAATCCTAAGCATTGATGAAACCTGTATTGAAATGAGCTTTGTACTGTAACGGATAACTAAGACATATAGAGAAAGTTATACTTTACAAAATCAAATCATTCACTCTTGTCTCTAAATAATTTCATTTGTCACTGATTTTTGGAAAATCTTGGCATCTCAATGTTAGATTTTAGATTACAAATCGATAAAAGATGTAAGATGTTGAAACTAAAAGACAAAACGAAACCATTGCAATACTCATGTGATTATACAGAGCATCTCTCATCATACAAAAACAAATTGTGCGTTTTGTAAAACTAGTCTGTAAAAATGCTGCACACCCACTGGTACTTATTCTTTAAAGTTAATGTCGTTTCCAGAACTTTGTCTTATCCATGCTAATCTATACAAGAAAATGTCTTTATCAAAGTACAAGGACAAAATTATCTTTCATGGAATCTTATTTTTACCATGGACAATCAATGAAATATCAATCATATTTCAGACCATCAAAGTCGTTCCTTAATTAGACTGCAGAGTCAATATTAGAAAATATAGTATGAGCTTTGAAAAATTAGATCGCATGATGCTGTGCATCCTTCTTTGACATCTTAATCATCAATATTGTAAAATAGGGTATTTCTTTGATGAGGAAAGATAAATGACCTTAGAAAATCGGAAAATGAGTAAATTAATTTTTTTTGCTGGAATTTCCTATCCTGTTCACTATATCAATTTATGATACTAAAGTGAAATTATATCTTTGTAGAAACCAGATCACTTTTTAAAAGTTGAATGTTCAGCTGCATATCAAAGGTTTGTTCACATCCCTGTATATACTAGTGCAAATATCATGAAATTTGGGATGCCTTTGATGTATCGTAGCGTTGCAAAAAACAAACGCGTAATATTGAATTTTCAATATACATGCAGATCCATTCTTCTTTAAGGCAAATGTTTATCGAACCCAACAATAACCCGTAACAGTTTTGGCAGGTCATTGAATTGAAATAATGTCCTCCACAAAATCAACCATTTAACAATAAAAAACAATGACAAGGACAATTACAGCATCAATATGTTACCATTCAAGTACTGTACCCAGGAAGCCTCAAATGTTCATGGTAAGAGACTTGAATTCATTGACATCTTATGGCTCTTAGCAAATGATGTTAACTTTAAATATGTCTACAGTCACTCAAAACATTAAGCATTACTAATATATAATAGAATAATGTGGTATCAAATTTGTTTGACCAAAACTGAAGTGGTGTATCATAAAGTTCACACTCTGAAACTGTTGTTAAGCACCAAGGTATACATAAAGGTAGAAGTAAAGACGATTTTGATAGATCTGCTTTATTTATTTATATTCATATTCTAACTTATAATTGACCATCCATCTGAGGACATTTTTAGTGTGAACACCTTTCAATAATTTGAATTGGAGAAATGGATTCGCGTCGGTTTTGCAAACTTGGTACATTCGTTAAGAATTCCTTTTATTTATCTAAAAATATTGTCGTGAAAATGATAACATTTATTGTTCTTTTTGTAAGACCTTATCCTTTATCTCTAACAGAAAACGTGTCACATTGGCCTAAACATTAGGACTTGTGGTAATTAAGATAAATAAGCTACATATAGAGAATCATTACACTGGTTTTATAAGCTACATCCTCTCTCCTGTACAGTCTAGCGCTGCCTCTCAATGTTTACAGCAAATGTTAATCTCTTCAAAGAAAGCTCTCAGTCTCAAATTACCTTCTAGCCAACCTGTGTTATTCCTTAAATCCGTCTGTGATGGGGCAAATGCGGAAATGACTTTCACCACAAATTGATACGTTCTGCATGTTCCAAATCCATCCGGGAAATTATTTAAGAATAGGGATTATCAAGAAACAGTGATCTTGAGTGGTATGAACATATACGAAATATAATTGAAACACAAATTTTGATAAAGGACTGTGTCTCACCTTCTTAAATCTCTAATGAAGGCTACCAATGGCCAACTTTGGCACCCTAAAGGTGTTGAGAAGGAAAATGAGGGATCAACACAGTCACTGATGGCAAAGACGAGCCAAAAGAGCTTCGATCAGGACTAGAATTGTTTATATTTTCTTAGACAGCTCAATAAGCTTTTAGCCAAACGGTATACTCACGTGACTGATACAAACTCTTAAATCTCAATTCTATGTGTAGAGTTGCCTCTTAAGAAAACCCAAATATATCAAGGAATTAAAACTGAACAATCCATCAAATTATATAATTTCTGTTAAGATCTTAATTACATTATTTTTGTTAATATAACCCGTGAATCTAATAAAATGTTTAAAGCTGTTTGTTTTACACAATGTAAATACCTGTAACAATGCAACATTTTATAGTAAATGTTGACCTTATAGGTTGTACTAAACCTGTTTATTACGAAAGAAAGACATAAAACTCTAAGAAGTTAGATTGTAGATATTCCATTATTTTAATCGTTCAATTTGTATTAGACCTATTATCAAACATAACGCAAACATCAGCGGATTATTATTTTGAACAAAAGGTTAGTAATAAAGGAAATTTCATCTGAAAAATTACATTTGGAATAGGAATTAGGAATAGGAATTCCATGTCAATAATTGGTTGCCTCATGACCCATATTGCAAAATTAATCAGTCAAATTGGAATCAATCTTTAAAATTAAAAACATTTTCTTTAAAGTTTTCTGCTTCTCTGATAACTGTAACAGCTGTAAAATAAAACAATATTTCGGAAATCAAAATCCTTTAGCTAAGCAACAGGCAAATAATTCACTTTTACAATCTCGTTTCAGCACGAAGAAGCATCGAATATCATTCATATCAAAACTTCAAAGTCTCCCAGTAATTAGATTGCGTAGTCAATAGTGTAAAAAATACAAAATAATGAAGACTTTGTTAACATCATGCTCTTCAGATAACCGGACAGAAGACGAAACTGTCAATGACATTGATACAGGTCTTCCTATGGTTGAGAGAATAATTCTGACCCCATCATAACGAGGGAAGGGAGACTTCTGAAAGGCACTCAGAAATTATTAATATCAAAACTCTAAGTGATTAATGTAATCCTTTGATAAACAGTCATAAATCTTTCATTTCAAATCAACAACTTAAAGCTTTAGGACATATAAGATGATAAATTGACATAGATTGAATCTTTCTGTAAGGAATCGAAAACAATTATGATGCGCTTAGATCAATATGGTTTTAGTTGATTTGTAGATCTGCGAATATTAAGGACACATGCTGTTCGTTTCACACTGTATTGTTATGGGAAAATGATTGCTTATATGTGTAACATTGTACGACAATATTACACTGTTCAATAGGTAACATGCTTGTATGTAGGATAGTTTTCTAGAAAGTTCTCTCTTGAAAGTCCTTTCCTTTCCATATATTTCTGGACTTCTAATGTTTCTACAAAAGGAAAGGTCTAGGAATCTTGTGATCTATTTATAAAAGGCTAGCTGTTAGAAAGCACTCACTCAACAATTTGATCAACCTGGTTTTCTACATTTGTCTTTGGGATTTACAATCGAATTCATCAAGGAATTTCCATCATGGACAGGACTGAACCTATCATTGCTAACTCATCAAGAATTTGTTTGAGTAATATTTTCCGTAGCCTTTTGACGCAATTGATATTGTATAACCTATTTGTATTGGTTCATATTGTAACTTTTTTGGTATCTCTTTGTTTATTATTATCACTTTTCTTATCATTGATATATTAAATTCTTTGTCATATTTTGCTCGTTTCACTGGAGACGATTTCATATTTATAAATTCAGAAATTGTGTAACAAGATTTATGACTAGTGTGCTATATGTCATAAATTTGAACATATGGTGTACATACATTATAGATGTGCATTGGAAAGTAAAGGATAGGCTTTAGGATGCGTGCATATGCTTTTTAGTACATGTGAGCTATTAATTCCACCCTTGATTTAATTATTTTTTAAAGAAACAGTCATAGTAAAGTGTAGAATATTGACAGGTTAGTAAAGCGACTGTGGTCTTAACCTCACGAACGTAATCAATATTTAGTATTTTGTCTCACAAAATCAACATGGATTACTTTTTCATAAAATTGACGGAATCCAAACAATTACACAACGAGCATGACGACCCGATCATAAGTTCAAGCATTATAATTTTTCACATTGTCCAAGGAGGACTCTTTTCGGTGCAGTTCACTTGGACATGCTCTATATTGAGATAAGGGATATAAAAGAGTCGCAATTTTGAGTCGCAAAATTGTCAACTTAAGATACTCATTGGACACACAAATTGCTCAGCTTTTTGATAATGCTAATTTTAGAATGACAATAAAAAAATCTTATAAATCTCAGAAATCAGGTGCATCAAAGAGTCGCTATTTGGATAATTATCCCATATGGATACGATGATAGTTTGTACTTTGTAAAGAAGGTTAAAAAGCCTGTTAATTATGTATGTCCATATCTGAAAATTAATAGATATCAGTATTCACCCGGATGATGTCTTAGGAGTGAGTCTGAAACTTATGAATATGTAAAATTATCTGCAGATGCAATTGATAAAGTGACATTTAAAATGGTATTCAGAAAATGAGTTTGAACGCTTGACTTAAATATTGCAATAAATTTTTTTCTGAAATGAGTTCCACAAAGCAAATGTCATTTTAACAGTGTTACAAAAAACAATTTGCTGATATGATTTACTCTTGCGGAATTGGTGTCCCGACGGTGTGATCACAATAAATTTCACCGACAACTTCAGAGGAAAAAATTGTGATGCAGCACCCCAGTGACATTTCCCGTTATGACATTTAGACATAAGAATTAATCATTGTTGCAAATTAATAAATGGGAATTACCTAATTTAATTGAGGTAGATGGTAATGCATATTGCTCATGATAATCTTTTTTAAATGCGATTAAAAGGGTGAAATTATATTTATAAGGTGCACTTTTATATGATATGTGGTAGGCATCGAATGAGTTAAACATATGTTAGAACATTGTGTATCAAATGAATTAATAACACAAATAGGTTATAATTTATGATAATTTCATTTGCATGATTTTTCATGCGATCTTATGATACAACTGGAACTAAAGCAGCGAGTTTTGAAAAAATGCAACTTCACAGGTTTGTCTTCAATAATCCATCTTGATCCTATTTCACTCACACTTCAGATTGTTCAAAGTAAGGTTGAAGCTAAATATGACAGAAGGACAGTTATCAATTGAAAACGGTGAAATGATATGACTATCTTCAATGTACAATGGACGTGTTATTTCGGCTTTGCCACACATAAGGCTTCTTGAGGATTTTCACTGATAATAATTATTATATTTTTGTCATGAATTTTAAGAGATGATTTGAACTTTCAACCCAATCATGTTACTTATGTTAGTTATAAAGCCAGACAATATGTTGTGAAAAACATATTCAAACGTACCATCTACAGGCCCAATCAATACTAAGGGATTTCCCATCATTATTGCGTAAAATGATCATATCCATACGTATTTACTGCTTTTGAAAATAGACCAATACGTACTCTTTGGAAAAAGGTGTATCCAATAATTTGTCTTAGTTTTCTCATCAACAATTACTGTTTACTTTCAAAAGAGAAAAATAAATGATTACAGGAAAACTATAGTATTAATGGAAGCAGTCTGATGAAATGGTAATGATTATATGGGATATCGATTTTAACGTAGATGCTAAGTAATCAGCAATGAATACACTGCAACATATCCTCAGATATCCACAATATACGAGGAATATAAATATGTGCCATGTGAGTGTGTTTTATGGTTTCAGAAATACATTATAAATGTTAGTTGTATAAGTGCCTGTGTTGGACTGATTTAAAAAGTTTTATAGCTTGTCAAATGGGTACATAGTATATGCTAAATAAATAGTACTAATGTGAATATTCAAAGTCGAGCAAAGATTAAAATCTGCATGTGTCTGTAAATGTAGATTTGTACAATCAAGGACACGCATATCCTTTCAGTCAAGGAAACATTTCTACCAATTCTCTCTGTATGGAGAATACAACATAAGTAGTTCTGGGCAAAAAGAAAGCAACAATACTGATTCTTTATATGGTATATTTTTCAAAATCCTATAATAAATAAAAACAATAATTATGTTTAGTATGCAAACTATATAACAAATGGTAATATAGTTATAAGAATGGGTTGATTATTCAACCTTCATCGATACGCAATAAAACTGTTTTATGAAATAAGCATAGATATGATGGCAAACGAACTGCAATCTAAAAAGTCAGAGTTACTAAACTAGTTTTGCCATTATTAAGCATAAGGAAATTAAAAAGCTTTTTGCTGTCTAAAAATAAAAATATCCTATTGATATTTCTGTAAACATATTGGTCAGTGCAAACATACCCAAAACCAGACTTAATGGTAAACGGTTATGGCTTGAAGGCAAACAAATTCATGCCATATTTAATTACATAGATATGACTTATCGTTAGAAGACGAAGCAATACTGTTAATTAATCGAGATTATTCTAGTATGTGTAATTGATTAAGAGTGTATTTTTCTCTTTTATTGCATATTAACCATCAAACTAGTGATTGTTATCTGCAAAGACGTTGTAGAACATTAATATGTTAACACTAAACTCATTTAAGCTGAACATGCCAACCAAATGTTTTGCTTACTGTGGCTAAATGCTCTAAGAATCAACCTCGACACAGACAAATGATAAAACGTGTCGCAGAACTTTTATCTCAACAGGAACTGTCAATCCAATCAAAAGATGTTGACTTCAGCCTAGAGCAGAGGGTATTAGATAACGTGTGATGAATAAGCAATAACTGAACCCTTTTTATTTGCAGTTTTCACGCAAAGGACAAAAGACTGGCATAAAATCATACTTTCGATTGTTAAGCTGATTTTTCCGACTAAATACTAAGCTTTTCTCATTATCACATTGACATTATCTTAGCTTTAACACATTATCCACACCATTTAGAAAGTACGTTAACATTTTGAGATTGTTAATCAAGAAAAGAGGTTGTAAGGTTGTTTCCTGCAATTGATAGAGGAGCGAAGTGATAGGCTTATTCGACCAGGCGTGACAAACTGATGAAGAATAAAGGAGAGTTCACTTGGGACAGTTTGTGAACAAGGCTTTTATGATTAATACGTTTAAGAATTTAAAAATGTCTTTGATGTCAACTTAGCAAAGAATACTTTAGTGTATGTAATAACATGCTTTTTTGTTGATGAATAAATTTGTAAATGAATGAGGAAGTTTCCTTACTTATTCCCGGTCGAAAGACACAGGTAAAAGAAATGGGGTGTTTCATTGCTTTTTTTCTGACAAACATTATCTTGAGAGAATTAAATTCATCATTTAGTTAGACATCTGTAGACTAGACTGGACAATGACTTCCTCCCCTGACTTCATTACTCCAAATATCATTAATGTAATTGGAGTGAAAAGTTACGTTACGATGTCAATCATGAAAATGCCTTGTCAGGTATTAATCTTTTATCAGAGCCATCAGCATAAAAGCTGTAATCCGTATCCTTCCAAAGAGAAACATCAGGCGAATGGTGTAAATCATGGCCAATTACATAATCATAAAATTATCACGTTTAAATACATATATAATTAAAGGTTGTATCAATAAATTAATAATGTTGTAAAACATTGCATGACAATATTACATTAAACGTTTCAAATGACAGGGTTATGAGTCAAAGCTGTTATCGTGACTTTTATTCCTGGTGAATTAGAAGATATGAAGATTACATTGATATTTTTAAACTATTATTTCTATCCTCATTGTTATTGTTAAAACACAAATTTAAAACGAGAAAATAAAGAATGTCAACTGAAAGAAATAAAACACGGCTCTTTGGGTTCAACAGGATTGGCCCACGCTGATCGGCCAAATATTACAGAAAGTAACCGATTCCGCGGAAGACAGATGTGACATAAGAGAGAGAACATAACTCAAAGTTAAACATGACTTCCTGACATGCAATAACTGTCAAATTCCTAATCGAGCTGTGAAGAAATAATTCATCACTAATCTATTACGGCAATTTTTGCCGGAATGATTTTTAACCTTGACATCTTTCCATTGTTATTGCAGCTCTTCACTGAAGAAGCCTTTTAAAGATGACAAACTATTTCAAGAGTTAATTATTTTGGGACACATGAAGTACAAGTTTGCGGAAGGATTTTCATCGCATCATTCTACGTAAATTTGAGTTATGAACCACCATGCCGTGCAGTTGTCGTTAGGACACTAAATTATTTTCAACATGGCACATATAGTTTTATATAAGATTAATGACATCTTTTCATACTGATTGTTGTGAATGGTTGGGTGCATTGTTACACTAAATTTCAGCGCAGTACCACCCATGGTGCGCTAGTTTGTGCCGGTGCTCGCAGGTTTCACCTCAATGCATAGCCACATTGGTGTCCTTTTACATTTTACCTTTATACTTTTATATGTGGCTTTAAACACCTCATCTCACTTCTTATGAATGCAAAAATATATGTCAATAAGTTAACAGTGAATGGGGAAAAAAGTTGTTTGAGACGTGACGAGGTAATCTTTTCCAATGTGTTCAGACACATAGTGATAGAAGGAAAAAGAGTACATTATTTTCAATGGAAGGCCAATATGATGATGAAGATCTAGTTAAATTCAGGTTAATTTTTATGAAAGGACATATTTAAATCTATTTGAGCTTGTCCCAGACAATATCACATGAGATTAACATTGTTATGCAGATATTAAGAGTTATTTCATTTCTGTTTCTTGTTAAAGCATATGTAAACCGTCACGCAACGCACATCAAATTCTTAAAAAGGTCCTTCCTCTCACGGCAACACAGTCTTCGTTGAGTGACATATTTGCACATTTTGATTAGCAAGATAAAATTCTTCAATACAATAAAGGAAATTTTGTTGGTTTATTGTTCTTAAGATATTTTCAATCATGTAGAAATATACTATTTTATTGACACATACATGTCTAATATGATGATATAGATTAACATTAACTTTAATACTAATAATGATTTAACGCTTAAACGTTGCCACTACATGTAATGATATTGGTGAGCATTGGTTGAATCACTACGTTAAGTTAACAAAATCATTCTCTATTAAAATTTCGCATTGTGGTCTATTATAAAAACACCATTAAGTAACATCATTCTATGATAACGATCCTATTTGGTATAAAATGAAGGTAAAACTGATATTGAAGTCAATGATCATAATGTTAGCGGAGCACTCTCCTATAAAACACGTCCTACTTGGTCAATATCCATTATTCTCTCTGACAAGAACTTCCTGCAAGGCATTAATGCCTCCTCATCCCCTTAAAGACCCGTGTCAGCATTGAGAGAGAGGAGAGTCGGTGTTCATCGTTATCTCTGAGAAAGACGCCTGCAGTCTATCAGTCATATTTGAGTAGTTCAGTAGTTAGAAACAATATGTCCCGAGGAGATTTGAAGGGTATCCTAGATTCTTTACGGTATTTGCTGATGCGATAGCGTTATTCATCTGGGATATCTTCTGGAGTTGATTAGAGGACACTTCAGTTTTGTCGATATTTAGAAGATGAGTTTGATTTTGAGATAATTATAGATGTAATCATGTTAATTTCATTTACTCTTTTGCATGAAGCAATTAGCAAATGTACTCCCCTGTGACACTGATATGGACGGGCCTAATATAAACATCTGTCTAAAATAAATTCTTATCTGCAATTCCTTACGTTTAAAGCATACTGTTAAAATGGTTTATATGCCCTGGTCAATAATCTATTATTTTGTCGATGAAAAGATTTGCCATTTTGTCAGAGAAACGCGAGGTAAAACTTTTACAATGTTCATAATAAGGATTTAAAAAAGTCTAATTCCTTATGTTTTCTGCAAGCCATCGTAACATTTAAGGATAGTTTTTATGTTCGCGGCCTCGTTGTACCCTTACGATTATTTTTGTAATCTTAATAATTTTATGCAGAAACATTTTCTGACAGAGAGAGGGGCAGCTAAAGACGACCAACTAACATGGAGTCATTATTATCTTAATGAAAGAGGACATTTCATATCAATAAAAAAGGAAATAGGTGATTAGAAATATGCACTATTTGGTTAATTCAATGTCACTTGTATTGTAGTCAGATCACCTGGCCCAGTGGATGCATGACGAATGTTCATTTCAGATTTCCTTCACTTCGATCCTGATGTTCAAAGGACTAACATCAACAAGGAACTCTATTTCAAAGCGCTTATCTGATGAAAAGATGAAATCTCCGCGAATAATGGTTGCTGATTTGACTTGATATCCTGATCTTGTGCAAAACTTCTGTTAAGCATTTAGGGTTATAAAATGGAATTACTTTTCACTCAGTACATGTTCCAGTTGGAACAACACAGAGTAAGGTTTTGTGTCTTATATGTAATATGAACAGTTAGTTTCTGTTTCCATTTCGTTACACCATTATTTATAAATGTCTGATTTAGATAAATGGTGGTTGACCTATGACTTACATTGATATATTTAATCTATAATATATTTCAGTGTCTGACAACTTCTGTTTGTAATAACTTACATTTCTGTGATAAATCTCAGATTGGAACAAATGGGAGATGGTCAGAGGAACCCTTCTCCACAAAACCCCAGGGAACTGGAGGTAGGCTGCCTAAGGGATGACAGGAAATTCCAATGAAACACCTCAGGAGGCTTTTGAGGAGTATGCGGGGAATAGCCGCTGCAGTTATTCAGACACAATGTGACAGCACCTTTTTATGTTTTCTCAGATGGCAAATTTCCAGAATGGTTATTACCATACAGAAATGTATATATGCATCGATGTCCTCCTTAAATGATACAATACAATGATACAAAAAAGATATCATCAATGGAACAAATAAAACCTGTCAATGGGCATTCTGATTCAATTTCTTCCTCATACTTCAAATTTCTCACAAATGCGCCTATGAAATACTGTCCAATGAGAAAAATGATGAGGGTGCTTAACATTTTTGCAGTTTGTATGTTACCATTGGAATGTAAAACAGATTTACAATTGTCATCAGCATGTTTCATTAGTGCTTTCTGCAATAAAATATCCTCAATATATATCCTTGTACATTTAGGACTACTTACACTTAACACGTGTTACAAATTGTCAGTAAAACACAGAAATAGACAGCTTTGTGTTTTAAAGTGCAGAGCAAAGTGAACCGTAATTGAATGGAATTCAATTCCATTCAATGCAATTGATCTTAAATTGAATGTCGTTTTTACAGACTGTGTTTTGAAATCGCCCCTGGGAGTTACATTACGTGAGAAGAAACCATGATATCTTTTAAGCTGAAATTTTTTTCACTTGTTTTGGGTTACATCGACATGGTTACCTTCATAGTTTCCTTTAATCTGTTTTTATTGTATTTATTGTATTGCTTTCAACCTCAGCAAAATCTAAACAAACTAATATAATATCTTTTTAATAAGACGTCAACTGAGTTTGTTTTAAAAAAAGAGAAAAAATGAACATAGCTCATACCTACCCACAATCCGCCAAGAGCCATTAGCCAGTAGAAACATTATTTCATACAATTTTCAATCTGATAGTCGAATACATTCAGAAATACCCATATCGACCAAGATCATCATCAGGTTACAAACAACCAACAGTTCTATCATGTATAGTTATAATGAAAACATATCCCCCATTGCACCAACTTCAATCAAACATTCAAAAATAGTGTTTCGAAATCGGCTTTCGAACTAGACCAAGAGTATCATTACATTTGAATAAGATGAAATGTCATCGAGAACTGTGTCAGAGCCAGAAACCTTTAAATTACATTAGTCTTCAAAGGTTGACTACAGATGATGTGTTGACGTAATTCCAGCAGTATTCCTTGATGCGATATTGAACGAGCGCGAATCTGCTTTAATCGAGGGTTAGTACAACTGACTACATTGGTAGATATTTGACTGTGAACATTGTGACATATTTCAACTTGTCTATTCTGGATCTTCCCTGCTATTAATGTCTATATGTTTACAAAAACCAAACGTATTATTTAAATTTGAGAGACAAGTTGAAATAACACCAGGGATGATTAATGATAATCAGATATAGATATATCCATAGTCCATATAGATCTTATCATCACATCACATGTTTCAGAACATAGAGTGCAAACATGCTATTATCGTATTAACCTGTGTAATGATACGTTAAAATGGTCAAAATGTTATATTTTGTATACAACGGTGATCTACGATGATGTTCGATCTGAAATTATAATTGATTGCTTTTGGTCTACAATATAAAAACGCTGCCACTTAAATTGGCGTTTGGTTCAAAGTTAGATGCCAGGACATTGACGAATAAGTCATACTTTTAGGGTGAGGTGAGGTGATATGGGGTTTAATGCCGCTTTAACGTTTATTCATGAATATATGTATCATGTAACGACTCTCAGTAACCTCCTCATTCAACTTATAACCATTGTCCTGCAAGAGGTTCAGCGTTCTGACTGTTTTACTGCCAATTTCTTGAGAATTGACACTTCCAACACCCGCTCAAACCCTTTGTTGACACAGATCATTAACAGAACGAGATCATACAAAGAAAGCTTCTTACTCGACACGTGCGGTTTTATCCTTTACATAAACAGTTTGTATTTAAGGCTTCACTTCACAAAGCAAGTGTTTGTATGCAGGAACAATGAGGCATTAAGAAATGAAAGGTCAGGCATTAATACCCAAAGATAAATCAATGACAGTGCTCTGAGGAAAATGTTGCAATTATTCCCAGATCAGTTTTGGTTTATTTAAGTAGCTGATTTTAAATTGCTATAAGACATTAATTGAAAAATTAGAATAAAAACTTTACTACCATGTATTCTTTATATATATTACATTAAACATTCAGTTCAAATCTGAACAATGTCAAATCAGAAATAAGATTCCAGAGACTTATTTTACCGTGCGAACACTCAAAGTTAGGGGTATTAGCACACGTGTCATGTCTAGATTTCTTTCTGTGCTTTTTAAACATCTTGCAGTTAGTCTAACGCGATATTACATTTGAACACTGGCAATAACTTTAGCAACTGCCTACTGTTTATACCTTTCTTGCTTATATCTAGAAATCCATTCAACTCATTGATTCATGTCAGTGATCATATTTAAAAAAACTCAACCTTTTGGGTTGCAGTTATTTGTATACAGTTACAGTAAAGAATATAAAGTCGTCATTTCTCTTTTTGAAATAAAACATGTTTATTTTTCAATTATGTCACGATTTAAGAAAAGACACATGTTGTTACAAGTAATGACTTCTTTGAATTCCGTATTTCGCCATTCAAATGAAAAATAACAGCTAGTTTCTAATAAAAAAAACCCAAATAGTATGTATATCGTTATTATTTTTTTAAAAACTTTATTCTGAGAAAGTGACGTTTCGACACAGCTTCTTGTGGTGATGGGGTAGAGGTAGTTACATGTCCAGTTCAGCAATCAATACTTCTAAAATACATGTAGATAAAATATGTAGGTATGTAGATCAGTTGTACTTTACACATTTATTTAATGTCTAGAAAGCATAAAGTTGTTGAGTTCCCGTCACGAAATGAACTCATATCTTGCAATATTCAAACAATTTACCAAACTTAAAGTAGGGGAACGTATTCCTATGAGGAACTCTTGTCCAGTTAAATGATGAGTTTGATAAATCTCATAAAATAAAATACCATAAAATACATATGAAATATGACTCAAGAATAAATTTAAAGAATTCGTATTCAGTTGATACAACATTTAACTTCGCAGCTATGAATCATAAATTAATCTTGTTTTGATTCCAGCAGACGCTCCAGGTCGCACTAAAACACCAAAAATCCTTGAGTGCGTCCACCAAGCAATTATTCATGATATAAATTGATACTATGGAACACGACATTAAACCCTTACCCATCCGCTTTCCCCTCATTCAATCTCAACCATTACAATTATAGACTCGCGGTGAGGTTAATACCCCTCCGGTTTATACCCGGGAAAAAATATTGACCGAGAACGAACATGTAGTGACTAAATTCACAAGTCAAAATTAAATTATTATGCGAGAAGAAAAGTAAGAAACTTCATTCTTGAGCTGCATTTTGGTTTGATTGATTAGGACTATAGGCCAGTTACGTCACGGTTTCATTATCATGTCGTCATAATCAACGGTTTCACGTTATCAGGTCGTTTTTGTACGTACACATTGCTTCTATGTCGCAGTTCAAGCAATCCGTTATTAGAGTTGAAAACAATCACGTCAGCAATACCTTTTATATCATGTTCAACTAAACGTTTTCTGATATACAAGTTGATAATAAAATATCTGAGACTAAGGCAGGACCTTTAAAGCATTTGTGCTGTATCATTTCAAACATCGATTACTAATGAAATCTACATGGGACAATTTTTAGAAATAATTCTAACTGTCCACCTTGGCAATACCGACATTTACAATTACATGACATACAAAAAGTCAAGTATAAAATAAAAAATAGATATTGCAAAAATGCCAAGAGCAAATATGAAGTGGGTAATGAAAACGCCAGATTCTATGAATGTGGTATGTTGAATAAAGAAATCCGTCTTCAAATGTTGTAGGGATTGAAATTAGCTGTGGCCTGTGACTAGGCATAGAAGGAAAACTTATTCACCAAGTAGTAATGTGTTACAACGCAAATAGGTTGAATGCGTATCAACTCATATTGACAGCCAGTGCGTCTGAACCGAGGGCATCATTTCTAATAGTTGAGCAATGAAGCCTGTCATGATGTTACTAAGCTGGCGCCATTTCATTGACAAGCCCATGGAGCCCATGTTATTTACATCCTATTGATTCCATAACGATTTCTGCACTGAAATTATTATATGAAAATCAGTATTTGGTTTAGTATTAGTTTAAACATATTTTATTCATGAAGAAAAAGCATGAGGAACAAGTTCTCCAACTTAAAATACCTTCTCCTTGGAATGTACATGGATGATTTACAAATTTGACAAAGATGACAGAGCACGAACATGAAGACAGATAGGAAATTATAGAAGTATTTCAATGGTATGTTTCGTAATGAGTTTAAGAGACACTCCATGTTTAAATGGCATATTGTTTGGCTTTGATAATAGATGATAATTAAAATGATAATTTCGGCGAACATTGAATACACGGTATTATGTATTATCAGAATCCAAAATCCCTCGTCTAATATTCCTGTAATATAACCTATCAAACACTCTGATTGAAGAAATGATTTATTTAATCTATTCAATGCTTGGAAGTAAGTAATAGTTTAAAACGTACTTAGGTATAGCAATGTTTGTGTATGGTTGTATCTGCATGAAAATTTGTCGAAATATTAGACCGAAGATAAGAAACTTCATTTACTATGTCAATCTTCATTTGTTTTATACGCCATTTGAGATGTTTGAATTGGTTTTAATTTCTCAATTGATATAAATGGTATAACGCACAGTACTTGAGTTACATTTTAGATATTGAGGCTGAAATTAGAAGTGAAACACGAACATAATACCCCCCCCCCCCCCCGTTATTATCAGAGAGTTCACAGAGATCATATCATATTAGAATATCAATAAACATGATAATAGGATACTGCCACAGAATATTCAGTGCACGTGTTCTGTGAGCGTGTATATTAATGTAACCCTGTGGTTGTAACAATTCGATGTCAAAACAGGTTGATCTATTGATAAAGCATGCGTGACATTAATTGAACATGTCTTCAGTTGAAGTAAATCTATTGTTTTTAATAAATTGTAGGATCAGCGAGGACCACTCATTTCCATATGCTGTTGGACATTGCCACTACAACAGTTATAATGATCTGACTGGTTATATTACGTTTCCTTCAGAGTCTTGCTTGATTCCATAGACTCTGTCAACAAAGTCCTATTCAGTACGAGATAATAGCCTCTCGCCTCGAGATGTGAGGTTTTATCCATTATGTTAACGCTTTGTTTCTTTTAGGCCTTAGGTGATAAAGTTTATACAGGAACAAAATGAGTTACAAAGAGCAAGCATTGAGTTGCAATGACCAATCAATGACTCTGCTCTAAGAAACTGTTTTAGTCATTCCAAAATCAATTTTCCAAATTTAACAAGGGGCTCTTTAGACTGTTAAACATTCTACTCTGATATGTTAGATGAAATACTACGGTTTGTGTATATTCTAATTGTTGAAAGCCTACATAATTTGATGTTTAGTTTTGCACTTTACATTAAGTTTCAGTTCTTAAGGACAAATTCATGCATATGATGAATCTTTCCTTTTTAGTTAGTTTAATCATTCAGGACAAAACAGTGTCCGAACAGTTAATAGCCAATATTTTTCATAGTGTTCATCCTTTCATATCCATGATTTTCATCCTTCAATTTGTAATTGTAAACATAAGGGGTAACGTAAATCTTTGTGATGTTTTAAAGCAAACCACGCCAGTTGTCAAAAGTAAAACAAAAAAATCCAGATAAATTATATAATAATATCCATTAATAATGGTTTTCTTTACTTTTTTAAAATTTTATTATCTGACATATTGCTTCTGTAGTCCACAGATACCGATAATATACTTACTTATTTGCTTGTCCAATACAACACCATATTATATCACCTTAATTCCCAAACAAACCCAATTCCATGTCATAAAAGTTTTATCACACCTTCAACAGATTATTTTAAATCATAATTCAAACTGATGAAATAAACTCTTATCAACGATACATTTACTAAACACATTACGTTGTTTCACATGATGTTCAGAGCAGATATTGCTATTGTGTTTGATAAATCTGATTGCTTTAAAATTGAATAACTCTAAAATTTCATTTTTTCTACTCGCTTGATAGCTTTTCTGTTTTACACATGTTGAATATCAAAATATAAAAACAGATATTAATTGCAAATAGTAACCTTTATTGTAAAATCAAAATAGAATGTTAATGAAATGTTTGATAACAAATATTCAATTCTGACAATAAACAATCATGTAAAACTATCTATATTAAATGATTTGAATTGTATCGTTTTTCGAATATGAAGGTCTCAATGATTGTACTTAAATCTTACTTAAGGATGCAACTGTAAGTTCGCCTAAAATTAAATTCATATGTCAACTGTGTCTGGTCTGAGATACGATTTAATATTTGAGTCAGAATTGACTTTAAGTCATGAAATTTTTTTTTACAACTGATGTTGTAAGCATGTAAGCTTGTAGACTTTCCAGTTTAATGTGAGTGTGTGTTTATTTCTGTATGGAGACCACCGGCCCATTATACATTTCATATATAGCAAGATGATATTGACATGGAGCGCCACATGTAATGAAGACTTGAATATTCAAGTCTTTCCAGTTTAATTGTTACTTTGACTTCAAGCTCATTTCGATTCTCAACGCGCTTTCACTGTCTCTATCTAAATGAATCATTTGGGGACTATTTTTTGTATCTATTAGGATTTGTAAGTACACGTGAATCACTAGTATCGTTTTACATTCTTGTCATGTATTGATTTCAGAGAGAAACAAGGAAGCTGTATTGAAACTTGGTAAATTTTAATATTAATGATTTTTCTTGAAATAAGCTGACATTGACTAGTAAAAGGTTAACAAATTCATATGCCTTTCAAATATTATGAAGAGACAAACAAATTTTCATTATCGTAAAACATAAAACCTTTCTTGACTAGAATTGTATCTATTTTGTATCTTAATTATGGCTTTGCATGGTTTTACACAAACGTTCAGACCAACCTATGTTGCAAATTAGGACTGATTTGTTCTCATCAGGAAACCAGCTATTATTGGTCTCCCATATTACTAATCATTCCATGAATGAGTTGTCAATCCTTCAACGTTTCTATTTTATAAGAGCCAAGAAGTCGATATTGCTTGATTTCCAACTTGTATATTCATGTAAAAGCTTTATGTGACTGGATAATCATTTATCAGTACTTTCGATTGAGTTCTGATAGGTAAGTTCCCTAATGCATTCATTTTGCACTCCACGGTCTATCGAAAATTAAGGTTACAAAAGAGTTTATGTCAAGTGGTTAGGGGTCAAATTGGAATTCTTTAGAACTGTCTGCTCTACAATATTCAATTTTACTCTAAGACATCTTGTATGTGAATGTCAATATGGATATATAAAGTTAGTATATAGGTGAGATTTACATTGAGGATGATGAATATTGGAGTTAAAAATCGTAGAAATAGAAAGAATCAGTATCATTACTTTTTGTATTTGAAACACATACATGTAAAACAAATTCCTTTGAGGGTAATAAAGACTTATTACTACTATTATTATTATTTTTATTATTATCATTATTATTATTATTATTATTAAATTTGAGTTTGAAAATGAGGCTGAAACCCATGCATAAAACTTCTCCACTCTAATTCACAATGAGGTACTTGATGTCACGTCGAGAGTTAACTACAAACTGTATTGTTGACTCTTGTACAGTTCTAGTCCTCGTTATTATCAGAGAGTTCACAGAGACCATATCGTATTAGAATATCAATAAAGATGGTAATAAGAGATTGCTACTGAATATTGAGTGCATACTTTCCTGTAGCGTGTTTATTGCATGTAACCTTGAAGTTGTAACAATTCGTTTTCGATCTCAAAACAGGATGATTTATTGCTAAAGCATAAATAACATTAATTGAAATGTCTACATGACATCAATGCAAGCATTCCAGTTAATAGTCAATAACTTATGGATATTTCATACAAATATATTATCCAACTGTTTTAACGGTAATGCTAATTTGAAAATTCATAGTATTAACAAAAACATGCAATTGAATTATTCAGGGGTGATGATAATGACCACTTCACAACTATATTTTGAAAAAAAAGCTCTGAAACTACTTTTAAAATATGATTGTGGACTATTCATCAATGTGACAAAATGCTTGAAACTAGTTGTACAATGCGCTTTGTTATAATCAATGTACAATATGTATGCTTTGAAAACTATTTGAAATATAGATAATGCATTTATGTAATGTTTCTTACATCTTGTACGTTTGTAAATCATTTGAATGGAAATCAATTAAGCATTTCCATTTTACTCAACAAAAGCGAAATTCTGATATCCTTTCTATACAGCTCATATTCAATTACAAATGGTATTGATAACATGTACCTGAACTAACACGTTTCTGTAAACAAATGGTCCAAATCTTAAAATAATTCATTACAAACATTAGAAGTAAATTGTTTTTATTTTACACTTTTACATTTTATCTTTTTCAGATAATATTTACCTTTTTCTTTAATACAATAAAACATTGTATTATATTACTATATGGACAAAGCACTTTCGTCCAAAGGACAATTATATGCCATTACAATGTTATCACATTCGTCCACCTTCAACATGATTTCAAATCCTAATGTGTATTGATGCAATGAACAGTTCTCTCTAGTATTTCATTATCATACATTGACATCGATTGTATATGAACTCAACAAATGATGATGCTGTACATAAGCATGTCTAAATACCAATCTTAAGCTGGTACGGTTTTATTTATCTACTCATTTATCTGATTGTTAAAAAGATAAATGTAATTGTGCATAACCGGTGGATCATTCAAATAAGCTGTCACCCACCTTATAACGTTAACGTTTGGTTTAATATTTAAATAGATGCTTTCTGTTCTGATCACCAACTTTGTCAAGATGAAAACTTTTTTTATCGATTTCATGTATGCACATTTTAAACTTATATGTATATAAAGTCCAGTTACAAACCAAGCAACACCAAAAAATACATATTTCCCGTTTGCATATTGTCCTTGATTTTCCACATGTTTGAATTTGGAAACAGATATTAATTTGTGAAATTTTTCTAATGAAACCAAATCTATGATATTTTCTAATCTGACATGATTAAAATGTATATTTTTCAAACATGACTTTTTATGTTTGAGTGATATTCTTTTACAATTTAACAAAGGGCTCTAGATAATGAAAAGTTAATTACCGTTTGCCGGAGGTGCACCGATTTGAGTTAGAATTGACTTTTGGTCCAACAATTACCTTTAATTACAGCAATTGTTACTAGCTTGTTGCCTTATTCACTTCTTGTTTGTTCATGTACAGCAGAAAATAATCTACCGAATATAGTATTTTGCAAGCATGGAAAAAGATTATTCAATAATGAATCTCGTCTTGGTGCAAATCATGCTTTATTTTCATCATTTGTGTTTACGTTATCCCTTAATGCATATGATATTGTTATGCGCATGCGTCGGAGTGACAAGACGTGTCCACGTCGAGCTGAAGAAAATTAGTTTTTTCGCTCTAAAATCTGCCTCATTACTGTCTGCTGTTGAATGAATACCATCAGATACACGCTAGTAAGTAGGGTTTAGCTATTAACCAATTTCGAGCGTATTTTGAAGATTTTATATTGCATTTCATAAGTTCTGAAATTGATGGTTGTCAATAGCTGTCAATCAGTTGTCTGTAACCGATTTCATGTGCGAAATGGGAGACTCGCTGATGAACTGGCGTGGTCGGATAGGTTGCTTTTTGCCACGTAGTCGAAAGCTTTTACAACACGTGAAAACTTTGGAGATCTCTGGTCATCTTGTGATGAGACAGTTGAAAGTTTTTCTGATCCTGAATCTTATCCATCATGTGAGTAACCCTTATGTTGCTAGTGATCGTCGCTCTCGTCAGTTTGACGAACTGAAATCGTGTACGTCAATGTCAGATTGTAACACTTGTGGAAGTGACTGTATCTGCATGTATGTGCCATATCTTTCACGTCTATTAGAAATGTGTGCTGATATCGAACTGAATCCCGGCCCGAGGGGTAAGGGGCCAGCGTCTAGCAGGGGTGCACGCAGTAAAACAAATAGGCAAAGTACACTAACATTCAGTGAAGATATTGTATCTGATTGTGCAGAGTCTGATAATTGTGACGACAGTATGTCGGATATGCTGAGCCAGATCAGAGCAGATATAAGTGGACTAAACAAGAAATTTGATAATGTGAGGAAAGATCTTTCAGACGAGTTCGCAAAGTTAAGGACAGAAAATTAAGAACTTAGAGATAGACTTTCGAAACTTGAAAATTTGGGAGATAAAGAAGAGGCTCAAAATAGACGGAACAATCTGCTTATTCATGGAATTGAGGGTGTAGTTGGAGAAAAATGGGCAGATACAGAGAGATGTGTTAGAGACTTCTTGAAAAATGTTCTGACTATGGAAAACTACAATGATATCAGCATCGAACGAGCACATCGCCTACGGACCCGCGGGAAGCAGCGACCAATCATCGTGAAGTTCCTGTCATATAAAGACAAGGTGAGCGTGTTTGAAAATGCTAAAGACAAACCTAAACATGGTGAAACTGTATATGTCACTAATGACTACACAGAGAGGGTGAGGAAAATTAGGTCTGACTTAATCCCACATATGGTGGAAGCCCGTAGGAATGACAAGAATGCCTATCTTTCCTATGATAAGTTGGTTATCGAGGGGGAAATATATGTCATGGGTGATAGTGGAATAAGAAAAGTCACTAATGAACGTTCAACCGCCCGCCATGGTACCCTGAACCACCGCTCCCCCAGGACCCACAGAGGGGCGCCTCCTGGTCTCGGGTCGAGCGGAGGTGAAGGCCGCCAGGGGGCGTCATTTTCAGGATACTAGGGGGACGGCCGTGGCCAGACGTCGCCAGGAGATGACAAGACTACGTCCTTTATCGACCTCAACATCTTTTTCTGGAACATTCAGGGAATTCATTCAAAAGTGAATGACAAGGATTTTATGACATTTGGCAAACAATTTCATATTTTTGGTTTCGTTGAAACCATGCAGAAAGACAATGATGATATTGTAAATTTATTTCCTGACTATGTTGGTTTTGCTTCAGAAGCTAGGAGAAAGCATAGTGTGGGACGGTTTTCCGGTGGAGGTGTTTGTTAGATATTTTTTACTTTCTTGCATTGAGAGAATATTCAGTACATGGAATAATTGTGTATTCTTTCGTATGTCCTGTAACCCAATGTGTGAGAGGAAACTAGTCCTAGGGTTTTTATACATATTGCCTGAAAAATCTAACCTGTACGACAAAACTGAATCTAATGATATTGAAAATTTAGAGTCGAAAATCGGGGCTATCAAATCAAAATTTGGAAATGAAACTGATATTATCTTGCTTGGAGATTTGAATGCACGTGTAGGTTCTAATGGTGACTTTATACAAGAAAATGAAGCCGAATTAGATTACATGCCTTTACCCAGCACGTATGTACCTGATGATTTTAATGAGCCGAGGGCCACTCAAGATGTATCTGTTAATAGGTTTGGTTTAGATTTGTTAGAGATATGCAAAACTTGGAGTATTCATATCGTAAACGGAAGAAAACCTGGTGATACAAATGGAGCATTCACGTGTATCAGCAGAAATGGCACCAGTTTGGTTGATTATGTGTTAGCATCAACAAATTGTTTTAACGACATTTCTAATCTTATTGTACATACGAGAACTGAATCAGACCATCTTCCTGTTTCATGTATGTTAAATATCAGATCGGACAGACCTCAAAACATGAACCATTGTGAAAGCATTAACTGTGACTATATTGATAAATAAAAATGGCCAGGTAATGAACACAAGTTTGAAGAATCTCTTTTTACTGAAACATATCAAGGGATCATAAATGATTTTTTACATCATATCCATATAAATGTAAATGACGCTACTAACAAACTGGTTGAGCTAATGCACTACATAGGGGCCGATATGAAAGTAAAGCATATGGGGCAAGTCGGCAACATTATACCCAGCCATGCTGGTTTGATTATGAATGTACTAAGACAAAGAACAAAAAGTATCATAATTTGAATGCTTTTCGGAGATGTCGCACAGATGAAAATCTTGCTAAGTATCTAGAGTCCAGGAAAGTATTTAGGGACACGTGTACCGAAAAGAAGAAGCAGTGTAGTCTTAAAAATATAGATGAGATATGTAAAGCAGCACGAGAGGGGGATTGCAAAGGTTTCTGGTTTAAGATCAAGAGTTTACTTAGAAATGAGACAAATCTAGCTAATATTACTGCAACTTCATGGTATGACTATTTCAAAAATCTTTTAAATCCAGCTATATCTACAAATCATCATCCTTTTGATCAACTGTGGAGAGCGTTTTATCTAATCATGAATACGAGGAGTGTGAAGAATGTCTTAATGTTGATCTGCTATCAGAACCTATTTTGAATGATGAAATTGAAAGAGCTATCTCCTCAAAACAGGAAAATCCCAAGGCGTTGACGGGATCCCATCTGAATTTTATAAACATACCCCCTTTCTTATCCCTTTTCTCGAAATTCTATTCAATTGTGTTTTAGATTCTGGAATCTTCCCAGATAGTTGGAATATAGGGATGATAATTCCTCTCCATAAGAAAGGTAATGTTCACGATCCGAATAATTATCGAGGGATTTCACTTTTAAACACTATGGGTAAAATATTTTCATCAATCTCAGAATACAGGATACGAATATGGCTTGATATTCATGAAGTGCTACACGAATCTCAAGCAGGTTTTCGCAGTGATTACTATACTGTAGACAATATTTTTATTCTGCAGTCTTTATGCCAGAAATATTTGCGGAAGCCGAAACATAGATTTTATGCCGCATTCATAGATTTTAGGAAGGCATTTGACATAGTGAACCGAAACAAATTATTGTACATTTTATTAACGAAGGGTGTTCATGGTAAGATGTTCTGTATTTTGAAGAATATGTATGAACAAGTTTCTGCATGCGTTAGAGTTGGTAATCTTAAAACTGAAGTATTTACAACCTCCGCCGGTGTTCGCCAGGGTTGCATTCTTAGCCCTGTGCTGTTCATCTTTTTTATTAATGAGTTGATAGAAGAATTCAAGACCTATGGATTAAGAGGTATATTTGTGAGAGCCGGAACTGACGATATTCAATTGATCTTGTTTGCTGATGATGTAACATTATTGGATGACACCGTTATAGGTTTGCAGAAGAAGCTTGATTTGTTAAAAAGTTATTGTGATAAATGGGGTCTTCAGGTAAACTTGAATAAATCATGCATTGTCGTATTTAGGAATGGGGGATATCTAAATAAAAACGAAAAATGGACATATGATGGAGAAAAGATTAATGTTGTATCATATTATAAATATCTAGGCATACTGTTCTCATCGAGACTTGTGTGGTCGAAGGCGTGTGAAACATTAGCTATTCAAGCCCAAAAGGCCTGTTTTCCTATTTTTCAACTTATTAACAAGTATCCTCAAATCCCGCTGAATGTAATAACCAAAATATTTGATACAAAAATAGCGCCAATACTTTTATATGGTTCCGAAATTTGGGGTTATTCTGTAAGAGATAAGATAGAAAAAGTACAAAGTTCTTTCTTTAAGAAATATCTTAGTGTCAGTAAATTTGTGTCAAACACAGCTATACTTGGTGAAGTTGGAAGGTCAATACTTTGTATCAATTATTTTCAAAGATGTGTAAAATATTGGACCAGGTTACTTAACATGAAAACAAGTCGCCATCCAAAGGCCTGCTATTTAATGCTTAAATCATATGACGACCATGGTGGTATTAGTTGGGTGTCACATGTTCGGATTTTGTTAATGGAGACTGGTTTGTCATATAGTATGGATCTCCCATGACTGTGGCGACACCTCATTTTTTATGCAATGTTTTAAACAACGATGTAAAGATATTCAGTATCAAATATGGCATAGTAAATTATGTTCATCATCATATTTGCATAACTATTGCTCTTACAAGAGTGTTCTGGAACCAGAACTTTACATCTTACGGCTTATTTCAGATAGAGATTTACTTCGAACTCTGTGTAAATTTAGATGTATGAGTCATAAACTTAATATACAGCAATTTCGATACGATACAAATGTAAATATTGATTTATTGAAATGTACAAAATGTAATTATGACGTTATCCAAGACGAATTTCACTTTTTGTTAGTCTGTCCATATTATAATGTAAGTAGAAAAATGTTGTTACCAAGCTATTTCCATACCTATCCAACGCGAGAAAAATTTAATTTGCTAATGTCTTCACAGAATGTTGAATGCTTAAAAATCTTGCAATTTATCTTAAACGTAATTTACCTATGTAAGCAATCATTTCAATGTCTATGCGCAGTGACCTTATGTATTCATGATTATTGTACTTTAGGCCATGTGGCCGTGATTACTAATAAACATTCAATGCATATGTAATAAGAATGATAAAAGTTCCATATGACAATTTTAATTAATCAATATTCGCATTAATCCAGTTGTCAATCGATCAAGGGTTCCGTTTTACACGAGTCCAGATGTCCATGGTGTTTCCATCTTTTATAGATCATGTTAAAGCTTTATGTGAATGGATACACATTACATGTCATTGATTTGTGATGCATTTAAAAAAGGGTACCTCCCTAATGTATTCCTTTTGTAAAACCAAATCTATCTAAAAACAAAGTTTCGCCGCTAATGGCTGAAATATTGCCCAAGCGGCGTTAAACAATAACTCACTCACTCACTTAAAACAAAGTTGCAAAAGTGCTATATCTTCAATCGTCTGTTCTACAGCATTCAATCTCATTTCCAAATCTGTTCAATTCATTAAAATAATATTGCATATAAAGGTCATTAAGCATTTACTAGTGTATTTAGTTCAGATTTCGTTTTCACATTGTTAATTTTTTTAACAGAGCAAAACCTTAATAACTCTTTTATATCCAAAGAAAGGTTGAAATAACCACTTTTAAATAAAGATGTCAGCAGTCTTCTTACCCTGTTAAGCCTGATCCCGAAGTCAATAAACTCCATGTCTAGTAGAGATGCCTCTCTACATGATTTTCATTATCAATTCCATTATAGATGCCTGACAAGCTGCTTCCTGCAAACTTATTCTATCAAGATTAAGTCGGAAGCCATTGACATTTAACACAGGTAGATTTATGACGTCGGAAAACACTAAGACTGTTTATTCATATTGTGCACCAAATTAAAAGGATAAAGTGATGTTCGGTGACTTTTTAAGAAACCCTGCGTTTTGATAGAATGAGACTTTTTGCTGTATATATTTTTGTTGGTTTTATATAAGAGTGACATGATTGAAGTCAATTTTGATTATACTGTATAAATTCATAATTTACCATATTGAAGAGCCATTAAAGTAAATAATTTGAGTTAGAATTCAGCAAAGATAAGATGATTGATTTATTATCAGTGCTCGTTGTTAAACTTATATATAAACTTAAATATTTTTGTAAAGATGGACGCCTTCAAGTCACCAATTTGATTTGAAAGACATGACGTTTTCAGCTGACCATGGCTCGGTTTATGGTCAGAACTAGTCGTAGAAATGAAAACTTTATCAATTGTTACTCCAAATAAGCAACTAGCACACAACATGACGTGACGTTACTACAAGTCAATCTCATCTTGTCTAGACCGAATTTAATCAAGCCGTCCTCTCTTATTGATTGTACATCCCAACGTAACATGTTTAGATAAATGAATAGAGGACAGATTTTGCTTTTAACCATTACATATTGCAATATTTTGAATTATTGGAATTAACAGCAATTGCGATTTAAGTAAACCATTAATTAGACTGAAATCTGACAATTATACATATCGTTTTGGCAAGATTTTAATTGTAAGGAGGCTCTTCCAAAATATCAGAAAGGATCTGACTGGTAAAGAGACGATTCCTCCACAGATGGTAATTCAGAGCGCTGCTTTATTCCTTTGAGTTTGTGACACGAGCCTATATAAGTATGGCATGAAAAACTATTTATTCGACATGTGACAATTTATGCTTTATATAATCACTCTGTGACTGAAGCTTTAGCTGATTAGACAAATATTTCATTTTAATACAGGAACAAAATGACCAAAGAAGGTTAAGGAACAGGCAGTAAGGTGCAATGATCAATGACTCTGCTCTTAAAAAGTGTGCAATCATCCCAAAACCAATTTTGTAGTAATACGGTTTATTAAAAGGGCTTTTTGGGCTGTTGAATATTTTACCATGATATGATATTGATATAGCGCATTTATTGAATGTTTGAACTATATTATGCCCAAGGACTGTTATACATCTTGTTCAGCAACAATACGATAGCTTCTGCTGTTTTGTTAGTTCAGTCAATAAGTGTCTTAAAGGTGAATTTCCAATCGTTGTTCATTATTCATATCCAATATTGAATATGATTTCATCTTTTAACTTGAAAACATGTGAAATAATTCTAGTCTTTGTGATTTAATCATGCAATTCATTCCAGTTGTCAAAAGAAAACGATTTTCAAAATCCAGATAAATTCATATACAACTTTCCATTAAAAAGGGTTTTCTTATCATTTTCATTATCTAATAGTTTGATCACCTGGTAATTTGTCTTTTATGTCTTATGTCTTTGTCCTGTACACCACTACTTTATAGTTGTATAGCAATAATAATGTTCATAACCCAGTTGCATGCCATAATGTGTTCTCACATCCGTCCACCTTCACTAGATGATTTCAAATAATGATTCATATTGATCAAACGTCTAAACTAAAATCAAACTAAACAAATCACGTTGTTTAACATGATGCAATATGTCCATAACAATCAGAACGATTGTAGGTTTATTGATTGGTTTATCTGAAATAAGTTAGTGTTATTGAACATAACGAGTAATACTTGGATCGTTTCAAATAATTTGGCTCCTGTCTTTCAATATTTGCTTTTTTATTGAGTTCAGAGGCACTGACTAGCAAGGTAAAAAGTTTTCATCGATTTAACGTTTTCACATTATTGCACAGTTATGAGATCAGAAATGATGCACATATTAATAAACAAACTAGTTCCTTACAAAGAAAATCTATTCAAAAATCAAAGTCTTGTTCTGAAAAAAATTCACTATTTCTAGCTTAATATTCGTCGTTTTTCCGCATGTTCAATTGTACTTAAATTCGGAAGTAGAGATCAATTAGAAGTAATAATCTTCTACTAGTAAACCAATAAGTATTATAATCAAAGTGTATATAGCAAGTATGGAACAGGCTATCACAAAAAAAACACGGATCAAATATGGACGTTTCTCAATGATGTAAAACTTTCGTTTCACATCGTTTCACATTATCGTTTGTTCCCATAAACGGTTCGATTAAATAGATAGTATGTGTATATTCTAATGATTTGAATTTTGTTGATTTTCATTGACGATTACTATACGCAAATCTGACTTGAGAATGTAACGGTAAGTTCTTCTTGATTCGAAATTCGTCAGTTAGTAGTGTCTGGTCTAAATAAGATAACATTTCCTTCTTGTAATAACCTGTCGTGCACTCTTTCAAGTCACGAACGACGTGTAATTTCATTTTGACCAATTCATAAAAGGACTTCGATAAAGAAATGTTGTTTATAGTATGGCAGATGTATATTGAGTTGATTCAGAATTGACTTTAGGTGCAGGGATTTCCTTTTATGACTGCTTTTATACTAGTTTGTAGATTTTCCATTTTAACTGTTGTTTGGTCTGTAACAGTACAGTAAATCTAAATATCTATATTCTGAATGCAATTTCTCTGTCTGGTCTGCATACTTCATTTGAGGAATTTTAACCATTATCATAAATTATAACTTTATGTTTAATTGCTATTTTCAGTATAATTTAATGCCATTTATTTCTTCAGTAAAAAAAAGACCCTTTGTAGAAAAGTGGTAATCAATTTCCCTTTAGTCATTTCGTGAAGACAGGTAGCTTCTGGAAACCTAATTTACTTACAGATCTGTGTCACAGTCAGAATCCATAAGCCATTCATCCCCTTTGACACAAAAGTAGAATTATTTAAGATAAAAGGTCACTATTTCATAAATAATCATCAATGTTGAACAATAATAAATAATGTTTCTTTTTCTTAATAACCAAATTATGATTCTTTAAGAAGAAAAGTCATTATTCTGTGTTTCTATTTGAGAGGTCCTGATTTTTGGACGAGCACACAACATGATGTGACATTACTACAATTTAATCACAAATTAGTCTTGACTAAATCCAGGCCTTCTTTTATTGACTGGAAAACCATCCAGTAATAGCTGCAGATAACTGAATAGAGAACAAGTTATGAATATAATCATTGAGCAATTGCTCTATCATATTAGATACAATTTTTGCAATATTTTCAATATTAAATTACTGAGTCTCTTGACTACACACTGCTTCCTGTGTTAAAACTATTTGGTAATAAAAAGGAAGCGGGTATTTAGAATTCAAGTTTTAAGAATGAATGAAATATATAATGCTATATAAATATTTCAGTTTTAACTGCTTTTGGTTTATTCCCTAGCTACTTTCAGTTACTGAGCATTTTAAGAGGGTATTTGAGCTCCGTTTCAAAGAAACACAAAGCTCCCGGATTCATTAACTCAAATGCTTATGACCATTTATTCTAGAAATCAATGAAAAGATTTTTGCATGAAATGGTTCATTCCCTGATAGGGACGTTGAAGCTGGACAAGTCGACGGATAGAAACCAGACCTAATTTGAGCTTTTTTCATAAAACCTGCTGCCTTGGTTGATGTAGCTACGTTGTCTTGAAGTAGATTATTGAAGGCTTTGTGAAAAATCTACCTTCATAACATTTCTCCTTCCAGAAATCATCTGATCTCTCACATGTGTCTTTGAAGCATATGCATTCCCTTTGCACAATCCCTGATATCACACACATATAATATGCTCTTGCACTTTATCACTAATCAGAAAGCTCAAGCAAGGTATCTACTCAATAAGGCCCTGCAACAGAAAAGGTTATCTAAATGAGGATACTTCGCTGAAAGTAAAGAGGCTTTCTTTGTATGATATCGGGGAAAAGGTTCGTGCAAAAAAGTATCAGGGATAGTTAAATGCTTTGAGCTGTGATATATTTACCAATCATCGGTGTTTTCTGTAACAGAGGCAGTGGACGAATAGCAGGGTATAAGAATTATCTTTCATTAGCGCAAGTCTCTTTCATTAGCGGATGTTAATGAAGAGAAATCCGTTGGTTTATGAATATAGAATTTAGATACAAAATGAGTCAAAGATTACCTTGTAATGTCATCTAAGTACCTCTTTGTTCTGTTAAATGATGATAATACCCACTGATCATAACCAAGATTGAGTGAAGAAGTGCGTTGTTGTGATCGTGTCTCCATTCATCTTACTATCTCTCAATGTGCCTTTCCGTCCTTTATTACTCGCCCGTGTAAGATACTGCAGTGTAATATTAATACAGCGATTCTACACTAGTGTTATACCGCTGCAGGTATGACGTCATAAGATTGTGTGGATGGGACGTCACAATGATTCGTTCAGTACATTTTCGGCAGTCATGCATGATTACTGAGGTCACTTATAAACAGAATACTAAACTTCCTTCAATTTAATACTATCTTTTACTTAAACTCGTTAATGATTTGGTATCAAACTCGCTTTCGTTCGTTTTATACTGAATCATTTACTCATTTGATAAAAATAGTATTAAATAGAAAGTCCTTTAGTAGCCTCTATTTCACTCATTCTTCCAATCCCTTTGTCCCTGATCTGTCCACTCTCTTTTGGGTGGTTTTCATCGAAGTGTTTAATAAGATATATACGTTAAACCCAATCTCACTCACTCTCTTAAAGATATTCGATTCGCAACAAAAACACTATATTAAAATAATTCGTTCAAAATACAAAATTAATTTTAACAACAGACATGAATGTCAGGGAGCAAGAACAGATGTGCTTTTTATCATTTTTTTAATGCATTTAGTGGGATTTCTGTTCCGAGTTAAAATTTAGGTTTATTTATCTTGGATCAGGACCGAAACCCTTCTTTTTCGTGTATTACCCAGAACAAAATTATTGCGTCTCGATTTACGACAAGAATATTCTGATCGTGCTCACTGTACAACTTTAAAAGAAATAACAGTCAACCATATGCCAGCGTAATCTTTCATATGTGACTATTCGCCATGCTCAAGAGGAATGAAATTAATTGGAACTTTGATAAAAAAAATCTCACGATTGTAACGTTTGATGTTATTTTAACAAAGTAGTCGTATTAAGTATGTGTGCAGCATGCGTCGTAAATAATCGGTATATAAGAAGTTCAAGACAGTCTTGTACTAGACAGTTATGAACAATATTTTTCTCTTTGAAATGCAACACATATTTCGTATCTGAGGTACAGGTTGCTTAAACATTCTCAGACAAATTGTTTTCGATACATCATTGCATATAGATTTGAGTAAATGCATCATTTTTATAATTTTCAATTACGATATGTAAATTATACCCTCTTAGTCTGCAGGTCTGAACAAACAGACTTTCCAAAGTTTTGGTCGAAAAGGGTAAATGAGAGCTTTATGTAGATAGATTTACACATTAACCTTATGGTTGCAGTAAATGATTCCATAGATTTCATTTTCATTTAAAAATAAAAATCGCGTTCATTTTTCAGTTCATTTACATCAGAGATGTTCACGTCGTTTAAAAGTTGATGTGTCAGCTTTTTCATTATTTGGATTCAGCTCAGGGAACAAATCCAACAAAGACATTTCGAAGATTTTCTTAATTTCTGACCTCTAGGTTTTATCATCTGCGTGCCCAATAGTGTGTTATGGGTTCCTTGATTGTTTATTCAACTGACGATATCCTTCCCCCTCTATTCCCAGCTGAATGTCACAACTCGAGATGGAAGTGACAGTTCCTTTGAAGATAACAGTACTGATGCTTCTTTTATCCTTGGGCTGTGTACATGTCGATATGGTTTTAAAGATTATGATAGAATGTTAAGGAAGACATATATATATATATATATATATATATATATATGGTCCACATGGCCCTGTGCATTGTTTGATTGACCTTGCACACTGACTTTCAGAAGCGGCGTGCTTAGCTCGCTGTACCGGCAAACCTCTCCATGAATGTTTGTACAACATGGACATGTAAGGAGACTTATGGTGTTAACATAGGTTAATGATTTGAACTTTGCCTCTTTCTTCCAAGTGGTAAATTGGGTACCAGTAATCTGTGCTTGTAAATTGTATATTCAAATAATCCCTTTAAGTTGAATATTCCATGTACTGTTCAATTAAAAACTTTTGATTTGTCTTTTTAAGAGAATCTTTTGCTATGATAATTGCTTTATACTGATAAATTCACAAGATATTCCCAGACTATTACTGATCTCCTTTTTCAGAGTGCAATTTTTAAATATGTTGATTTTTAATACAATTTATTCTAGACTGTAACAACGCAAACTACTGTTAAACAAACTTTTATGAGTCCTTGAAAAGCATGTAGTGCTGTAGACATATTGTCTCATGTAAAACGACACCACAGATCGAGTTATGACTTGTCCCAACCTTTGATTATGGTAATACGAATTGTGAACGGAACCAATATTCATGGTGACTAAATCTAGTATATTGAGTACAATGTTATGCTGAATGAAGACGCGTCGATCTGTCCTTTGATGGAACAACGCTGGAATCAAGCGTCTGTATTAAGACCAAGTTATCACACTAAATCAAAGTTTGATTTGTAATATATGATCTTGGCAAATTTGTACCACGATAAGATATATGATTCGTGTTGGCAAAAGATTTGAAGGCCTTTTGATATCAACAAAGGAAATGTTACCAAAACTGTCCGGTTTTGTTTATTGAAAAAAGTTTTTAAGATATTGAATACCATCTGCAAAAAAGACTTACATTGAAACAAAAACACATGATTTGTTATTTGTCGTTTATGAGTTTAATACCCGACTTTAACATGATTTTTGGACGACAAAAAAATTACACTTGAATGTCATATTACTTCTGTAGTAAGCATATTACTCTCTACTCTAAGTTTACATCATGTTATTTATTTTTCAAAATCCAACATTAAACAAATTCCCGCACGCAATTTTCAGAAGATCAGATCCTCCAAGCCATAGCTGTACATGTGCTCCTGTACTAGGTCGCAAATCGTGAAAGCTATCTGTAATACTGAAGTTAATACAAACTCCCCCTCTGTTGGTGATACAAATTTGCAAGTCACATTACACAGGATTGTTTAAATAATCCTGAAATGTGTTAAGTTATTCCTTAACTTGCATACTAATAAAAACTGCAATGCTATTCTTATCATACATTATGTGTTTCTTTTATTTACTGAGAATCATATGGAAATGATATAGAAGAAACGTCAATGTAATTAGAAAACCAGTATCCATTATTTACGAGTATGATTCAATAGGTTAGGCAAATATGACCTGTTTTACTTTTTCCGAAATTTCCGAGTTGTCAAATTATGGTAAATTTGGAAATTCAATTCACACAAGTAACATATAACTATGTGAACTTTACTTCAACGCACGCCAATTCTTTTCAATCCTGATTGAAAGAATCATCAAGAGACTAGTATGGTCTCTGTCGAGATCTCTGCTCCTTGATTTCTTCTATCTTATGGACTTTGTTGACACAAGTCGTTAAAAGAATGAGATCATTTTATAAAAGCCTCTTTTCTTCTAGAGTGAAAATTTCATCCTTTTGGTAAGCATATTTTTCATTTGAACGACAGCAAGACAGCAAGAACCTGGAATACAACTTAACGATTCTTAATTGTAAACAACAGAGTTGGTAAAAAGAGGAAAAACAATTTCAATTAGGATAATCTGGAACTTGTTTATGCGTTTATTAGATGCACCTGATCCACTATGTTACTTGTCAGTGTCATCAATATCTATCAAAATATAGATGCTTCTTATATTATGGCTTTTATTTATGTGTCATTTCATTCAAAAGTTTCTATAACAAAACGTTTTCTTAGATAATTCCTTTTTTTAAAATGATTAACCAGACTTATTCTGAGGTCATGAACAACAAGACAGCTAGTTAGCTTTAACCTCCTTTAGCATCCTACTGCATTACAGAAAATTTGAGAGAAAAGAGGTTGGTAGGAAATATGTTGAGGACATAGTTTGTGCAATGAACAATAAGAAAATGTGCTAGACTAAACTAAAATAAATTGAAGATGTGTTTAATAGCAGAAAATTTATATCGTAGAGGACATAGTTTGTGCAAAGAACAATAAGAGAATGTGCTAGACTAAACTAAAGTAAATTAAAGTCGTGTTTAATACCAGAAAATTTATATCGTAAGTTGTAATCTTCATCATCATAATGAGAAAAATATCAATTATCAAAAATTATGGTACCTCTTTTAAGAAAGTTCCGTAGATGAATTTAAAAGTTGATTGCTGACGTAAAATCAAAAGGTCTCAGACAATTTTCAAGGATTGGGTTGAATGTTAACCGTCTTGATAACTTACGGCAGACATTCCTTGATGCAAAAAGTCAATGCTGCTGATATACTAAATATCAATTTCAAAGGGTAAATAAAATCCACAAAACAGTATCTGATTGGAAGTCAATGTACATTCATCTATCTAATAACAACTGCGAGAAGTTTATTTTTTATTGACCTACTTTTGGTCATTATTCCTCTCTTAGTTGTCTTTTTATCATTAAAAGATGTATCACAATGAAAAGCACTTTATCGAATAAGCGAATGATTCAAAATGCCTTTGTCTTTTTAAAGTACATACAGATCTACAGACAATAGAATGATGAATGGCCCATTCTCATGACATATAAAGTCTCACAAAATAGTGATCTTAGTGGCATTGTATGTATGTATATCTAAGGTTTGGCAAAAGGTTTTCCAAAACAAAGCAAGTACCAACATGAAATAGTTACATCGCCTGATTCCCGACACTATATCTGTAGAAAAGCAAAGGGCACTAACAAGACTTAATTTCAGTTATTTTCGTATGAAGGTAAGGCCAGTGGTACTCTTCTCTCTAATAATGAGGCTGATCAAAAAATAGATTGACCACTTTCATGTGTCAAGTTGTAAAACATTATGTTCTGTTATAGTGTGAAAGTCAGCAGAAATAATTTCATACATATTTCATTTAGCGTGCATTTAGGTGTATACATGTATGTATTCCATTTTTTTATTCGCTGCATTCACTATACTTGGAACAAATGTAGATAATTTATTACGAAATTGTTAGAAATAAGCCAAAAGTCAGTCACTCTACTATTTCACGCTATATGCTCTACAATCAACCGATACATTAATGTTTTCAGACCTATTTCATCCTAAAATATCACGCTACATGAACATCTATCTTAACAATCTGTTATGCAGTTTAATTCTAACGTTGCAAATATATACTTTATACTTTATATTTGTAAATGAGCATGTTTGTTTCCCGTAAAGACTATAATTCTACAACGAATATGTATGTCTTTACACCAGGATACGATAGTAGGACAGTATTGTACGGCAACGAATCCCTGAACAGCTCAACTACCAGCAATATCCTTAACTCTCTACAACAATTTATAAGTAAAACTAACCGTTTTCTTTGAAATTATAATAAAGTATAATTGCGTATACCTTTCCAAAGCAACATCTAGACTTTAAACTGCAGTCAATTATTAGGAATCCCCAACAACTTTATGACAATTTCCAATTCACATTTGCATTTGATTACAAAGATGATGTTTTCATTAGTTATATATTCTGTTTTTGTGTCCAGCTATTTTGTTTTATCGAGGATGCGGTTTTCTAATAAGCCTTAAGGCATGTTCGCCAATCCTTATTTCATTTAATGAAATAAAAAATATGTTGAAACCAAATATGAGCATATTCCTGCTGCGTAACAAATTAAAAAACTACTTTGTTGAATATTTCAGTCCAGCAGTACTTTAGTTTGAATCAATCCAACCTGAAATTTACAAAAGCGGCAATAACCCAACCCACAGTAACTACCTGAAACTGCAGTTGTTAGCGGGTTCGGCTTCAGATCAAGAAGTTCAGGGTTGGAACGCCCTTCTTAGGTCAGACGTTCAAAAGATTTGCATACCATATTTGAAATAATCGAGCTTCAGCCCAATAAGTAATTTTAAGAATTAGCTGTTTCAGCGATAAGGCATAAGAAACTAATGATGTACAGAATATTCTCTACAATGTCTTCATTTTAACTATTAAAGTGACTCTTAAAGAGACAGTTTTTGAAAGACTTTACAAAGCAAAGCAAGGTGTGATTAAAAACTTTGTTTTGAAATTTAACATATGAAGCTTAGAAATTAGATATTGCATAATATAGGAAAGTGTAAAGTTGTAGGCATAGGTTGCAAATTTGATTGAGGAATATTTTTCAAATAATGTCAGGATATCAATTACTTAATTTTTTCCATCCGCCTTAGAAAAGAATGTTCGAGCTCTCTGTTCAGAAATAACTCACTTTTTACTAATTTTCAAAGACAGACAGATATTATCCAATCCAATCCATGATACTAAGGATGTGTATAAATCTTCCTGTGACCATACATATGACAGCACATATGTTTATGTAATCCTGCTAATAGAAAACGATTACAAGAATTCTTGTTTCAATAATCAAACTTAATATGTATTGTCCGTTTGTTAATCCTATTTCTCATAAAAGTTTAACGTCTGTTTAAGCGCGAAATATCTGAAAGGTTTTCAAAGGTCTAGGGATAGTTAATATTGATATTGTTTTTGTCGAGTCACTAAATCCCTTTACATAAATACTCCACCTTACGTGTCGTGAAAGAAACCAAAAGAAATTATGGAACCAAACACCAATACCCCTGTATACTTTACAGGGTAGACAATGGATCATGCAAGGCTTATGAATTCTTGAAATTGTGAAAGGTTTTAGGAAAATTTGCTTGGAAATATCTTCTGATTTAAATCAGCCATACTAAGAATATCAAAACAGCGCATTAGAAAAAGATATTACTGTGTAAAGTATGCTTCTGTTAGATATGAGTTTAAATGTACTATGTGCTTGTTTTCTATTCTCGCGAGTTGGAATTATTTGAGGATTCAAAATAAACGTTATCGAATATGAACGAAATTAGATAAAAATTCTTTCATGTTCATTCAAAATAAAGTAGACACACGTTACTTGCACTTAGCAGAATTAATTAAAGTTTCATAGTGAGTTTTGAAGGAAAGTACCCATGGAAAACTAAATAATTTTATTATTCATATTTATTGGATTGTGCAGGCGTTTATCAAGGAATAATCAATATTTTCCATTAAATACTATCAATTCCGACCTTTACTTCTTTCTTTGAGGTGTTAACAGCTAATTTAAGAGTTCAGAAGGAATTGAACTATTTGCAAATGCAACATTTTGACTTTTGAATATGAAAGAGACCAATTTGATCAGAAGACACTTCAGTATCATATTCACCCACGAAAGACATTTAAAGCGAGAAATTCAAATGGAATCATTTTATTACTAAAGTGTGATTCATTGTTTGATTGTACAAGGAATAATCAATTTATTTAATCAAATCAAATATCTCGTATTCCGACCGTTGCAATTTCCTTTGCATATAAAAATTGAATGACAAGTTCCAAATAATTGTAAGTTAGACAAGGATTCACGCAATTCAATTCTTTTAAATCATGCTGCTATTTTCATTGCGTTTCATCCAATCACCACGTCATCCAATGTTTATGTCGATTCACCTGTATTCTGACATTAACCAATGGTTTAGGAACCACTGTTTCACCTTACCTTCTATTTGAAAAGTCGGAACAGTTTTTCTTTTTAATTATAATCATAAGATACGGATGTATGCGCCCTTAGTATGTATATATAAATTGTCATAAAATTAAAATTATTATACGTTTTACTTGGTGAATCCCTGTTGACCTCACTACGTACAAAAAATACCGGGAGAACGTGTACCTGAAGCGGACATTTTTTAATGTTGGATTCATTTATTAAAAATAGTTTTGCTCGTAGCTTTCATAAAATGTCTGTGGCTAAACTCTTCATTATCGTAGTTTTACATGACTTTATGATATAAGCGACAACACTAAAACTAATATTAATTGAGTCATTGATATTCTGGGGTCAGTAATCTTCTCTTATCAAAGAAATTCGCAATATTAATGATATCATCAGATGTCAAAGAAGCACGCAAGAGGCCACGTAAACCATCCTCATAACTTAGTAATCTTTACAATTAGGGATAAAAATCTTTATGATTATGAGGAGATTTCAATTTACGAAATATAATCCCTGTTAGTGACGTTTCCTCTCAAGGTAAGATAAATTTCTGATCATAGGCAATGCTAAAAAATAGCTCGAGTTCACAAGAATGACTGTTCTTTCGACAGTCGTTTAAACAATGAAATAAGAAAAATAAGAAATCAAATGATATCATATGCTTACATGTATACTACGTTAACCAATGTTGATATCACAACGTATCCAAACTGACTGGGAAAACGTGTATCTGAAGTGCACATTTTTAAATATTAAACACATGTTCGGAAGGTAAGTTTCCTCGTAGTGTAGATTAAAGTAATTACCTCAACTCTCAGGAATCTTAGTTTCAAGTAATAAAAATTAAAAGGAAAACATAAACTCATAATAAATTAATCAGTTTGTCATCTTATACATCTATCTTACATATTTTTATATGAATAAATTACACGTCCTTCCTACCAACTGTTGTTTGATTGGTAGATTGGTAGCATGTGATGCTATAAAGGACCGATCTAATCTAAACTTATTAATACAACTAATTGAACTTACTAATTCGATTCGATAAAGTAACCAGCAGATATTAAGAAAGCTTATTTTTTAGAATTGGTGACCTCACTTAATCGATTTGAATTAATAAGCTTACTAAATGAGCTTGTAAGTTTACTAATTGTACTAACTGAATTAATAGGTTTAATATAACGATTGATGTCTCGTTTGTTACCCCACATGTTTGTGAATATAACTGACAAGTTATATTATCAAATTTAAGTGAGAAATGAGAATACTTGGTCGCAAACTCTCGTGTCTAACCATAGCTAATACAAAGGTCAAAATGATTAAATCTTGATCAACACCTTGAAGTTTAACTTCAAAGGCAGACCAAACACAATTAAAGCAAAGTCAATTATAAAGGTCTAAGGTGATTAGGTTATAAATCTAAGGCACTGAATATAACCTAAGATATAAGACATCTAGTTTGCTTCTATCCTTTTGTTCTCGGAATAATGTGAGGTCTTTCGGTGACCAAGTATCAGGGATGATCTCATCAAGACTAATTCATAACAGGTGAATGTTATTCAAAGTCATTTGTGAATAATGGCGACCTATCAAAAGAAGATCATAAGAAAGTTCATTCGTGGTGATAACATTTTTGGAAAGTTATGAAACATAAAACGTAACATACGTTATATAGGAGTTCGCTGATAACACTTGTCTTTCATTGATCTGTGTATCTTTATAATATTATTTCTATAAATTTGTATTCATATTGAATGTCGTTGAAAGACCCATCATAACATGCGACCAATTTCATAAAGAACTAGTCAATTTCTGCAATAGAACACACTCCATTAATGAATTAATTAATGCGGGAAAATGTTACATTTGCAATTATGAAAATACCATATCCAAAGCCAAAAGTTTATTGGATGTTTTGCGACAACACATTATTTCAGAAATTGAGCCATTGGAATTTAAAATGAACCAACACGACTGTTTAACTCCACTGCTCGTTATCACAAACAATGACATGACATAACATTAAACCATTGCAAATAGATTTTCAACATATAACTTTATTGATTAGAGATGCAACTTTGGACTTTGATTATTTTCATTATTTGATTATTGTCCTCACAATTTTACTTGTTCTGTCTGTTGTGACTGTTATTTTTCCTCAGTGATTGATAGAGCGGAGTAAAGGATATACGATTTTGTTCCACAATATCTTAATGCAATAACTGACCTTTCATTCACTATATTTACTTGGGAGACTCTATTTCAGATAAATTGAACATTTTTTTCTCTTGAGAAAAGTGTATTTGTGTGTTTGTATATGGAGATGAGAACTTCATTAAGATCTTGATTTATGATTAATGAATGTTTGATAATATAAAAACATGATAAAAATATGACTTTTGAGTAAAAATCGTAAGTCTTAAATCAGCTGTGTTTATTTTTGATGGTCAGTGTTCATGATTAACATCTAATTTATCTACAGTTTTAATTATCTTCATTTTGAATTTTAATCATAGAAAGAAAACATAAATTGGCCAATTATATTTTAAATGGATATATATTCTAAATATACCATCAAAAGCAATTTTTAGATCGTCTTGCAATGGGTAATATAAGTTTTCATTGGTGAAAAAAAATTTCACTGATATTAACAACATGAATTTTCCAATGATACCTTACCATAATACTTAGGAGATAAACATACAGTGTTTGGAAATCAGAGGCATATAACGGAATTATAATAGCTCTAAATTTAATTTAAAGTCGAACGCGTAGCGTGAGGCTTTAAATGGATAATTTAGAGCTATTTTAATTCCGTTATATGCCTCTGATTTCCAAACACAGTATGTTTATCTCCATTCTACCATAACAACGATTTAAATTTGAACTATACTCTTTTGCGTTAGCTCGATTGTGCTGTGTCATCGATGCCCGTGCACGATATCCACGGACTGACATTCATACAAAGATGACGTACTTTGGAATCTCGAATAACGTTACTTGAAGTAAGGCTCGGACATTACCGACAATTTCCAAATGCTTTCAAGGGAGCTTACTCTATTCAGTCCACGTTAGTATTTCTCGACCAGCATCAGCGTTCGGAATAATTTCTGCAACATTTAATTTTTTTAAGTCGGTATAAAGGCATTGATGTTTTGAATAAAGTTATGAGGTGAGTGCAAATTTAAATTTTATGAAATTTGTGTGATATTTTTTGCGTCTCTGTTTCAAACCATCATCAGCTTAGCCCTAACGCCGGCACCGTGTTATTGAATGCCTGCCTTCATGAACTGTCGGGGTTTGACCGCGTTACGAAGTTGCATTAGATTTGAATTTTATAATCGTGAAATATTAATCACAATAATGTTATCTTTTGTAAAAATGTCCGGCGGACAAGTACTTAGACAATATTGTTGCTAGGCAACTAGTGAATTCTTGCGCGTTAACCGAAGTAAACAGACGACTGTATAACCAGATTATACACCCTCTGATTTTTCACAGCAGCCAATCAGAATTGGGTATTTTGCACAGTAATGGTAGAATTATCCATAACCCACACGTAACGTTACCTCTGAAATAGAAACTAAAATAAAAACGTTTTTGGAATATTACCTACCCATTCAGAAAGAGGGTTTTAATCAATAGGAAAGCAACAGGATGTCAATGGTATGTGAACTCAATCAGCCAATCCACTGATGGTTTCAAATGATCTGGCGCCAGTTAAGTTATATATTGACAGGCTTCTTCTATTTGAAATGATGTTCTCGGTTCAGCCTCTATATCTGTCATGATGAGATTGTGTACGTTCAGAAGGCCAGGCTTACACGCATATCAACATGTGGACGTTTGATTGTGATATATTTTTGTTGCAAACCTATTTTTTAAATAATATGCATGGAATCTAGTTGGTGTGTTCTTTTTTGTATCTCAGTTGGTATGGCATTTTTTGTAATGACTATCAATTGTCATATTTTCAATTTGAATTAATTTCTTTTATTGAGAGTGTTGACATTCCTGATGTGACATTTTGATTTTGAATGTCAGAACTGAGTAGCAAGATATTTCTAAAATTTGATATGGTATTTAATGCTATATACGAAATCAAACCTTATAAAATTAAAAACTCACCTTCATGCTTTAAAATTATGATATTTTAATGCACCCTCTGAAAACTCTATAAATTGATCATAACTTTCCCTGTACAAAGATCTCTCCAATGTACATTTCATCATGAAACGCGAGGTCCTCTTAACCCAAACATAATTCAGAAAACGTTGTAAATTATATAAAATATCTAATATAAAACATTATCCAACAAGCCTTTCATCTCGTTCATATGGCACTTTGAAGCAATCGTGTTAACCCGCATGTACTGCCTTTACGTCTTTATATTCGTTTTTCCACATTTTTTTTTCAATTTGAACATTGCTACATAATGAAACATTACATAGTTTTAAAACTCTACGTCGTTATTTCTGGAAATTGTTTCACCCAACAGAGATAAAAAATCAGTTACTTTCATAAATATTATTTCTTCAATATTGATTGATTTTTATTCAAGGGGAAGGTCATTGCACCTTATTGTGATAATTTTCTGTGGAGCAAGCACATGCCTAATCATCCGAGGCCTCAAATACAGAGTGTTTATCTAAAGGATCAAACCTCACACCACAACTAAGAGGCTTTTTAGTATGATCTTGCACTGGTAGTGATTTGTGTCAATAAACTCAAAAGAACAAACGTCTTTGAACTGTCATCTCTGAAGAAATTGTGAGTTAAGAAGTCGGATCGTAAAGCTTCCTAAGAAATCTGGCATTGTCACGGTCGTGTATTGAATTTAACAGTAAGACGATAAAACTCAACGTCAATGGAATTCTAAAATACATTCACATAAACAGTTTTAAGAGGCTGTCAATGCCCTTTTGATTAAAGAAGACTGAAATGTTTATCATAAGATGGGCAAAGAAAAATAGTATTACATATCTGAAATCATGATGGACGTTATCTAAACATGTTATCTGTTTTCCAACGTTCAGGAGGCTAATGCAATTTAAAGGTTATTCTAAAACATATATCAAAAACGTTTCAACTTTTTAAATATAACTCGTGTCTACACTGCAACATTGTCATATTTCGGGAAGTCCACCAAAGAATGGCTGAAGTTTTATCGTCTAAGCTAATGACTGTGCGAATGTAGACTACAAGGCAGTTAATTGATTTAAAATTTTAATTCTAAACTGGAGGAAATCGGAAGTTTGGAAATGACCTTTCTGTCTATCTATCTTGCCAAATGTAAATACTGACACGACTGACCAAACGATCTCTTGAGATAGTTCAGAATTCAATGATTTACGTATAGACAAGGGAGGATTCGTCGTCAGTGTAGTTTATGGAATATGATTTAAGTCCAAGATGGGAATGTGTTTTTGATATGCATTTTTTGATAGTTCCACATTTGCCGTCTTTCACCAAACTCCTTTTTCAAGGGTTTTTGTCTATATTTGTTTGTCTTGTGATGATAATGCTAAAAATAAACTTTAATAGGTAAAGAACACACTAAGAATACACAAGAAAAGCTTCAACTTCAGATCACGCAATATCAAATAAAGCTTTAATGTCGGATCAAGAAAAGCTTCAAGTACAATGCTAGTATGGTTTCCTCTCAAGTAATGCTCTAACAAGCGGAATTTCGAAACACAAGTTTGCAATACAATATTTAATGTGACACCCATTACATTCAATTAAGGTTAGCTTTTCTCAGCACTTCACAACAGTTTCTTGAAAAACGTTAACTTGTGTTTATTGCTTGCAGTAAAAGTTTTCGATTTTTTGCTAACAGCATTAAAGAAAGACCTTCACAAACTGAAAAATAAAATAAAATCTGCCTACTATAGTTTAATTGTGCTAACTTAGAAAGTTTAAGAAATAGTTCTTCCCTGTATAATGAATATATCTAATAACTGCAGTATAAAGCAAGAATTTTCTAGAGAACCTCTATTCAGATCTACGGAAACGGATTGAGATGAACGCGATAATCTTAACCAAACCTTTCAATAGGAAATGACAGTGTTAGGCAATTTCAATTCTGAATGTTCTTTAAAATGTGTTATATTCCTCAAATGGTTCAGCTTAAACAAACTTTTAAAACTGTCTGTTTTTTCTAACATTGTAAATTTCCAAAAGCTTCTTTCAAGCAACCTTTAAAATGTGTGCTTCTCGTATAGACAGCATCCCATACATAAGCTAAACTTGATAAGGACTTTACAATTTAAAATATCTTCACAGGATTCCAAGTACAGCTTTCTAACACATTTCACTGTCTACAAGCATTCATCTTTATTCTATTATCAATTATTCCTAGAAATAATTTACACTTATCATTAAGAATGCTTTCAGAATTAGAGTTCCGGATATAGAGATAGAGATAAATATTTTATTTGCGTGTCACGCATAAAACTCATCACATTGGTACAATATATAATCACAGATTAAGAGTAAATGCCCAGCCACATTGGCTTATGAGACACGTAAAATACAGTTATAAAACATATTTGTATAAATAAACTGTAAAAAAGATATTTACATATATGTTATCAAAAATAAATATTTGTGTTAAGTATCATACGTAAAAGTTTCTTCTTTTATACATTTGTAAAAGGGTAAAAGCTAAAAGTGGTTGTAAATGGTTGTGGTTAAGAATATAAGTAAGTTTATAAGCCCTATCCATATAGATAAAACCTGGGGCGTCACGTTCAGCTTCTGTAAATAATTTGTATCTTAAATCCGAGTAAAATGTGCAATCAATAAGGAAATGCGTTTCATCTTCCACCGTGGGACTTGTAGCTGCGCAGAACTGGCATACTCTATCGTTTAGTGGGGTAGGAGGCTTGGAGTATCTTCCTGTCTCAATTGCTAAGGGGAGGTTACCACATCTAAACTTTGATAAAATGCGTCTTTGATCTCGATATTTGACTGTTTGGACATAACAGCTGATATTCGGGTCATTCTTGAATGTTCTATAGGTCCTGAGTTTGTTTCCATTTGGTTTGTTGTTGTCGTTCCAAAGTTCACGTGTCCACTCGTTGAGGTCGTATTGAGTAAAAACTTCTTTAAAATCGTTCACTTTCATCTTATTTGTAAAATCTGCTCCAAGTATATCTGTAGCATCAAGATTTTCCAGCAGCTTAAACACTCTCTTTTCCCAAGATTTCGGTTGTGTTTTCCCCCATTCGTGTATGATACTGACGATGATGATATAAAGCAAGTAGGTGATATTAGATGCGAAGAAAACCTTCCTCAAGTTTTAATTTTAGATGCGAAGCACGATACATTTGTCTGTCAATGGTTTATTGAATGTCATACACGAATATATCAACCTAATTTGCATTACCTGCGGTATTTACCAAATGCTCTAATTAGGGATTGTCGAACTCCATGTCTAATAATATTTCGGAATAGCGTATCATTATAATCATTCAAATACTTGACAAATCATGAAACTTGGTTAAACAGAACAAATGTTCAAATATACTTAAAGGGACAAAAAACATATAGCAAATATGTAATGGTGCATGTCAAAAGGTCATTGCAGGTTTTACTTTTCATGTGTAATGGTTGTTTCTTACTAGTGTTAGTTTTTGTAACAAATTGATTGCCTAATAAACTAATTGTCTAGTAAACTTCATGTCTAGTAATCTAGAATTTTAAGTCTAAAGAATTCAAAATTTAATCTTTCAGGGGCAAATAGGTTTTTTTGGCAATAAGTACAATTTCAGAATAAAGTTATAAACAAGTTTGTTAAATTGAGTTTCAATAAATTGATTTGTATCATGTTATGTCAACGTTTCTTGTTGCACGAGTAATTCAAAGGAATATTAGCAAAGGTTGATTGCTCATGAAAAAACACAAAAAAATACAAAATTTTGTATAGACACTTTTGGGAAACATCAGTACGAATCGAGTATCAAGTGGCCCGGACTCTGACCATAGTAACATTGAGTATCAATTGCAAAAAGAATAGCTTGAAATGAAATGTCATGCTTAAGGCGTATAATTCTGAAAGGTTTTATGAATTTTCACAGTATGGAGCCTGACTCCATATTATCAGACTAATTGTCTAGTATACTGTAAGGAAATCCATTGTCTAGGGCATTCAAAAGTTTACCTCTCAGGGGCAAACATTATTCTTGGGCACTTATAATCTCAGCATCTCAAAATCTCTGAGTTTCAGAAGTTCCTGTATGTCCTTTATGATAAGTCGATACTTCTTCAGGCACCTGTAATGCAAAACAATGTTAGCAAAGGTTGGTTACTTATGAAATTTACAAGTTTTAGCCACAGAACCATAAATAGTACCATGACTAGTTTAGACACGTTTGTGAAGCAGCACCACGGATCGAGTATCAACTGGCCCTGAACCTGATCATTGTAACGAAGTTCATGCCAATTTGTGAAAACACTAGCAGTAACTGAAATGTAACGCATATGGCGTGTTATTATGATAGGGTTTATGATTTATTCAGTAGAAAATGTTCTAGCATTACGCATTACAATGGTTTTGAGAGAGATATAAACGTTTATAGATATTGATTCCTTACTGCAATAAAGACAAAGGGCTATTCCTAACTATTGATGTACGATAATGCACCCGAGGATTTCTGCAGTAATAGTTACGGGGTATCGTATGAGTCATCGAGCAACATCTCATTTATGATTTATTGAATACCGTGTACGAATCTGGATACATTGAACAAAGGGTTTCAGATACACTGGTAATATTTGGATTATGATGTATGATCATATCATCCAAGAGGTCAAGGTGAGCCTTGATCACAGTTTAGATATACAAGATGTTGTGAGTATTGGCAGGATTGCAGGACTTTTATTTAGTGCAACAATGCACATTTGATGATGACCTATATTGCTTCTTCAAAAGGATCTTCCAATGTAACACAATGTTAACACAAAGACTGTAATATCAAGAAGTCAAAATAAAAGATGAGTGTGTGACGTGATGATAAAAAAGTGTGGTTCATAGAAAAATTCTTTAGCTGTTAGCTTATAATGAAAAATAATATTATGTAAATACCCAATGTATAAAATTATGTCTATTGTAACATATCAAATCCATGTGAAGTTTTAGATCCTAAATAGCATTGTCTTAAATACCTCAAAAATTTATATTTGAATCTTATAACTTGAACGCATCATTAGCCATTGAATCCTATTACTAGGTATTACGTTGGTGTTATTCATAAAAAATCACTTAATTATATGATGGTTTTCTTTACTTTTAAAGGTTATTTTTTTAGAAAGATGACGTGAACCTCATTTCCATGGCGAGAACTTATGTTAACAATGAGAATGCATCTCATTTAGGAGACCCCTGCACTTGCTTTTGCAAAATGAAAACCTTTCTAATAATCTTAGTTATGCATTAACGTGTGATCACACTATAGTACTTGTTGGTTACTTGCAACTTGCTTGCGATGAATTCAAACCCGCAACCACAGAGTCAAACATTACCACCAACAGTGGCCGTACTAACAGCCTTTAAAGAAAATATAAGTAGATTTAATTTAAATCTTACCAAAGTGAACGAGACAAGTTAGATTGGATAGGTATTTGCTCATACCTTTGCACATAAGCTTTTGATTCCGGACAAAGGAGATACCTAAAAAGTAAGTACAAAGTGACAAAACCCATAGATCATTGTATGGAAATGAACAACGAAATGGGGTTCGCCTTTCATTCGTATTTTACGTTTTTTTCTTTACGCCCAACGATTATTTAAAAGGAAAAATAGTCAACTAATGGACAAATTAAGGAACCTTCTCCCGAGCTAATTGAAACGTTGAAATAACCTATGCATTTGCGATTGCGGATTTGATTTCAGATTAAAATGATGAATTATTAAACAGGACCTTCAGATATAAGTGCATGTTGATATTCATGTCTATACGTTTTCACACTCTGCCTAGATTATAGTAATGCTAATGTCAGCAGTAAATAAAGAGATCAAACGATGGCTGAGTGAATCTGATAAAGTGACTGGTTTTCATTTGTTTAAGACTTTTTGAATTTTGTCAATTGACATTTTGTAATGCGTACTCTTTGAGATCATACAATGTAGAAATAAAGTCGTTATTCAAATATTTTTGGTTACAGTTATTCTCGTTTGCCAAGTAAACCAATTGACAAAACAATGGACACATACATATTCTTTTTTAATTCAACGGCTGTCTGGTAATGTAATCACTTGTTTAATGTTTCAGAAAAAATATAACAGTCGCTGTTACCAATTAACTTTTCATATGGGAAATCCTAAAATGACAAATGGCATGGCTGCTTCTCACGAGATATGAATCCCAGAGGTATTGCCTTCACACATGGTCTGTAATAAACTTCAACATAAAAAGCGCTTAACACGACCGGTCTGAACAACTTCTATCTTTTCTTCATCAATATATGATTGACGTGTTAACAAATAGAACAGACCACCAGGTAAGTGGTGATGATTTCCGATGAAAATTTCGAACATGAAACGTAATGGAAAAAGAGGCAATCTACTTTGTAGCGCAAAGAGGTGGTATCTTAAATACAAAGCAGAGTGTTAAACGTATTCACATGAGTAACAATATGTCTAAAGTATCATAGTCTCATTCCGTATTGGCGTTAACCATATTGTTTTAATTACTAATCATAACGAAACACCAATTGTGTCCTTTATTTGAGTGTCTCTCATGTTTATTTTTGTGCACATTCGCAGAGGGTAGTTGATGATTGTTTTTACAGCAAGTTTTCACTTTTCATCCGGAATTTCACACTTTAATTTTCCTCCTCCACTATTATACTGCTCCACTGTCTCTGCATATACCTGAACTCGGTTCTGACATGAACTAATCAATCTCTTTATATTGCTGTACACACTTAGCATGTCCAATCAACAGATTTTCTGTCTCTGTTTCACAACGGGATATTTTGAAAATTGTATCCTATATACCTTTGAGGCAAATCGATTTCCCTATTCCCTAAAATGATTTGATATGTAAGGGGTCGTTATGTATAGAAAGTCACTATATATTTCAGCAGTCCGTTTTGTGAGAACTGCATATACTATGCCTGCTATCTGTCATTGAGTTTTCGGCGCCATGCTTTTATCACTGCTTTTCGTAATTAAGCTACATTCTCTACTTCTTTGGCTTGTTGTGTGGCGGGTGGTGTTCACTAATGCCTATATGGAAGAATACATACAGTCTTATCAAAACATCTTCACCCTATTAGCAAAGTGGAATGTTTTTTATGTATGTATGTATGTATGTATGTATGAATGTATTTATGCATACAACATAAACAAAACAGCAATTTCTTAGCACAATCGGAATTTTTATCGATATTCTAATAAATATTTTAATCGAGATTTAATGTGACATAATCAATGTGTCTGTCATCATGTAATTTTGTATAATTGTTAAAACATGTTTTATCACAATATTTCTACAATATAGAAGTTACGGTTAATAAAATTTAGAAATTAGATTAAAAAAACCAGGGGGAGGTCAGCGACCCCACTGAGTGCAGGAGGGGCTTAACAAAAATTTTAAAGACAAAATAACAAAACGGAGGGGTGGATGGCTGAGGTTAACAGCAAAAATACTGGGTCCGAAAACTTTTAAAACATGTAAAGAAGTGGTAAGGAGATAGTTAAAAGCTGTTTGATATGTTTTAAAACTGCAGAAGTATAATGGAGGCTAGATTAGTACTGTCCTTTGTTAGCCGCTTGTGTTCTCTGCACCGGGGGTACCTGGCTAACACTTTTTGGCAGATAGTAAATAACCGTTTGGTCCAGTAGATTGTTGCAGTTGTTAATTAAGATGTGTTTGACTTTGTTGTCCGTCTAGAAATGTTAAGTTAGTATAGTAATGTGACCTTTTTGCTGAATACTTGGTAGCACGTAATAGTTTTGCTTTTTTGGATTTGCCATGGTTAATGAAAAACATTTTGTTAACAAACATCTCACGTCACATCATAACACACGTCTCTTACTTTCATAATCTATCTGCTAGATAATGCTCTATTGTAGGCATTATTCCAAACTAACTGGAACAGTTCACTTGTGTGAAGGTAAGCGTGTCGCTGTCACAACAATCACTGTAGGCACTGTTCCTTCTAGGCATTAACCCTGACTGTATGGCGAGGTGTGAACCACTTGTCTTAATCTTCTAGATCAGGTTGAGGGGTAACTCTGTCCTCTTCAGATTAAAATTTCAATCAAAGATAACCTTTGCATTTCTTTCCAGAATTATATATGGCTATTTTTGCAGAGAAATATCCACTAAGGAACATCGATAAGAAATGAGTTCAAAACCCTCATACCATTCAAAGTAATCATGCAGCTCATTAGTTTGGTCGGTTTACTTCCAATGATTTGTAATGGGATTCCTGGAAATGAAACAAAATTTTAAAGTATAAGATGATATTTTCAAGAATGAGTGATTACTAGTTTGAAGTATTCATTATGTTTTCAAACAGCACATTTGAAAGGCCACTTCGGGAAAATACTGATTGCTTTTAGAAGTGATGATTTTGTTTCTCGGAATATATTTTGAAAACAGGAAGTGCCTATATCAAATGCAGATTATAAAAAATGAGAATAACCTGTATTGTGTTTTTTTATGTTTTCCCAAATATACAAAGCATGCACACAATTTGAAATGCCACATATGGAATATCTCTCTTAGGTTAAATGTCGATGCTAATGTCTAACGTAATCTTTGCATTTTGAAATGGCAAGTTTTCAAATTAAAAACTTTACTGGTAGGATTAATTACCAATATGAACGATTGTAAAAATAGCGACGTCTACAGATTCAGTAAATTCATGGTTCAAAACAAATAATCACCTACGCAACTATTCTTTTAATAAACATAATCTTACCCGAGTGATTACGTAAATAAATAGTGCTATTGAATATTTAGTAGAATCCACTTGAAACGCTTATAAATAAATCTCTGCTGAACAAAGATGTCAAGACTTTGCAATGCATATATTTGTGTGAATCAGATTTCTGTCTGAGGATATTGCGTGAAGTGCTTTATGATTCGTGGATTATCACATAATGAATAATGACACCAGTTGGCTTAGTTTGTCTGGTCTGTAGTCTCATCACATCTATCATCTTTTCACATTCCCTGGAGTGCAATCAAACGTTTTAAAAATATCACGGCTGGAGCAACAATAGAATTCGATTTCGAGATTGACTGATTTTGAATTGACTAGAGCTTAACTTTGACTTCTCAAACTTACGGTATTACATTGCATTATGTCAGAAACTAACTACGTAACAATATTATTATGAGACTCAGTAGATATTGATTCTGAGATTGATTGATTTAAGTTAACCGATTTTAGGATATTCTGCATAAATACTTTCATCCGTTACGATATACATATAACTGTGAATTTTACATGTAGGTACATATGTCATACTTAATCCAAAACTGAATGGGTAAATATCGTGAAATATGGTTGTGCATCAATTCTCTATACCCAGGCTTATTCTATGCCCAGGCTCAAATGGCTACATGATGTCACAAAGCTCATGAAGTACGCAGATTTACACAGTTTGCACATCTTTTTAAGTTTATACCTCCATGAACTTTTGAAGTCAATTCTTAAATATCAGACCTTGTATTGTTTGTCGGAGAATCTCGGAGAATTTTGTAATTTATATATATATGCACTTTTATTCGTTGTTAGTACTCTATGAATTATTCTGTATTGAAACCATCTTAACTTATTGCTAACTGTACATCGATATGGTATATTGTTATATTGTATATTTTCCACTCTATTTCATCTATTTGCGACCCAATGTTAAATTCCAATTTTCATTCACTACCGACTTAATTGTTTGGCGAACCCGTCTTGTACCTGACTTTCATAAAAAAAACCTTTTGGTCTTCACTAATGATTTTCGGTTAAACTTTTTTGATACATGCAGCTAATATTGTTGATGCTATCGTATATGACATATTAAGTAAAGATATTGATCGATAATTTTTGAAAAAATCTTTTGACTTTTCTTTTTTTGGTATGCATGTGATCAGTCTTTATTTTTGACTTACTGATAGTTCAACGTTTTAAAGGAAACATTAAGTGAATTTATCAAAAATGAGTGTTTATCCCACCAGAAAAACCTTTTAAATTTCGGTTGTGAACCCGGATGGGCCAGGACTTTTTAAAAAGTTTCATGTTCCTAAGGGCGTTAATAACCTCTGTATATTAGAGTTCCCCTTCTAGGTTATTGGAGTCCTCCTTGGAAATCTTTATTTTTGAATAGTAATAGATTTGTCCTCAGTTTCTAGTCATTTTTGTAATGACAGAAAGTATTAAGTTGGTTTCTCTCCCTTTTCAAAACTAGTTGCCTTTGATCATAGTATTACGCCGTCTGTGCTTATTTTACTTAATTCAAGTTTTCTAGATTTAATGTTGTCTATTTTAGTTATCTGTTCAGTCTTGTCGTCATCAAGGCAGGCCGTCAAAACAATGTTACCTCTTATATTGGATAATAGAGTTTTAAGGAATAATTGTTCATCTATTTTCAATTTCATATTCTTAAATCAACTGTTTAACCCTAGCTACATATATCGTATCGTGTAACATGTTAACTGTTATATATTCAGAAATCTCGACCCCTTTCTAGTTTAGTGAATTCTATTTCTAGTGAAATGATGGAGAGATGGGATCTTTAACTTGTTGATGCCTTAATTGACTTCTAATCGTGCATGTGTTAAAGGTTTGGGTTTTCTCCATATGTATCGTTTCAAATCAATATTTGCTTCTCTCCAAGGGTCATACAAATAGAGATTATTATTCGAGGAAGTGTGTCATATGACTTTTACGAAACGAGTGTGAATTTTTGTATTACCCGAGCGAGAGCGAGGGTTATACACAAATTCGCACGAGTTTCGTAAAAGTCATATGACCCACTTCCGAGGGTAATAATTTCTTTATTACCGATTCTATTCCATTTCAAACGCAAGAAATTATTCAGAAAACCGCCTCCTTCCCTTGCGACGGCCCGCTACAGTGACGTCACGAACAATCATTTTATGACGTCACAATCGACATAATACGGTCACTCGCGCTAAAACAATCGTTGCCAGGCAAAAGTGATATGTGCACATGTGCTCATATTGAAAATATGTCACCGCTTATGATTAACCATATGGATAATAAATCAAAGTCTTCCATCATGTCATGAACCATTTGCCTCGAATTTGGATTGTTGATATGCTTGTAGTTAAATGTGTCCTTCTGTTGATCTTGTACCGGGTTAAAGTCCCCGCAAATGATATTGGTACCGTTTCAAGACGTTTTATTATTTTCTTGACATTACCATAGAAATCTGCATTATCTGTGTTAAATCCGATCACAACAAGTTACAGTTCCGACGGAGAGTCGAGTGACTCGGGCCGGTGAGAGACTGGTCCCGGGTCCTGTTGGGCCTCGCGCAGATGAATGCACGTGCAGGGGCTCTTCGTGCGTTTCCGTCATCTTCCGAATACAGCCGAGTTTTTAAAAAATACTTCTTCTTCTTTAATACTTTTTCTTCAATACTAGATAGACTGAATATCACGTTATCCATTTTCAGTTTTAATATGAGGTAATTTACATTTACATTGCCATTAAATTCTCCTGAGATGTTAAATTCAAAGTGATCTCTAAATAAGATAGCTACTCCTCTTGACTGAATACTAAACGAACTAAATCTTGTTTCTGATGAACGCCAATCAATTCTTTGTTCTAAATCTTTAGTTAAGTGAGTGTCTTGTATGCAGTAAATATCTTCTGTTTTCTGCTTTAAATTTTCAAATATGTCAATTCTTTTTTATATATAATTATTACGACCCTGGCAATTTGAACAAATAGTCTTCCTGGCATATCTTCAGAATGCCTGCCATATGTTCAAAATGTAGTATACACTGAAAAAACGCGCTACCCAGTTAACATTAAAGTTCAAAAGTGATTTTAAGGAGAAAAAACCCCCAAGAAATGCTGTCTAAATATGATTCTGGTGAAATTACTATGTATGCCGCACTTATTATTCCTTTTGTAATAACACAAAAATGTAACACATTATGAAAATGTAATAGGGAAAATGATATGGATATAAACGTTGTTACCAGGTGAACTTACATGTATAGTACTGACAGGTCGAGAAAGTCATTGGAAAAGATCTTTGGAATTCCTTGATAACGTTACCAACATCATTATCCATATACAATTACTCGAGAATTCTTAGAAATTGTAATCTGCGGATAAATCTCTACGTCTGATTACTAGAGGACATTAGAGATTAGATAAACATATTGAAGAAGAGGATGATCAGTAAGACTAATATTGACTTGGGGTTTTTCAAATAACGCTCTCGGGTTTTCCATTGCACGGACAATTTCGTGGTTATAAAAGGTCTGCACAAAGACATTTAGACAATCCCAAAGAATGTAATTTAAAATCAGACAATATTAAATATTCCAACAAGGAAAGTTGTAATATTTGGCTCTTAATGTTTCCATTGATTAAAGATAAAGCAGACACTTCAATCAAGTTTAAATTTTGAGGTGAATTCAGCGTCAGCACATAGAATGTCAAGGGTTTCAAAGAAACGGAAAAAGTAATAACAGTGACAATGATAAAGCTTATTCTTTGGAGGTCTTCTTTGAAATCGTATCTCATACATCCATCAGATTGACATTTTTCTTCTTACAATGTTAATGTTGCAGTTTATATCAGATAATAAAAGTCAAGTGTCATGAGGCAGATCTTCTGTATTGGCTATAAGTATCCTTGACGAAGATAGAAGAAGATAATTATAATAAAATGTTGAAATCAAATAGAAGAATATTTATTCAGATCACTGGAATAGATGGTTGTTTCTTGTTTGACTTGAGGCAAATTAGAGAAGAATAATCAAATATGAATATGTCTTTGTAGAGACATTTGCTTCTGAAATAATATCTTCATTGGCGATTAATCAAATGTTTTAATGCCTTGATTTTTAATGATGGTTCACACGCCTAGTGAAGATTTAACATAGTCTTTATTGAAAAGAAATTGAAAATTGAAATTAAGTTTAAGTTATTCTTCATACTTTGAAACATATTAAATTTTGATATGTTAATTGGTACACATGGCTGATGTGGTAAGCTGTTGATAACGTCATTGCTAGTCGTTTCGCTGGGCTCTGGAAGTGTGGGTTTGCGTCCCTCAATGGCCTTTACCCTGAAACATACAGCGATAGATAGGTTGACGAAAACAATATGACAACATAACTCCTTTATTACCCATATGGTTAATCATTAATGATGGAATATTTCTAATATAAACACATGAGCCAATATAATTTATTCCTAGCAACGATTGATTCGGCGCAAGTTTTCGTATTTAGCCGTCTGTGACGTCATTAAAACCATCACTGCACCGGGCGGCCGTCGCTAGGAAGCAGGACTTATTTCCATGAGCTTTAAATTGAAAATAATTAAGAGATAATTACACTCGGGAGTGTTCCTATGATTTTTAAAAGACGAGGAAATTGCGCATAACTCTCGCTCTTTCAGCAATATAAAACTTCGCTCTCATTTCGTAAAATTCATATGACACACTTCCTCGGGTAATATTATCTATATATTGATTATGTTTCATATATGATCATAAAATCTATGAAAGTTTAAACTTACAGATAAAAAGTGTAAAGAAGTGTATCAAGGTCAAATATGGAAAAATGGTGCATATAACAAAAAAAACAAGAATGGATTGTGTGTATAAAATCTCAACTTTTGATTGTGGTGGGACGTGACCAAATAAACCATTGTAAGGACATAATACTTATTTCATTTTTGTTCTGAGATTAAAAAGATTCATAAGATTTATCAAAATCATGAGCGTTTCATTGTTCCATGATATTGATGATTTATCAAAGAGAAACTCAGATCACTAATAACATTATGAAGTATAGACCTGCTAATTTTATAGATTTCGGCATTACTTCATCTTTGAGAAAGTTTTTCTTTATTCAAAGAATGAATGAAATTAACGTTGATATATTAATAGACATAGAGTGGCACTACTCATATTCCTGTCATAAACAATTTCAAAATGAGGAATTCTATGCCTTTGCTTTTTATCATTTAATTTGCTGAACATTAGAAAAGGGATCAGATGAATACCGATTATCAAAAGATGTAAAGAACCTAGGGCACTCTCCAGGGCTCCCCGGAACATGTTGTTCTAACTACTTAACCATTTGAATATGATTTCCCATTCATTTCAACTTCTGGATAAGAATCAGGCTGGAGGTCTTGGTAACCTTCTGAGAGATATCAATGGACACTGACTCTTTCTCGCTGTCAGTGCCGCCATGGGTCTTTAAGGGGATGAGAAGGTATTAATAGCTTCAAGGAAGTTCTTGTCAGGGAACGTAATGAATTGACTAAGGAGGAAGTGTTTTATCGGCTGATATTGAGAAAATTGACTTTAATATCGATATTTGATTTTTAACTTTGGAATCTGAGGGACATCGTTATACAGCAGTTAATCTTACCCAATGGCTAAATTTAGATATGTTATCCATTAAGAGGCAGAGAAACGAGAAAGATTTAACCAAATGTTATATAAATTAAGATGATGTTAGAACATTTTTTTTTATTTTCCAAGAAATCATCTTACATTTACGTTGAGTCAGTTCAAGAATTGACCCCCTCTTCTCAGTAACAATGTCACGTCATTTGACGTCTTATTATCATTACGTTAGGGCATTGATTGCTTGTTTCTTCTACTGACATATTATAGAGTAATGCATTCATTGCTTATACAAAAAGATTACATACAATGTAATTAATTGAGTTGTTTGGGAGTCATCATAGCATAAAATACATTTATCATAATAATTATTTATATGATATTTTATCATTATTTTTAAGAATATACAAATATATATATATTAACATAGAATATGATAATGATTTTACAGTACTTGGTTAAAAAAATTCTAAGGATATGATGTATTTAAGGATATCAATCTTTCTGCACCTGGAGCTGTAAAGGATTGAGAAAGAAAAGGAAATATTAATAAATACGGATCACATATCCATGTATTAATCCATGTGAAATGGGAAGCGTTTATTTGTTTATTCAACTTTATTTGTGTTGCATGAGGTACCAACCTTACACTGTTTCCTAATGTTAAACCAACCTTTATTATGACATTTAGTATATAATTTGAATGTAAAGAACAAAATCATTTGTTCACAACGTGGGTTGTCTTATTAATTTGATAGCTTTTCTTAGTGAAGGTTGCTTTGTTAAAGGGGCCCGAGGCACGGCTTTAAGTTGTCTGTGAACATTCATTCGTTTTGTTGTTTTTTATCGTGTTTTTAAAATATGTAATTTTCAAACATTTTCTAAATAAACTTAAATAGTTGGGTTTTTAAGAATTGCTTAGTCTAAAATTAAAGGTGTTGTTCAAAGTCAAACTGAAAAGATCTTGATGTTCCTATTTTCTATACATTTTCGGACGATTTTCGTATGAATTTTTAAGTTCAAACAGTAAGAAGTTAAAACCAATGAAATACAAAGAAAATCCTGATCTTAGCTATACATTGCCTTGAAACTTAGTTCGGATTTTAATAAGATGAGATTGGGCAACGATTTATTTCTATTCAGCAATGGAAGAGTAAACTTTTATAACAAACACCAGTTTATGCCGTGCGCTTCTTCTTATATATTAACCAATATTTATTTTATTATCCTCTCATAAACGGAAACTCGGAATGTTTATTGCCACATTTAATGTTTTAATGGTTGCAATATAAGTTTTATAGCAAGCATGAATGTTATGTTGTAATGGTATCAGCTGAAAATCAGAAAAGTCTTATCGCTAAAAAATATTGTTATATAAAAACTATGAAAAACGATACTTGTTAATGTTCTTTATTATAGCCGAGGTTTTCAACTGAGAAAAAGTGTAACATAAGAGCTAGAATATGTCAACTCGTCTCCAGAACATACCAAACAGAACTTGAATTGAAAGCGGAAAACATTTGATGACGCCACTGAACTTGAATTTCAATCCAAATGTAGGATGAACATCAACGCATGTTCATCTATGGGAAAATGTAGTTGAAATAATCATCTAAGATTTGATCAATCGGTATCCAATCATGGTGTTAACAATAACCTTAAAGCTGTGATATTGGATTCCACTTCGATGCTGTCAGTGTCGTATGAGAGAGTTTAGTTGCCATTGTACGTCCATTGAGTAGTACAAAAGCTATGATAGTTTGTCATATCAGAGTTTTCCTTTAATGCATAAGCTGACCAATAAAATGAATATAAAAATATGGAATAAGAGGAAACGTTAATGTTGGTCCAAGTAAAACGAATATAGTCCTTCTTGTGACGAACAAAAACTGTTTTCTTTAGTTCTGGTATTTTCCAATATCGTATCGACCAGTGACTAAAAGTTATCAACAGGAAATATAAAGATAATGTTTCTATTAAGGGTATCCGTTGTCAGTTTTTGTGCCCATTTTCAAAACTTTATTATATAAATACATGTAGCAAAATGTAAAATGTAAACTGATAGCATGACGTCAAAAATCCTTAATTCATGTCATATTACATAATATGAATATTGGTGATACACCCACAAATAGCTTAAGATAATATTTACGATCAATATGAGAGTTGTATAGAGTTATACACTCTATGAATCCTCACTTCCATTAACCCTGGCCCATATGGTACTGTTGACCAATTCAATGGCTAAATGCTTCCAGTGGTCGAGATCAGGAAATGAGTGTATTTGTTGAATCTATAGCGCTCTTTGAACCTTTTAAAACGATTTCCTCATCCAAACATTCTCAAATGGCTGTTCCGTAACAGGAAAACACAGGTTTGTAACAATGCAATGTATGTCATGTAAGAGAAAGTTGGTGTAGTTACTTTCCATAAAGGACAATACTATTAAAGGCACAGATCAAGATAAATCTCCATGGAAAATGATAAAGAAAAAAATGACAAGCATAAATCGTCGATTGAAATAGATCAACACCCAATCCATTTGCCAACGTTGATATAAACCAGTAAACGACTGTAACAAATATTTCCACTTAAACAGACGAGTGCGATTTTGTAAAAGAGAAGTTCTATTGTTTGCTTTATATTTTTGATATTCGAAGTATTTATGCACATACACTAAAATAATCTAAAACCCATTAATTAGTTTCAATGAGAGCGTGAACATTCATGCTAAATCATTTTAGACATAATTAGTAAGCGTTTAAGTATTTGTTTGAGACAGAGATAACATTCTAGGAAGGATTTTTCAGAACAGAAAATATAGCGTTTTGCATTATCTTAGCTGAACGGTTATTTTTTGTGTGGAACAGATACAAATGTAGTTTGAACTAATATTTAAATTCCACACCTGTTTCTGAATTCTTCCTGTAAAATCTAGTTGTATGACGTTTAACAAAAAGTAATCAATGTTAACCGAAATCGCTATAAAAAATGGGCTTTGAGCAAATTAGTGTTTAAAAATGGTGTGCGAGTAATCCCTGAAGAGACAAATATGACAATAAAGAGAGAACCTGGATTTTTAATTTCCATTACTTGCTGGCACGCAATAGCTGTCCAAATGGTGCGTTTGAAATCAATTTCGTTAATAGCTTTAAAGAGAAGATTTATTACAAAATCACTATGTCAGTATTGGCAAAAGGATATTTAAATATGACATCATTCCGCTGTAATTGATGACTGTAATTGATGGCCGCTCAAACGCTTATGACTGAATCATAAAATCAACATTCAAAATTATCAATGTTTTTATCTAGACTGTTACAACTACTTGGTGTTCTTAATATTATTTCTTGTTCAGGCGTTGAAGACTTTGAAACGAAATGAATGCCTGTATAGTCATGATACATTAAAATCCCTATATATAAAATGTTTCATTAACAGAGAAATGCTACACTGAATTTCAGCGAAGTACCAACCATGTTTCGCTAGTTCCAGCCAATGCTCGAAGGTTTCCTCCCTGCAATAATACTAGCAGCCACTATACAAGTGAAAGCCTAAACTACCTCACCTCGCCTTCATTAGTAAAGTAACCCATGTACCATTACATCATGAAATCATTTAAAAATCTTATTAGGTCTTTTATGAAGTTATTTTATTAATGGTTAATTTTACTTTGACTTTGAAAATGAAAAATAGGTCATCAGTAACTAAAAATAGTGTTTTATGACTGAGTTAGACATGCTATTTGAACAATAAAGTGAAGTTGAAATTTGTACCCTGAAGTGATCTTCAAGAAATTGTATCTTGAAAGTGTATTTACTCTTTGAAGGAAATAACAAATGGGGAACGTCACTAGAGTTTGCGAAGGAATGTTTCAATATGTTGTATTATTTGGGAAGAATTTATCATTGAGAAATCCTGCTTTAAACACCCTTTTTAACTGTTGAAGTCTATTATTGATCATAGATCATTCAGGCAATGATTCGTGTTTCGTTAAGATTGATCGTCCTTCAAACTTTACTTAAGTCTTAATAAGAAGAAACAAAACGACATGCCAATTCAGAATTCGAAATAAATTGTCTCATGTTGAAGACAGTGTTTGCCTGTAAATCTTAAACGACAGTTTCACAGAGGTTTCCTGAATATGATTACCAACATAGAAGACTTTAGTAGAAAATATATATAAAGAAGTTGATATATTCCCTTCTATAGATTATATGTTCTATTTCATAGTTCATCACGACATAAATAGATATTTGAATATATCCAGGCTGGAAGGAAACAAGAAAAGCCTTTAAAAAGGCAAAGTTGGAGGCACCCGAATTAGGCAAGGAAATACTGCGAAATAATAGGGTACAAATGGGATAGAATTTGCATGACGGCAAATGAGTAGATAAAGGCAAACAAAAGAAAAACGACCTACATGCTATCCTCTATTTAGAAAAGGTTAAAATATATATATAATTATTTGTTCATTGCATCAAATAATAGAATAGTGGGGCAAACATGTATATATATATTGTTTTAAACAACAGTCAAGTCAGTCACCGATTTATATTTGTATCTTGGAGCGGTATTCACATAAGCCTATGGCGTGTTAACAATCCAATTCTTTTTAAAAATAAATATGTTTAAACAATATGTTTCAAGAGTGACAACGCCGTTAAGTCTTTTATTTTACTTTTTATATATTTTATAACAGATATTTTCATGGAACTTCAGAACAGTTACATGCACATATTTAAACAAATTCATATGTAGCTTTCCTTGGAAGTAAATGATTTTCAAGTGGAACTCTGACTCTGCAGTGCAGTAGAGACGTCAAAATAGTTAGAATAACACAAATCACATTGAGGGTTTAGTGAAAGATGAACATCACATCTACAAATGTCAACATTATGACAATTGTAGTAGTGTTGTTCTTCCTGATTCCCGTTACTTCCTGCAGTTGTCTTTGTCGTTGTTGTCATACTGGTAATTTTGCAGCTTAGAGAATGTTCGAAGGAGGTATAATGTCTTAAAGAGTCTATTGTGGATTTGATATTAAATTGGCACATATTTAAGATATTAATTACCACATACTACTGACTTTGAAAGGGGCACAGAGTATGTTGTTGGTGTCAAATATGTCGAACTTTACAAATGGTGTCATTCAGTCGGGAACTAGTGGTTGTAACTGAAAGTTACCATTTAAAGCTTATCAGTTCATTATAGTGAGAATAGACAGCTTAGAGGTGTGTTTTGTTATCGAAAAAAGAACACTGGTGCGCGCAGATGACTCAAACGTGATTTCGGAAACTTATCAACAGCAAACACGATGACATTTATGGTATGATAGTTTGAAGCATATCACATAAGTAGTATACAAGCAAATGGGATGTAAAATTTCAACCTCAAAAACTCTATATTGCCGTTTGTTAATTATTACTGAAACTGAACTGATAATTATTACTATACTAATTTTGACTTATAGGGGGTGAAAATGTATTTTTTTCGACATGATTTGAACTTTTTCGAGAACGCATGCAGGTATCTTGATTATTACTTGAGCAACATACACAATTTTGAAACACACTCTGTATCACTGTGAAAACATAAGAAACACGAATGATATCGGTTAACTAACCGTATTGCCATAATTGAATAACATGAGTGTTTTTATTTTGAAGGTACTAGCAATATGGTTAATTATTATTTATTTGCTTTAGTAACAATGTTAACCTTTGCTTATTGCACTCTGATCGTCCAAGATACACATTCATCACGTTAAATTCCTTGTCAAATCATAAAATGAACTGTCGCTCAGGGTGGTAATGAAACGAAAACAAACCGGAAATGGCCCTAAGCTTAATATGATATTCCCCTTACAACTAGAAGCACGCTAATGGCTGTTGATATCTTAGCTTGCGGACTTAATGTGAAACAGATCGATCGCCTCCACTTCAAACGACCGACTTGAGTGAACGCACTCGACGCTATTCCCAAGTCATCAGTTGTTAACACAAACCTCTCAGGTACATTACCTGGGCTGTTAAAACAGCTTAAACACAACCGACTGTGCTAAATTGAATATTAAGCTGAACAGATCAACACAGGTTACATCAGGCGGGTAGTGAAATCGAGATCGTGACGAACTGAATTTGTAATTCCAGTACAGATAAATGTTTTTGAAATGTAAGTGAACACTTTAAAGCTAAAAAACCGCCGCTGATTATTTTTTTCTTAATTGCTGTTTGATACCAACAGTTAAAGAGTTGAGGGAGGGAATTATTGTTTTAACCCCGAGGTATCAAAACAAAATTTAAGATTAAAAAATAAGAAATTACATGAAAAAATGGAGCATTGAAATAGTGAACCTGACACGCCTACGACAATTTTGTGTTTAACAAGCAGGAAATAGAATTCTTGACTATCAGTTATTATATATTTATAAATTATTTTATTTTCTGTGCAATGTGTTAGTTGATAAACGATTTCATGAGATGCAATATCGGAAAACATGCTGAGCTAGAGGTTTGCTGTTACATACATGTTTGCATATACGTTTGTCTTTAATGCAATTGAAATATTCCTCCACGGCAAAACCCATCATATGTTGTTTTCATAATGTTTGAAAACAAATTTATTTTTTCAAAGCATGAAACTAATTTACTCTTTATTTTGCAGAGCTTCCATTGTCTCCGTAGCTTAATTAATTCTGTATAGGACAGTTTCCTTGCAAAAGATCTAATGACAACATGGTTTAAACATATTCTATTTCATCAAAAGGAAACGCTTTTGGCAAACAAGCAAATACATGTTTCTGTTAATACCTCTCCCATTACATACAAACATACATACATACAATTACATAAAAAGTTCCGTATTTATGAACGAATGAATACACATACGGCACACAGAAACACTATAGAAACATGATAATGTTGGACAGTTTACAATAAAACATTATTTAAATGTTTACAAACTTATTTCATAACGCTTATAACTACAGACTAACTTACAGTTAATATTTTTGAACAATTGGCAGCTAAGGGTAATAAGATATTAACTGACTTTCAATAAACATATGAATTTATCTTGATTAGGATTAGTACGATAATAACATGGTTTATATTTAATTCTAACATCATTATAAAATGGACATTCTAGTAATACATGGTATTCATTTTCTAATTTACTATTATTACAATAAGGGCACATAGCAATAACAATATCTGCACTTTTTGATCTTCTATATAGTTGTGTTCTAAAACCAGCAAAACCACAACAGAATTTAGTCAGTGCTCTACGTAGATAAAGCGAGGGTAGCACATGCAAATCCGTTTCTGGCATAATATCAAATTGAAATGTTGAATACGTTTTCAGATATTTGGAAGACGTCATAGTAGCTGACCACTCTTGACAATACATATCTTTACATCTTTGTTTGAACATGCTGATAACTACATGCTACATATTTCAGCAAGGCAAGGCACATAGTTAAAAGTCAGTTAAATTCCGAAAATTATATGGCTTTCCGTGAAGTGGACAGGATATATACAAAGTAACATGTAACATACATCATAACAGGAAACAAAATCATGTAAGGTTTTACTTACAGAATATGTAAATTAGATAATCAACACAATCTATGAACATGTGCATTCAAAACGAGAAAATAAAATGTGTCAGCTATGTCTGCGTTTGCATGGTAACAAACATTGGATGGTTAAGGTTTAGTGCTTTTTAAATCACTGGAAGCATTTGCTTAAGTCTATAAATATATAAACAGAATCGAGTTAGTGATATCAGATAAACCGTTGTTATAATAAAGAACAGTTTTCATACCAAAACTATTGACCTAATAACAATAAAGGAGATTCGAAACCTTAGAAACGTGACAACGTAGCAATATTCGCTTATTACTACATTATTATGTTTAACATAGACATTTTTGTTTATTTTGCAAATAAACGCCTGGATGTTATGCATCACATTTTTCTACCATAAATTTATCTTCATAAAGTAATTATAACTTACTTCCTTAAATAACATTCTTATACAATGCATATCTCCAAATTCATTCAAACTGCCACTCTGTTCTGGACCTCCTGACCTATTTGATGGATCTGTTAATTAAAAAAATCATGTACATTGCTATGATTCTCTTCAGGTCGAGTCTATCCAAATATCCAAATGAACAAGGCCGTTAATGTAATCAATAGTTATGTGTTGTCAGTGGCCAAAACCAGGAAGCACTCGCCATGATGAAAGCGTCAAGCTCTTTGATCACACGAAGAACATTCCTCCAATCACCTTCACAAACATGTTTTATTCTTCATGACAAACTCAGCGAAGTGGACAACTGTGAATGTGTTATTCTAATCCGGTTCTCTTGGTATACACGTCAAGGGGTTGAGAGCAGTCATTCATTAAACATGGAAGTTAAATAGAAATAGAAATCTCCCTCTCTAGCAAATACTTGTGTCATTAATCATCTGCATGTCAGATGACACGTAAATAATGGACACCTGAATTGAAGAGAGCTGATGTTTAAAGGTATATGATTAAGAGAGATATCAGTTGATCGAACAACAAAATAGAACGACTGCCAGCATTAAAGCCGGGTGGACGATAATGATGAAATGATAATTTTTTTATTGCACTAAATTTCGTGCTTAAGATAAGCACGATCGAGGGCTAATATGAAACTATGAGTTAATATACAGCTATAACATGGGAGATTATCAGAATGTTTTAAGTCGGAAAGGCTTGAACGATTCAATTTCAAATCAAGAGGAATTATGTGTTGATATGATTAAATCTCGGTAATGAAATCTCTATTCTGCTACACAAAATATGTTTAAGCTTCCTTTCTAACTAATGACAACTAAAATGGTAATGCAATGCCTTGCACAATATTTGATAGTTTTGCAGTTCAAATCATGAACTATATTGAATCATGATTTTTTCTATGGATTTTATACTGATGTGTGATGATAACTCTTTTAGCATCTACGAGACAAAATTTTCTGATTAAACGTTAAATGTGTTCTTAACAGTTAACCTCTCATCAGACGCATTATATAAAAGTTTCGTTATATTATGATTTGCCGATTTAGGATTGGCTCCTTTAGAAAGTGAATGGATGTAAGATCTTTGATCCGTGTAGCTAAAACTATCATCCCTGCAATCACTCCAAAATTAAGATAATTCAGGGTTTAGCCTTTCTTCCCATATTATATTCTAAATATGGCGAATACATGACATACCCTGACAGACATCGGTAAAAAAGGAGAGTACCTTAGAGAGAATTATTTATCTATCTTTCCAGAAATGTATATCAGTAAATTTTTTACAAGAAAACATTCATCCTAACAGAAAGAGATACGGAAAGATAAATTGAGGTTTATCTTTCAATTTTGTTATTTTTTAGGATTATGAGTAACATGTTTGTTATTTGAAAAAAAACCAAAAATCAATTATACAGATACAAATATATTTTATTTTCGTGAAAACGCATCTATCGCCTACGCATAGACACAATTCTAAACGATGCTATTGCCTCAAAAGGAAACTGAACTCTGATAAAGAACGGCTGTTCAATAACCTCTATTTTTCAAAACATCGTTATACACGTTTCCGTAATGAAAAGAGAAAATATATCAACAACTTTCTAAAAGCTTTTCAAAGAACTACGCTTCAATTGTTTTCCTGAAGTCAACGATATTCAATTTTGTAGTTTGTAGGCCCTAAAACAAAGGTCTTGACCGGTATCCTTTTATCTTTCAAATCGAAAGTAATCTTTCCTCTTTCTCGAAGAAAATCAAACACCGAATGCTGTGACAGCAAATGATCAGCTGGACCAATAACTGAGGATTACTGTTGAAGATTAAATCTCGTAATTACCATCGGAAACTCTCATTGTCAGAATGTGGTCGTTATTTATTGCAAAATAGCATGATCCGAGCAAACACTATTGATAGTCTACCAATCAGACTGAGGTCGGTCACAAATTCAATCTCATATTCGTATTTGGTACAAAGATATGCATCTGCATTCCCTCACATTGGACACTAATTATTTGTTTCCGTTTGGTGTGGCGGCCACAGTCTCATCAGTCATCTTTCTCCTCTCCTCGGCAAATTGCTTGTCTGAGATAAACTGATATCACCAAGGAATTAACATAATATAACGTGTAACAGGAATTACATTATATGGTACCATCAATCGTTGATCGTTGTCCATTGTAATATTGGTTACTTCCCAGTCTGCCACTAATACAAGAAAAAGTAGAACGTAAATGATTTCCAGGGAATAACAACTCAATGTCGAAATTAAAATGAGTTTTTGTTTGTGTAGCTAAATGAAGGTATAAAATTCAAATAAGTGTTTATGTAGAAACGCAAGTTAATAATAATATCAAAATTTCTTGCTACTAACACATAATGGATACATCATGAACTTTGTATGATGATCGTGGGTTAGGTTCACGTGAGTTCTTCATAATTCTTACTTGTTAAAACTTATGGTGACATTTAAGGCTAAATGTCTTCTAAGCTGAAATCTCTAACATTTCACTTGTTAATGTACATATATGTTTAGAGCTACTGACCGCTTGGAATTTTTTCATTATCATCAGCTATAGCTAATTAACCTAAATGAACAAATATTTACTCAATATTTGATAAATGATACAGATTGTCTTGACCAATCAGGTATCGCACTAGGGGACTTCACTTCAGGCGTGGTCACTCTGTGAAGAATAATGCTTTAATCAGATTTATTGACATAACTTTTATAATTATATATTTAGTTATCAAGTTCTCTCAAGTCAAATTTAGCGTTTTGATGGCTCCATATCGCTTACAATTATTTCTGTTAATTTTACATCTAGATTGTCAATAAACAAAATTTTAACCTTTTCATCGAAATTCTGTGAAGTACATGGAATAATGGAGAAATGGGGACTATATTCCTGTGAAGAAAACGTATCTGCTAAAAAGTTGATTTGTTCTGTATGTTATGTAAAAGCTAGTTAACCGTCAGTGTTTAGAGGAAATGTATTGAATGTCCTATGTCTTGAATATTTATAATTATTACAGTTTTCATCAGTTGCCGTTTTAAAATTTCGTAGATGCGACATATTCTTATAGAATTAATTACATCAACCAAAAAGAAAATATTAAACATTTTGTTTTTCAGGATAAAGAAATGTATCCACAATGACATTTCATAACCTGAACATCACTCATAAACATTTCAGTTGGAATGAACTCTCCCAAGAGTTGATTGAGTTGGTTTACCAGAAGCACTACATGTATGAAAGCAATAACAAGCAATTCATTTGGAACAACTTTGAAACATACCTAAATCAACTTTGTGAGGCTCTGTCATCAAATGATTTACGTTATTATTACAAAGATATGATTTATTGAAACCCAATGAATGGTAGAAATGTTGTCCGACTAGTCACTAATTGCACTCACTGACAGATGAACATTGCCACACCAAATGCAGATAATTCCGATATTGCGTAATTTATTTAGAAACAATTACCTGATGATAAATCAGTGATTTTAAGAATTCAAATTGACCAACCTTTTGGCATCATCTAACTCTAATGTTAAAAGTTATTAACAATAATTTAGTTGCTCGTGTTGATTTTATAAAACTCATTGGTGTCCATAGACTCTTATTGATCAATCTGTAAACCAGGAAAACGACTTAGTTTTGTATTTTGTTAGAAAATAAAGATGTCTCTAAATCCGATTTAAGAAATGATTTTCCTTTTGATGTCTTCTACAATAGCCGTTAAGAACAGGGACAATATCTTTTATTGATAAGAGAGGTGGAGTTTGTTTTCCATTGGTAACCAGCAATACCATTGCTGAACAAGTATCAGACAAAGTGGGGTAGACGCGTAAATGTCTCATTTGAATGAAGCAGAGAATGAAGTAAATGGCCAAATTGACATCAGCTTTGTGAAATCGATAGTAATAGATGAAAACTCAATCTAAGATACCTAATTTGAAAACATAATCTAACAATGGTTACAAGAAGAAATTAGAGGATTAAATTGGGTGACTCTGATACACAAACCTTGTTTACACAGATGATAAGCAACTGATTTTCTTAAAAGTTGAAAAAACATTTCTCTCGATCCTCCAAATCCAAAGATTGCAATTAATCAAAATATCGAAATTGAAACATTTTTCTTAGCATTACCTACTCTGAACGGATACGTCTTCTTAATGAGAGGCATTTAATCTTACCTGATGGGAGACCAACCATCCTGTTGCTAACAAATTTCAAAGACATTGTTTCAATGGTTTCCTGTAAACAGAAGTTCAAAGATATCAAATTGTGTAATTTATACCATCTCAAATAAAGCTTTTAACAATTTTCCTTTTATCTTTCTATTCAATCTGAAATTGGAAGTCATCCTTTTCTCCGACAAAGAAAATCAAACACAGAATTTCTTAATTACCGTGACATTGAATGATTAGCCTGACCAGTAACTGAGGATTACTGATAACATCTACAGTAGAAGTAGCCACGAGAACGTGTTACTTTAAGAGTCTTCCTAATTTATTGCAGCGTAGCATGTCCCCAGCAAAGATCTTTGATAGTCTATACAACAGACTGGGTTCCATCACAAATTCCATCTCATCCTCGTATTTGGCATGTAGATATTGGATGCTAATTCTTGTTTCCTGTTTGGTATGCAGACCATAGAATCTTCTCTCATTTTCATTCCTATCGAAACAGATTGCTTGTCTAATATGGACATATCAGCAAATGAATAGGCAAATGTAACGTCCAAAAGAGCGGGATGACTCCATAGTGTACCATTATTACCCCCTTCGATGTGCGTTACTGAAAAAATGCCGTGAGTGGACAAAAAAGCATTACCATTAACAGTTGCTGTTTGAGCTTTACTCATTTAAAGTCATCTAAATAACCTTGCTTTGTTGAATACTAATAAAAAATATAGTACATGTATCTTTTTAGAATGATTTGTACACATTGAAGGGACATTTCAAATGACTTCGGCGTAAATGACTACTTTTTTATTTTTGTATTTGAAATATAATACTAGAGTCAGCATCTATTTTGGTTACTCCTTATCAATGTCTCTTCATTAGATTTCAAGGGTCACGCCCTAATCGTTATCGGCTAATTACCTCTAAATGTGAAGGAACTATAGCAATTACATTATTCGATACTGTATGACAGACCCGGTGATATAAAGATTGTTGACCAACAAGAAGTCAGAAATCTGTATCAGCGCATTTGAAGACTTTTCGGTATTAGATTGTTTATTTACATTCGTATTGATCATAACAAATCAACTAAGATACACTCGACTTGTTATTGCATCATCAATTTTGATTGTTTTTTTAATTCATCTGATTAGTTCATTTCCCTCAATACAGTAGCTGTGTAGGTTATATTTCAGAATTGCTATTTTTCATCTCTAAGATGACACCCAGAGATATTAGTCACATGTCATCTTTTGTTTGGAAAATCTTTAGGCATTCCAAAAAGTATTAAGAAACTTAAAGTTATGAACATACTTTTAATCCAGTGAGCATATTCTGGCGATCACTTTGCTGCTGCTAACAGATATTCAATGAACAAGCACGATACTCCATTGCTGAAGTTTATTCCTACAAACTCTGTAAAACTCACGTAGGCATTGTAAAAGTGTTAACATATATATAACGACTGTCAAGACCGACCAAGCCGCCACTTACAAGCCTACTAAAGCATACCGCTAGAAAAAGCTTGAATGGTATTTTGTTATGTTCAACCTAAGTGATCACGTGTCTATTACTTTAAAGGAACGACAATTTATTCCTCAACGTCATATTAACGTTCTTTGAAGGAATGATAAATAATACCAAAATAATCTAAATATAGTGAAATTCTAGTTCGATCAACATGTGTAAAAATAGTCATATTTCAGAAAAATTATGTGAAGATTAACTTGACTATTTCAAATTTGATTAATTACAAATGATTTAGTAATGAAATTTATTTACTGCCCGTAACACTATAAATTACCAAATGACTATATTCTATGACCATATATAATTTTTCCATGACGTAAAAGTTCGGTTTCATGGTCCTTTTTTTCCACCTGTTTGATATTGTCAAATTTAAGGTACATATATATCTATACATATATATAAGAAAGAGTAAACATCGGATGGTTCTGACTGGATCAATCTTTTTTAATACTTCTTTAATAATTCTATACATATATATATATATATATATATATATATATATATATATATATATATATATATATATATATATATATATATATATATTCACATAAAACGGTTACCCCAGGTTTGGAAACCATCCTTAACTTCACGGTGGTGAACGGTAGTTATTAGGGAAGTAATCATCTAGCTACGGTAAGCTACTTGTATTTAATTGCTTTCATCTCTGTAATTGTAGGTCAACCCTTTCAGAAGAATTAGCACAAGTAGAATTACCAGCAATAAACGATTATTTCGCTCCTGTGCAGGTAGCCACATTCTGAGTTCAATATCCAACTATATCGATCTGGCCTGGGTAAAGTTCAATCAAAGTCGGGCGGGCTTTAAGTACTTTCCACGGTACAGGTAATTTACCTGAGCGGGTTTGTATTAACATTTGATGGCTTAGGAATAGCTTCAAGTGTATTCACTCAAGTCGGCCGTTTGATGTGGAGGCGATTGATTATTTTAACATAGGTCATAAAGCTAAGTTATCAACAGCCTTAAAGACGTATATGATGTTGAAGTTGTATCATATAAACCGTGGAACCTTTCCTAATTTGCTTTCGTTTCATTATCACCATAACAAAACAATATTTTACAATTTGACCAGAAATCGAACGTGATAAAAATGTGTAGTGTAAATTCCTAACACGAGGAGGATCGATAATCATTTGTCATTCATCAAAACATAGAAATGTTCATCAAAATAGGTGTAAATCAATACATGTATAAACCATTTTACATCTTGTTAGAAAATAAGTTGACAAGTTACTGAATTGAAGAATTCTAAAAAATGAAAAGAAACAACTGCATGTCAGCTAATGGTGTATCGGATACAAAATACACAAAAATTAGTCAAGTAAAATCCACTGAAACAACACTGGCATAAAAAGCATACTTTCAATACAAGAGGAATACATGTAGGGTAATCGAAGAGGTTGAATCGTATCAAATCATAAGTTAAGATTTCATTCAGTATTTCTTGTGACTGTCATCAGTTACCCTGCAGGTAAACACTCTATAGATCTACCTCTCATTGATCCCGACAAAAGATGACAACCTAAAAGTTTCGCTTTGGCAATTTATTTCAGAAACTGTCATAATTATATGACAGAAAGTATTACCTAGATAAAAATTCTTTGGAGGTTAAGTGTACTTTTCATTAACGAATTTATGTTTTCAGGTACTTTTTACTACTTGAAGTGACAAAATTTGTATATGTTACTTATACTAAAAAGTTGACATTTGAAAGACATAGTTTCTATGGTTTTGCATTAGACCAAAGGCAAAAAACTCTTCTTGTCACTAAGGATAACGGTTTGAACTGATTTCCTTTTTTTTCCTTTAATTTTAAATCAAAAGGAAAACTTTTTCGAAATCTCATACAACATAAAATGATTAGTTAGACCAATATCTAAGGTAAAACGTTGAAGATTTAATCTACAATTGCTAAATTACTACCAGAGAATCCATATTCAGAGTGCGGTCGTCATTTATTGCAAACTTTCACGTTCTGATCACACACTCTTGATAGAAATTGATAAAATAGATATCAGACTTGGGTCCTTCACAAATTCAATCTCATCTCAGAAGCTATAGATATGAATTCACTCACTTTGGACACTAGTTAATACTTCCTTGCTAGTCTGTAGGCCATGGCATCATCAATCCTTTTCCTTTTTTTCTCATTAAATTTCTTGTTAAAAATGAACCGACATAACCAAATATTATTATGTTAGTGCTATAGTGTACCAACATTACTGTATTCAATGTGGGCTTTTGTACAGCTTGGCAGATAAATGACCAATCCAGATGAGGACAAATAAAGACTTCATATATATAAGACTTGTTATCAAGTCGAAATGCGACGCATCCAGTCATCATTAAAATGATATCTACAGCAAGTGTCGTCTGAAGTATTTTATTTTCAAATATACATTTACTTCACGTGCGACCTTTCACCTTTTTACCTATATATTATATATATTATATATATATATATATATATATATATATATATATATATATCTATATATATATATATGTTGCCTCACAGAAGACCCTGTTTATTACTTCATTCTTTGTCTGACGCCCACAAAACCAACAATTACTTCAATTCTTACTCAGAAAATTGATGGTTCGATAAGAGATCATATCACCCATGAATGGAAGTAACGTCACGAGTGCGGGATGACATCATAGTTTATGCTAATTTCCCTTTATAAAGTACAGGGAAACATCATAGATACCTGGAAAAGCACAATAAACGTCTTTGATAGACTGATTTGGTGTTCATATAGATGAATTGGCTTCATATCTTTTGTGTTTCAGAATTATCTTGGATAGTGTCTCTAACGGTCACAAACACAAATAAATCTCGAATCCTCGTGTCTATAAGTATTAAGTTCAAATAACGTATCCCGTACAATATAAATTCCATCAAAAGATTGGAACACGTCTTTATCATTAGCTGGTCACTTTACCATTAACTTAAACGACTTGTTCTTTCTAATGTTCATCTTTCTTTATACGCCTCCTCCTGAACCCTGTCTGGTTTATTCGCGTCTCATCACCAATGAGATTGTCACTTCATTTTTATGACTTACCTAAGAATGGAACATAATGAATTTTCCTTGGATGACTGGAGGTCGACACCCGAAAGCAATGTGATGAAAGCATATAAACACACAGTTTGATCTAGGTGAAATATGAACTTTTCGAATATGAAATAACTGCATATTATTATATTCTCGTTCATTTCATAAACTCATTTGACACACTTCCGGGTGTAATATTTCTTTATTACCAAATTCATTTATTTAAACACATGGAAATATTAAAAAACCGGATCGCTTCCCTTGCTACGACCCACTACAGTGACGTCACTGGTTTATGAAATTTAGTCACATACGACGAAATAAGGTAAGTCGCGTTGAAACAATTGTTGTTAGGCAAAGGTTAGATGTGTACATGTGCTGATATTGAAAATATGTCACCATGCCGTTATGGAAGTCAAGTAATCCAATATGATAACATATTCAGTAAAAATATTATACCAAGACCAAAATTTACATGGACATTTATGGTTTAATAAATGGACAAGAAAGCAATTTAAAAAATGTCATAAACTAACAAAATATAATGTTATATTATATATAAGCATGTTTTATGCTAAATGAACTTGACTTTAACCACAATGTTTTTGTATGTTTTATTCAGTTGAAAAATCATTGTTTACATGTCTTTACAAACATTCCCCTAAACTTTAATCTGTCATCATTTCTACATGGAATATTACTACTTGTCATTCATAATGTACACATAGACTGGTATTTCAGATAATTGTTCTTCATATTAGTTATGGTACCACGATGTTGACAGTCAACTAAAACTTTTTCACGAAGTTTCTTTAATAAACGAGCAAGCTTTTGTAAACCGAACTAATTGGGTGACCAAAAGTTTTCAATAATTAAACATCGTATCCAGAGCAAAGACGTGGACCAGCTGGTCTTTGAATTGTTTCATTTGTTCTAACACCACCCTCGGTCTCTTCCAGTTCCGTGATGCCCAACATTAGGCAGAACTCCTTACTCTTCAAGGGATCAGCTACGACTTTGGACACACAAACTTGTGTAAGGTGATAGGGATGATTTTAAAAGGTCTTATTTTACTGGAAAAGAAATTCTTTCATCGGTTTATAAAAACTTATTTTCTAAGCATCAAGGTGACAGTGAGGATGTCGTTGAAGTCAGATAAGTCGAACGCTATCAACTGGTTGTGTTGTCAAGACTGTTGCTGAAGTGATAAGTTTTTACATTAAGATTGTAATACATTTTCTCCCAAACTCTTACATTCTTGCAACACGTTAATATATTCGATCTACCAATATCAATAAAGTTGGAAGTGTAACTGTAAACTTTACTGCAAACACATCTTAGTTTTACACTTTCTCTTTGTCAAAATATTCATTGGTATTGTAAACAGTCTAGATTTTAAAAAACCAGGAGATTGTTTTCCTTCCTTCAGGACATTCATAAAACTAATCATATCATGGCACTAGGTTATATGAAATTAATGTACACGTCACATTAAACACTTGACACGAACGGGGATCATTTAAAAGGATTCCCACTATTTACAACTTAACTGAAAAAGAAGCAGTCGAAATCAGCACCTCTTTTCAAATATCTCATTGTCAGTTTTCAGTTATCAACTTGTGAGGACTTTGTCTAAAATCTTACATTCAAACTTGGACTCATTATCATATGTAAGCTTGTATACATCTGTAATGCCATTTGACGTCATAGTACTGTCTGTTATTAACATTATAGCTAATAAAAACGTCTGCGTAGATCTACGGATGAAATGTCAACAGCATGTTGAAATAAACAAGCCATGAAAACTGCATCTATAAATTACAGAACTTTTGAATTTGTTTTGTGAGTTTTAATGAAACGGTTCAAGATTACATCTTTATGAACGATTGGAGAAATGCAGAAAATATTTGCTTTGAACTGCCTTGATGGATATTTTTCTATTCAAAGTGAAACTTTACAATAATCAGTTATATTCCATGAGGAAAAATGGGAAATTAATAAGAGTAAAGTGCTTATAAGTAAGTGGTTTGCTGGTTTACTTAAGATATTGAAAATCGTTAGTTCATGAGGACATTTTATTTCTGTGAAGTAGTTCAAATGTTTGATTATAAGTTCAATTTGTTTGACTATTGTGTCCTTCCGGGCTTTAACACTAATTCAAAAGACGAGCTTTCTTGGTCGGTGTTGAGTACACAATGTAATTTTTTAATGGAGAGTTTTCATTCATTTTATCCTTTTGAAGATGGATATCGCTTCTGGCGAATTCAATCTTAAAATCCTTTTTTTCTATTCTTGCAAATGATAGATATCGGAAGTCAAATTTAAGTGTTTGAAGTCAACGGCAGACTAAATGTTTTATAATTGGTGAACTCATGCTACGATTCACGTATTCAGGTATTCATTGTTCTCAAGGAACATATCCTCTTGCTTACAAATGTTTTAAATGAAAACATCCTCTTCCAAATGCTTTAATTATTTAACCTTTACCATAAAGTTTGGAAGCAAACATCGTTACATAATAGAACCATTTCAAAATGATAATACATATATGCAGTCTATGTTGTAAATCGATAACTCTGTCCTGCAAGTCAAATAATATAAACTCTCTACACAGGTTTTGGAATCAATTCAATCCGATGTCCGGGACAGCATACAGAGAGTCTCCCAATATAAGACCTCCAAAACAAACAATAGACGGATCACTATTACCTCATAGGAATGGTGTCTTTGTCACCTTTGTTAACTTCATTGACAAATAATCTACCTATAAATAATCTATCTATCTAATCTATCTATTTAAACTGATATGCCCTTAAGAGACATATGTAACCTAAAGATAGAAGATAGAAAATTGAAAATAGTCTGTGTCACATTTCAAAAACCTTCGCTGCTTAAAGTATTAAAAATGGCATCTGCAGTTATGGGATATGGTACATAAAACTAAAACACCAAATCACAAAAATGTAAAAAAAGAACTTGCAAGAAACTCGTCTGAGTTTCACTCCTTTGAGGTTTTACCTCAAAGATAAAGGATGAATCTGCTGCTTTTTTATATTAGATTACATCTACAATCATCAATTGATTGGCAAGGAAGTTAAAGTAATTGTCCTCAAACTATTTGTTAAACACTGAAAAATGGTATACTTTACCTTTAAAAAAATTAATAACAATCAATTAAATAAGGATAAGGTCACATGACGTCACGAATGGACAATGAACACATTTTCTCTTCACCGCCAGCTGCTGTAAGTGGTAAAAGTCATCAACAAATAGGTGTGAAATTCTTCGTTTTTGAGAATGTCCTCAAGCTTTCTAGAAATTGGTAAGCTTTTCTTTGTATGTTGAAAATCCAACCACTAGTAACAGGAATATGGAATGTTGCCTACGTTAAATGTCATCAGGCCGCAAACCTGAAAAATGTACTTCATTATAAAATGTATCTGAACAGCCAGTTGAAAATGTCAAAATTGATTAACAAAACCACACATCTATTGCGTGCCAGGACCATATGTTTCACCTCTGATTCATTTTCTCTCACTAATATCACATCCGTTATTTCGAGTAGTAGGTTGATTTTGTGTATGAAGTGACCTGATAGTTGATAGTTATTGATAACTGTTTTTTTGAAAAATATTTTATTCATCCATGAAATTCAGAAAGTTTAATGAACAAATCTACAGCTTCCTATTTTGTTCTGTCTGCCCTTAAGGGTCAAACATGTTTGTCAAATTGAGTGGGAAAATGTTCCTCGTATGATCACAGAGACTAACGCTTTGATCATTATGAATGCTTCGTGATTTTGACCATTCACATCCTATGACTATTGATTCCAATAACTGTCTTATTCATCGGCGTATTTAGATAGACAGGACAAGAGGAGACTCCAACAATGGGAACAATGTGTTTAATCAAATTGATACACTAAGCCCGGTCAGCAGGATCACAACAGACAGACTGGACAAGTCTTGAGATCAATGAACGGTAAAGGAATACGATAAAAATGGCAATTTTTGGGTCGATGTCACTTTATCATGTTGCAAACACTACTGAAAATACCAAAAATAACAGTACATTTGGTACTATGGAATGGTACGGGAATATGATTAATGATATCCAGTGGTAATCTGGCCTCAGTAAGGCATGTTTGTAGTTTTTATGTGTAAGAGAGTCATCGTATCTTACTCAATCGTCAGTCTCATATACTAGTTAGTTATAAAAATATAGGGAAATGAATCATCTGCATACCAGCATGGGATTAAGTTTTAGAACTTTTTAAAAGTTGATAACAACAACAAAAACACCAATATCAATTGACTGAGTGCAATGTGGATGATTTGTGATGATGTGATGAATTCTGCCTTGAACAACACAACACAACATGAGATCCAGGTCACAAATTTTCATTGTCCCAACCTGGACTTGATCCCGGGCCTTTGACGTGAAAGGCAAGCACGACAACCACTACATCACAATACTCCACATCTTGCATTTTCACCTACCTTCTATAACGATGTAAATCCCTTAACTAGAAGAATTTATCAACCGACCTGTGTATGATCAATTATAATGAAAGTACAACTATTCAATTTCCCGCAGGTACACTGCAGCTCTAAAACAAAAGCAGGATTCATGATCCTTCTTCATTGAAGTGTTATCAAAACATCAAAAAATACTTCAAATTTGCTTTGCAGTAACATTAATCTAATTTTAAACGCATCAGTTTCTTCCATGAAAATAGTTACGATTGAAATATGTTAAGTTACTGTACCTTACCTGATTTGAAACTATGCATCTAAAGATAACAAAAAGCTGACATTTCAAAGATCGGGATCACTAGTTAAACTAAAAGTCCAATACATCCCATTTTGTAAATCGATCTCACACAAAGCTTTTAATCTCTTTCCTTTATCTTTCTCTTTGAATTAGAAATCATAAGTCTTTCTTCCGTGTACCAGGAGAGAACACAGAACACAGATATCAATTCAATATCAGTAAATGATTAGCTGGACCAATCACTAAAGATTAAATCTAGTAATTAGTAAAATAAGTCTTACTGTCAGACCATGGTTGTTATTTATTGCAGTATCGCATGTCCCTAGCAACACTATTGACAGTCTACACATCCAACTGAGGTCGCCACAAATTCAATCTTATCTTCAAATTAAGTACAAAGATATACATCTACAGTGTCACTCACATTGGACACTAATAATTTAATTCTCGCTGATATGGCGACCAAGAATCATCAATCATTTTCGTTCCTAACTCGGAAAATTGCTCGTCTAATATCACCAAATGAATAGGAAAATGTCTTGTGTATTAGAGTGGGATGACGTCATAGTGTACCACCATTCCCTATTTCGATGTTCGTTATTGAAACAGTCTGACAATCGAAGTAGTGCATCGGCACCATGACCAAATTTGACAATTAGACAAAAAATTAGGAAAAATAAATAGTTGGTTATGGATTTCAATTTTTATAGTCTTCCTAATAATAAAATAAAATAATCTGGATAGTGGTTATCTGTTAAATGTGTTAAGTACATATATCTTACTTTCAAATGAATTCTTTCAAAGTTTGTGAATTTAATAATGACATCCATAGAGGATACTAAACGAGCTTTCATGTAATACTGTTTTTTCAAAAACAAGTTAATGATAAAGTATAAAACGAGCTAAAGTTAAATAGAAATAGCATGATCTTGAAGGAAGTTTAGTATTCTGTTTATTAGTTGACCTCAGTAATCAAGCATGGTGGCCGAAAGTGTGCTGGGCAAATCATTTCCGCGACATGGCCGTCATTGTGACGGCGGTGCCAACATTCTGACGTCACAACCACACAATATCATGACGTCATACACGCAGCGGTATTGCAATAATTCTATATCGCCGTATAGATATTACACTGCAGTATCTTACATGAGCGAGTAATAAAAAAAACTGAGATATAATAATTAGTTTCATTCATGTTGATTATTCCTTATCGATAATTACATCCCCTAATCGTTATCGGCTTGTTACCTGAAGTGAACAGAACATATATTTGTAATGACTATCTTTCGTCCTGCTTCTTCCATCTATTTGTATATAAAACTTGTTGATTAATGAGCCTCCTCTTGTGTACTTGAAGACTTGTTTTTATTGGTTTGGTCACCGACGTCAGCACAGCCTGCTTTATTAAATGCATGGAACTGCATTATCAAATTTACTTGTTTATATTGTTCATTTTGTAAGCATCAATTTTGTAACTTCAAGAACAATAAAGCTTACAGTGTAGAATTGTTATTGGATTGGTTAAGGATAGTTATTACATACTCATATTTAAAAGGATGTCAACCTAAAAAAAATTAAAAGTAAGTCATAGGATGATTAACCTCGTGTCAGACAATGCTTGTAGAATAAAAGAAATATTCTAAAATATTTTAACTTGTCTTAGAAATAGCGCTTTAATCTTCTATAGTTATAAATCAATACTCAAAAATGGTTCATTATTGCAAATAATAAATGGAGGCACAATGCAAGGGAAGAATTTCATAATGATATATTCATATATTCATTCAAATCATACTGCTATAAATATGACCGTCAAAAAGGAGATAATAAATTGTAATGAATAGTAAAAATAGTACTGAATTTCTTAATAGCATTTATAAAATTACTGATAAATTCCATACCCGGAATTCGCATAGTAGTTAACATGATATACTTCATGTTGTTTGATATATTCTATTTGGGGACAGACAGTAAGTTTATTCTTGTCTCTACCTCATATAGTGAACAACAGCCATTCGGAAAGACAACGAGCTTCTAACATTAAATCGCAGTCATCTTCGATACTTGGAAGTTATCAGAACTGTTGAACCGAAATAAAGAATTAGGCCGCTCTTATGCAGTAAGCTAAACCACAACCTCACTTCAATATTTGCCAGCTGTTTCGAACTTGGCTGCCAAATGTTCAATTCGACACATTGGGTTGGTATTTAAAGTACTTTCAAGGGCAAAGATTAAACACCTAGTAAGCAGGTTTGTGTTAAAAAATGATGGTTTGCGAATAGCTTCGACAGTGTTTATTTAAATGACGTGCGTATGTGGAGGCGATCGATCCATTTCGTTTATAGTACAAGCCCATCTGTTAACGGCCCTTTAAATTGCATTATTTGTTAAGGGAACATTATATAAAGATTGAAATAATTTCCTTTCTTTTTATTTCAATACAACCTTGAGGGACAGTTCATTTCTATGATTTGGCAAGGGATTTACCTTAATAAATGTGAACCTCTTAGATGGTTGGATATCTTACAAATCTTCTAATGTCCTTACAGCTTTGTAACGACGTTTCGATAATAACATATGCAAATTTATTAGATATATTTAGTCAATCACTTGATTCACACAAATATCCCTTAATGCTATTAATTGTATATCTTTTTCTATAATCTATTTGTAATCAATTTAATGGCTAGCTTTTTGTGGGTCATGAACGGTGATTGTGAAACAAAGTAACACTGTATGTCTGTGATCACGCTATCAGCAATCATTGCTTTGAACTTCACGTCGAGGCTAGAGAGTCTGGCCACATTCAAGTACTGATCCTACAGTTATCAATCGAGTTACTTTTCATGAAATAACTTATTTTGACTGAAAATTACCTTTTAAATGCTTATCGGTTATGAACAGTGACAACATGCGTGTAATTCGGCGATATTTTGTAATTGAAAACAAGTATATATGCCTCGTATTGACTGCACAAATAAGTAAAAAAGAGAGTTGTTTTAGTCAAATTGGAAATTTTTTGAAAAAATCAGTGCCTGAAATTATTTTGTGTCACAATTAAATTAGTATCTTAATAATAGACAATCTTGCCCTTTTTTGACAGCCAACATAACACATGAATAAAGTCATGATTGAATGTCATCACGCTAGTAGCTGGTATCGTGGACTGGTAACAAATTATTTCTTCACCGCCAGTTGTGGAAATAGATTAGAAAACGCACGACTTAGACAGCTATTGCGTGTCAGAAAGTAATGTTCTTATTTGAGTTATGTTCTCTCAAATAAATCACAAATAAAAATTATCAATTCCCTAATATTGATATTTTGTCCTCATTTGAGTTCTTGGACTCGTATACAGTATATTTGTAATATCATACACATTAAATTTTTTCTTAATTTTTTTAAAACTTAAATTTTCTGAAAAACATGTGATTTTTTTTCTTAACTGTTTGATACATGTATCGTTTACTGTAAGACTCACTTCACTTTAAACTCTTGAGAGAGAAAATGTATTTCAGGGGCACGTATAAGTGAATGAACAGCGAAAAGAAATGTATCAACTGATTACCATTAAAGTTAACAGTCAGAACACAACGAACTAAAAAAAGCATTCCAGTGACAATATGCCAAAACTAACGGGGGGAACAAGACTGATAAAATTCTTTTTCATACACTACACATTTTGTAGAAAATAATCAGATTTATTGATCAAAAGTAAAGTTATATTCACACCAGAATAATCATCGTTTTGATCGTCATGAATTGTTAACATATCCTAAAAGGAAAATGCCATCAGTTACCTTAGGGTTCAACTACATGAAATTTCCTTGATGACAATCAATGATAAAAAGTAATTTTTGACATGGGCACTTAATTTAGAATATATACGCTGACAGTATCTACTAAAACTCTGATATCATTTGTTGAACTTTGTATTATTTCTTTATGAATTTTCAAAAGCATACACAAATCACTTAATGACAGAGCGTTTACCAAGGACCAGAGTTTTACTCAAGATCGCTAACAATATCTTTGTTTCAGTAGTGTAGGGGGCTAATTTGAAACATGCACACCAGCAGAGCTATTTATTGTTAACCATTTCTGCACTATCGCATCACAGAAGGATATAAGGAATAGTATAGCCTTAGGTAGGATTTGATGCATGAACGGAAGCTATACTAAAAGGTAATAATTTGAGCACAAAACAGTGAGAGTGGGTTCCACGGTGCACTAGTGAGAGAGTGAGAGAGATGATTTATCTTAAACAGAGGAGTATCAATTCTATGTTAATGGCTTATCTATCTTAACCAAAATATAAGACATTGAGCTATCGTTTATTGATTAATACATGCAGTTAATACAGTATGTCATGTAACACATGCCTAAAGTTAGAAATGAAGTTTGATTATATATATATATATATATATATATATATATATATATATATATATATATATATATATATATATGTAATTTAAATACTTTCTATTAAGGATGGAACATGTGTTTGTGACAGGTCAAAATAATACATTTGATAATCATTTGCTCATGTATAATTTCAAAGAGTAGAGTAGCATTTACCTGTCTAACGTTAGCGACACAATTTTACAGGGAAATAAATCAATAAAAACTCGTCAAAATAATTTTACCTGACTCAGTTTTTCCGTGACTAGCATATCAAAATATAAAAATCCGACATTATCCCCGATTCTGATAGTAGACTAGTTAAAACTGTGTCTTCAAGACCAAAAAAAAATTGGAATCAACATATGCAACATTGCTCTAGGCTTTCCCTCACTTGCTTTTTAATATGTGTGTTTCGAATAGTTTAACCGCTTCGAATAATGTATATTTCGACTGTTTATATTTATGTTTAAAATGATATTTCCCACTTCTCCTCAGATTCATGTAAACAAATAAAAATATTAAACACTTAAGGCGTTTTAAAGGCTTTACTTACATCGATCTGTTATAACTAGAAATAAAGAAAGGATGATAAATGCTTTATTGAAATGATAACCTCAACATATTTGAAATGATAACCTCAACATATTGAAATGATAATATCAACATATTGAAATGATAACCTCAACATATTTGAAATGATAACTTCAAAATATTGAAATTACAACTTCAAGATATTGAAATGACAACTTCAAGATATTGAAATGACAACTTCAAGATATTGAAATGATAACTTCAAGATATTGAAACGATAATATCTACATATTGAAATGATAACATCAACATATTGAAATGATAATATCAACATATTGAAATGATAACCTCAACATATTTGAAATGATAACCTCAACATATTGAAATGATAATATCAACATATTGAAATGATAACCTCAACATATTTGAAATGATAACTTCAAAATATTGAAATGACAACTTCAAGATATTGAAATGATAACTTCAAGATATTGAAACGATAATATCTACATATTGAAATGATAACATCAACATATTGAAATGATAATATCTACATATTAAAATGACGACTTCTATATATTGAAATTATAATCTCAAAATATTTAAATGATAACTTAAAGATAAGAAAACGTGTCACGATGGTTTTTAGCCAATTTCCAATATGAACAATCAGCACTTGCAGTCGATGATGTACGTAATACACCTTTTGTATGAAGTATTGTTGCACAGTAAGGTATCAGAAATCTATACCTCCGCACTTAAGGACTTCTCAGTTCTGGCCTGGTCTCGCTAGTTAGTGTTTGACAGATCTACAGCCTTCAGGCTCCAGGCTGCTTGACCGGATATTCTATTTCAACGATTGCATGGTTCTACTGTTATTTCCATGTCAGTTTTCTCACTTGCCAATCTAGTAGTGACTAGATATTACTTACTTTTGACATTGCAATATTTTCTTTAGAACAAACAAAATAAAACATATATTCAATTCTTGCTTGTAGTAACAAATGTTTGAAATATACCTGAAATTAAGGTGCAATTACTTCCGCTGCATTTTCACAACTCCCTAGAATTAAATAAAAACATAATTATTTGAGAGAAAGACGTAATGCAAGGCTAATCTGTTGTCCAAATGTTCAATCCAGCACTTGTTTGCAAATTGACCGTCCCAAAAGAAAATGATTAATTGAATTTCGTACAAGATTGTACAATTGCTGATTGATTTCTCAACCAGATTATTCCTTTAGTGTGTCAAAGTAATTGGAGTCCGTTATGATGTCTAGTTTTATCATGGTGTGTGAAACAATGTCCCATAAGCGGAACGTATAGATATAATCTGGTTAAAAGCAACATAGAAAACTCGATCATTCTATCACGGGTAGTTAGCAATGGGTAACATTAAAAAATATAGACAGTGAGTTAACCTTTTTAATCTCGGACACATAGACCAAACCATCTTATAAATGTTCTCAAAACCAGAATAATTCAATAAATAATAATCAATAAACGGTAGTCTCGCTACTATAACATAAGACGCATCAGAGTTCCATACTTCCGTTTCATACCAGGCTCTCTTCATCTGTATCGACCTGGTCTGCTTAATATTCAATTTAGCACTGTAGATTACGTTTTAAGCACTTTGCACGGCACAGGTAATATACCTGAGCGAGTTCCTGTTAACATCTGATGGCTTCTGAAAAGCTTCGAGAGTGTTAACGCAAGTCGGTCGTTTGATGTTGAGGCTATCGATCCCCCCTTAAGACTGCAAGCTAAGATATCAACAGCCGTTCAAGTGGCATTAGTTATACGGGGAGTATTATATAAAGCTAAAACCATTTCCGGTTTGTTTTCGTTTCATTAGCACCCTGAGTGACAGTTCATTTTATGATTTGACAAGGAATTTAACGTAATGAATGTGTATCGTGAACGGTGGGAGTGCAATAAGCAAAATAATTCATTGTGATTATAACATCTAATCGACCATTTCGCTAACAGACAAAATGTGTAAAAGAAAACTTAATCTGAAACGGCAAACAAATAATACCACTTTGTACAGATTTCATTTTCATTTTATCGCGAAGTAGTGGTGGTTTATGAAAATCAGCATCCCGATGCTTTTCAGTTCATTATAGCGACAATTCACAGGTTTCAGTTGTAATTAGTGATCGAAAACCGGACAAATTGCGCGCGCCAATAACTCAAACGTAATTTTGGTTACTTATTAACAGCAGACACAAATACCAATATGGGTTGGTAGTTTTAAGTAGGTCATTTATAATGACTACTATACATGTAAATGAGACCCAGAAGATTGACTTTTAAACATTTATATGGCCGATTCCAAATTTTCATTGAAAACAGGAAGATATTGTGATTTGGTCATTTTAGAGATAAAGATTCAAGTTTAGGGAGACGATTTTTACTTCAGTAAGGACCTGTGGTCTTTTGATTATTGTTTAAACCATATGAGAAATCATAAAACATACTTTATGTCACTAAACTTACAATGCTTTCTCATTTATAAGTATATTGATATAAGATAATGAACCAGAAGGTAGTATTAGAAAAAAATAATGTTATGATGTTTTACGAATTCGAAGTTCATTCATATTAAAAGAAAATTATATTGTCATGATGTTTTACGAAGTTCTTTCATATGCATTTGGAGACTCGAAAGAATGTGTTGATTTGTAGTGTAAATAATGAATTCTAGAAATCGTTTCATTAGTTGCACAAGCGTGAGTACAAGAAGAGGCAAGCTTGTTTTCAAAGGGAGCACTTGGATTACTTTCGAGATCCTCCCAGCTGGACATATAGGGTGACCAAACGTTTCCTGACGTCATCAATGATTGAACATCGTATCCAGAGCAAAGACGTGGATCAGCTGGCCTTCAATTTGCTTCATTTGTTCTAACACCACCCTCAGTCTCTTCCAGTTCCGTGATGCCCATCATTAGGCGGAACTCCTTACTCTTCAAGGGATCTCGTTTGACGGGAGATACACAACTTTGAAGATCCGTTACTCCCGTCTGAAGATACACACGAGAATTAGGCGAGGAATTGTCTGTTGTAATTAGTGCCGCTTATAAGTGTTATTTCTGTATGATGTCTCTGTGTTAAAATATTCCGTTTTAATGGAAATACTCTATATATTATCGAACACGCAGATGGTTTACTTATTAAGCTAAGTCTTTTAGGCTAGAGTATAAAATATCATTCAAAAGTGACTCCCTCCGATATGCATTGCTTGTTGAGATCAGGTACATTCTACATTCAACTGTAAGTAAAATTCATATTCACTTGATTTTTCCACAAGATTTTAAATATTATCCTCGAGCGACCGAAGTCTGTGACCATAAGCATGTAATTCACGTTTGCAAATTAACAGATTGATGTTTTACATACATTGTGAAAGCGTTGATCAAGGGGAGAGCGTGTTGTCAAAAACCGAGTGGACTGTTGGTGTGAGGCCGTTTGCTATGGCTATATTGCTTTTTGCAAAACTATTTAAGTTTGAACAGTTGAGTATGCTCATCTGTTGAACTGACACAATTCTATTAGGGAACTAAAGGAATATTTCGAAAAGATGTTATATTTTATACGATTGGTTATTTAAGAGTTTAGAATAATATTTATGTAGTTAATGTTCATAAATGGTGAATAAAAGCCTCAAATCCTTTTTTAATTAGTTCATTTTTTAAACAATTAAAACATTCCTTGACTGTTATATGTCATGAATAACCATTTCCCAACACAAGGCTTTGAGATGTTTATTAGTATTTCACATTAACTATTTGTTTCGAATTTTTTTTTATGAATCTTAAACAAAAATACAATCCAACACAGGACCTCTGAGTCTTACAACGATTAACCTTGAACAATATAGTATTTGAGTTTTGTTACACTCGACACTGGACAAGACCTCGACAGCCAAGATTAAAGTAGGTTTTCTATATAGAAATTTGAAATATCTTTGTTACTAAAAATAATGATAAAGACAATGATTTTAGGTCAAATGTTTTCTAAAATGTCATTTTGTAAATAAACTTTTCACATTTCTAACGCAAGAACTGTATGATCACACATATGTGAAAATAACGTCACGAGCTTACGACTCTAACGAACTTAGGTTATTCTACGTCAATTAAGCCAGAAGACTGGTGACGTAACATGTTTTCATGTACTTTGCTGATGATCTAAAAATGCAACGACGATACTGATCATTCTTGTGCAATTTGATATCAGAGAACGGAATAGAATTAGAATTAAAAGTAACACTCATTTAAAGGATAAAATGGTTTTGGGACAAGTCTAAACCAACTGACTCAATAGTGCAGTTTGAAGGGCGGTTAAGTTAAACTCAAAGGCGCTTGACCATATGTTGACACTCAGATATACAGCGCTAATAATAACGTTGCATTTTCTACGCCAAGGAGTCCATCAAAAGCTGATTCTGGACGCCTTGTGTTAATGGTTTCGATATGAGGTGAAATATTTTTTATAAGGAAGACAAAGTTGAATTTCGTAATGACGTTAACATTTTCATGTTACTAGATATGAACTATAATAACAATAATGATATATACAATCTCAGCGCAAAATATTCAATCCAGGACTGCTCACTTGCGATACAATGTACATTATCACCCTGTGGGCATTGTACTTTCGAGGTAGCTACTTAGCGCTTCGTGCAAACTCATAGGTCAGTAGATTCCCGTATTCAGGTCCCATTTGTTCAGTAATACTGAGTTCAATATGGAAAAGAGCCTTGTAAAACCAAGGTTACTAATATTTGGTGTGCCAACCTGGATCGAACCCAGGGCGTTAGCGTTAATATCATGCATTGAAATATGAAGAATATTACACGATATAATCATCACCCGAGTATCCTTATCTGAATGCAAATAATCGCCTGTTTCAAAACCATGAGTTAATGAAATAAAGATTCAGGGTGTCTATTCTCGAAAGTATCCTAGATAGGTTATATATTAGCTCTTTAGGACAGAAGTTATCCTAGGCTTAGGATAAGAACAATTCTTGAAACTATCCTAAACTTGTCCTAACTTAGAATACCGATCCTAGCTAGGATCACAACTCTTCAGTCGGGGAGTAAAGAAAGCCTATATAAACTTGGGTATTTCCCTAAATATCACTCAGAAATTATTGCATTTAATTCCAACCTGCAATGCATATGTTTATGAAAAAAAAAGAATTTAAA